>CM031372.1:67556244-68013657 GCA_018208015.1 Medicago ruthenica | reverse complement strand
ACACCCTTCATACCTTCATTCCTCCTTGGTCACATTCAGCTCTCAGACATTTATCCTAACTGTCATATACTAGATTGAGTTGATCAGGCTCAACTATGTGACCTTTAGAACAATATCTGGAACCCAATGGTCCCACTACTTTTATTGAAACTTTAATGACCCAAGGCACGGTCCGAATCGACCTGCTCTGATACCCAATTGTAACACCCATACTAAATATCTAGAATATTTAGCATGCGTATTAGTCTGATATCGGGTACATTAAAATTTACAATAATTAATACATACAAACCACTGAATGAGTACAATTTGCTCGTTTACATAAATATCCAAATATTACAAAATACACTTTCCTATACATATTTAAAAATCTGTCAACCTCCTGAGCTTGCCATGACGAGCATCTGCACTCCATCCAGCATCTTCCTGAAGATCTTCATGAACATCACCTGCTAACCTATGAACCTGCACCAGAAGGATTGGGGTGAGACATAACGTCTCAGTGAGCTCCAACCCAACCTACTGTTGGCAACCACGGGGAAAACCTAGGGTCGCCGTGCCTACTCTTAGCGATCTTGGGGATACCTACGATCGCCGGCTTTCTCTACATATTTCGCGATCAAGGGAAAACCTAGGATCGCTACTTGTCTTAGTCATATGCTTATCATAATCTTGTCTTAAACTCATCTTATTCTTGTCATTTACATAACCTTATGCTTAGTGATCGAGGGGGAATTCTATGATCACTTGCTGTTGTCTATAACTGCTTTGTCTTAACTCTAGTACATAACACGTATTCATATTCATAATCGTATTCATCTTTCATATCATAAAGTTAGAAGTTAGCGTTGAACAAACAATATTATCTTGGTTCATTTTACGGAGTGCATCCGGGTGGAGTAACCCCGAAGTACATCTCCCTTCTTACCGGTGAAAATTCCTATCATATCAGGCTAACACCGGACTCCTCTTATCTTTGTGTGGCTGCTCTCGCGAGCGGTAACTTCACCGTCCCAGCTGCCATTTAAGGCGGTAACTTCACGGGGACCCCCTGTATACTAACTAACGAGCAGACAGGAGACACATTACTTTTCAGACTTGGATGTGCAGCTGCCCTCACGAGCGGTAACTTCACCGTTCCGGCTGCCATTAAAGGCGGTAACTTCACAGGAACCCCTCGTATACTAACTGCGAGCATACGAGAGACACATCAAGCCCATCTTATAATTAATTCTCATTTTTTAAAATAATAGTCTTATAATTTACGTGTGGATAGCCCTTTCGGAGAAATCCCATCCGGCATAATCCGGAGTCTGATGAACACGTATATTCTTTAACATTAAATTCTTAACTTAAGTTCATATACATATCTTATACGTTCATAATCTTGTGCATATCTAATGCATTCTTAATTAATCATTCTTAAATGCCTAACCTAAGAATAGGTTCCTGTCTTAGAGCAATAGATCGTTCTCGTTAATTCTCATCTTAAGTACTTGTAAGTACTTACTTTACTTTACTATAGTTGGCACAATAATACATTCTTAGGGAGAACAAACTCCCAATACATAACTTATGAAATTATAGTTTAGGCTTATTGTTCTCTTAAGCCTTTGCTTGGTTATTTGGAAACATTCCATAGTTAATAACCTTTCTATGCCAACTTATGGATTAAGGTATCCATCTCTCTATGTGTGCTATCCTCACCTTATGTTAATCTAAACATTCTCTAATGGACATGAAAATCGGTGGCCGATTACAAGAATTCGGGGGCCGAACTTACTGGAATCGGGGGCCGATCTATAAAATCGGGGGCCGATATTTTACGAAACAATCATGAAAAATTGAATAACAATTCGGTGGCCGATTTTATGAAATCGGTGGCCGATTTCTGCATTTTCCAAAACGTGATTTCAGTCCTTTGGGCTAAATCAACCATGTCCAACCAAAACAGCTCAAGAGAAGAGTCTTCTAAACATATTGAAAATTACAACATGATTAACTAAAGAATTTGACTAGCATGAGGAATTGGGCACTAATTACAAATTTTATCCAATACACAACTTATTCATCAAAAGTTCAACAAGGTGGGTTCTAAAACCCCAAGGGAACTCACCTCAAACTTGATTTAGTGCTAGCTAATCCTTTAACTTCAACCTTGTTCCAAATTCCCCAAGACTAGGCTTACTAGCAAGAACAACAAGATTTCTGCAGATTTGCAGTTTCGGACCCCTGACTTCAAACTCGTCCCCAGACTTCAATACTCAGCCAAACTTCACGAAATTGGTACCAAACGTAGATAATTTTGTTAGCTTTCCATAGCATCAAAGACCACTTGATTCGGAGTTATAGAGAAAGAGTTCTTACCATTTAAATGGAGCCCTGTCCCCAAATACGGGTTTCTCCAACTTCCTCCAAATCTCTACCCAAAACTTCTTCTTCTTTAGGAATCATCATGCAAAAAATAGAGGTTTAGGCTCAACAATAGGCACGAAAATTTGAAGTGAGAAAGGAAGATTGAAGTGATTCTTACCTTATTTTTCTCTTTTCTTTCCTTTGCTCTAACCTTACCAAATACAAGCTTGTTTTGCAAGATTTTCCCAAGAACTTGAATGAAGTTTGCTAGATTGTGGCAATAGGGAGGGGCGTGTGAGTGAGAGGAAAAGGGAGAGGATGTTGGTTTTGGAAGTGTGTAGAAGAATGAAGAAAAAGATGGTAAGAATATCTTACCTCTTATTTTCAAAACAATCTTCCATTCCAACTTATTTACTAATTTGCCATTCCACTTAATTACTAAATTGCCATGCTTGCTTCACAAGTTTCTGTCACTGTTAACCGTTACATCTAAGCGGAATATTACACTTGCCATATAAATAAACCCATTAACTGACATTTACCAAATTGTCCCTTTGCTTAAAACGTTCCTGATACATCATCTCAATATTAATAAATATTCGAGTCTTAGGCGGGATGTACAATCTACCCCCCTTAAAGAAATTTCGTCCTCGAAATTTAGAATCTATCATATATGAATTAATCTCACATATTACTTCCTTCATTAGCCAGACTCCAGCTCATCTTACTTATCGGAATCCCTTAGATTTCAACTCTATAAGTCGAATGTATTCGACAATCTTTTCGTTATTGAAGCGTTGATGTACATTACACTTTTCTTGCGTGTAGAATATGAGATCCGAACCATCGCATCAACTTGATGACCATATCCTGTTTATACACTTCTTGTAAACCCAAACTAGAGTTATCCAATTCTAACACTTGTGCTGAAACTTATATCTCGTATAGTCCGCGTAATCCTACTTTGACGACATTGGACTTTCTATTATCCTCAACGATTCCATTGAATTCTTATATTCGATCTTTGCCTCATGCAACGGCATCCTACATTTATGGTTTTACCATAATATACCATCCTTTAATGAGGGTAAAACTACCGCACTACCTCCATTATACAAATACAAGGAGGAGGCATCCTGATGTGTTACTTTCCATAGTCTTAATCATTGCTTCCACTACGGAATTCCTCAAGGGCTCGCGAAAACTTACTGATTCCCGCGTTCTGCTTCGATGGATCTATGACGTTACTCATCTTGATAACTTAGAAATCATTCTTCATACTAGGAGTTTGCCAATCTCCCATCGTTTTTTTTTTTGTCACAACTTATCTCGTTTTCTTGTCGTGAGCATAAATGTTTTCACACCGATAATCCCAACTCATGGAATTTAGTCCAAGTGAAGAGTGGCTTAAGTCGTCTCACATATCATTATACAATATATTTCATAGCATATAACTTACATACATAAGTGAGCACGTGTACACTTTACATTACCTCATCTTTGTCCGACTAACGGGACATCATTCTTAATCTTAACATATTTGAGACACTACCACATCAATTGGGAATCTTTTCTTACTCTAAACTCTTTCCGTAACATCTAGGATTTGCCTTTCAACTGGCTTGCCAGGTTTGCCCCGCCAATGTTACTCATGTTTATTCTTAAGTATACAACAACCTATAATGTAAATTTACGGTTACAATTCACCGGTCTCACAAACTTATTTCTCGTCCTGGACGTCGAATTCAAGATTCTTATTCTCAACGGAAAAACTCTACTCGATTGCTACCCAAAAGCACACTCAGTCTTTAATCCTTTAGTCATAACCGGAAATTACGCAGCCCTTTACCGTGGACTACGAATAACTTTTAATCTACGTAAAAGTTCTCCTTCCTTTACTGGTGAACATTAAGTTCAAGACTTCCGAAATCCTCGGCTAATATAGGTTAACATGACATGGTTACAACATGGAATTAAACTCACTCGCCACTGCATTGTCGTATCTGGTCAAGGCCTCTATTCAAATATTTCATTCCTCATAGATTTCGAGGTTTAAGGTATTCATCAACTTAACTTCCATAACTTCCAATTAGAACTCATGATATATTCAAATCGCTTATACTGACTACTATCCCGTATAATAGGAATTAAGCATTTAACATCTCCTCGTTCTCTAAGCTTTAACTTAGCATTGTCCATTATTCCATTCTTGGATGACTACTCCGCTGCGCCACTCTGATTCTTGACAACTCGAGTTAGAATTGGAGTAATACACCACTATTGATAATTAAAATTCCCTTGATAAATCCTTTTACTTAATAACCTATAGCTATCATAACAAAACCATTTGCTTAACTTACGGATGGTCACCACCTGACTTTGTGTTTCCTTCCGGGCATGAGCCATATACTCACTTTCCCTATTCTGAATTCTATAACTTCTCAGGGTCAGCTCATCATATATAATCATTAAACATTGTGGAAACCTGATTAAACATGCTTGAGTCAACTTAATTCACACACAACCCCTTGTGGCAAATTCCAAAACATTCTATGACATCTGAAGATTCACATCTTTCGTACACTGTATTTACTGAGGGTTTGAGTCCCGTTACTAAACAGTTTTATCCTCATCTGTAAGGATTTCATTCCATAATCTTTCCGAGGACAACTACGGTCTCCTTAGTACTATCATGTTCCTTAAGTTACCCTTGAGTTCCTACAGAACAATCCGTCCTGAAAGTTCCAAATTCTTACCGGTTCTCTTGATCGCCTAGACATAAGTTACGTTTCTTCGAGTGTCCACTCAATCGATCCTAAACTTTTGAGTAATTCTGCATATAGTTGAACAACCAAAAGTCTATATTTCATTATCGCCCTCAAAACTTACCCACACGGGGTGACCTCTTTCAGCTTCTTGAATATTCATGGAAGAAAACTCTTTGGTTAAAAACATATAACGCCTTTACACTAATCTCAATCTTAACATTTCATATAAGGGACGATATCCATATAATAAATATCATATAATTTTTTTCTCGGCTAAGATTCCGATTATCCTTCAACACTGGTCTACATTACTCTTGTGTTACCTTAAACTCGCATTCTTCAACCAATCAAGGAAATTCAATACGGTTCATCCAATCTAGGGTACTCAATTTAATTCGTCCATCAGTACACTAAATTTCCAATCTAGCTTAGCTTAGCTTGTTTCTAATCTTCTTACTATTAAGACACATCAGAATATCTAATTCACGCTTAGACATGCACATATCTTATTATCATCACTTTTCATCCATCATCTCTTCTTAATTCCCAACTCTAGCATTTATGGTTCGGGAGGTGCAGCTGATCTGATGGGTAAACTTACTTACGAGTCATGCTCAAAAACCACCCTTAAGTGGGTAGTTTCATTCGTCCAAATAATTCGCTTAATTCATAATTTCATTTCGAGTCCTTAAGTTTGGTACTGCAATTCCTTAACTCTGTACTTAGAATCGTTACTTAGTCCACACTTCACTTTAACTTCTCTAACTGCGGTTTCCGTCAAGGTTCCACGTCATATCCTAGAGCATTCCATGATTCCTTAATCCTTATGTCTTGTGCAGACGAAGCATCGTCCAACGATGCGTCCAACTGGGTTAAGGCTCTTCACCTTATCCTTAAATATTTCTGACCTTCCTGAAACTCTGCCCTAAACAGACTTAGTCACTTCACTGCTCGATGGCCACCATTTGGCGTTGATTACTTCTTCGCTAAATCCGTCTTAGAATTCTGTCACCTTAATCTTCGCCCTTTGTCGCGTCGAATTTCGGATGTCAAGCTATTGGGGAAGCTTTGAATCACTAATTCTAAATTACGACTGAACTTTTAATTTTTCGGGGAAAAAAGGAAAAAAGTTCTAAATTACCTTGAGAAAAGATTTTAGGTTCGAAAGTCGATTATGCGAGGGGAAGGTATTAGCACCCCTCACATCCGTTGTACTCAACGGGAAACCTCTCAGTCGGCTTAGGCTTAAAATGGTTCGATGTTTTACTTACGTGTTTAAATATGTATAAAAGGAAATATATAGAAGACAAAATGCGGGATAAAGAAAGAGATAAAAACAAACGAAAAGGGAAAAACAAGTTTTTTATTAATGGGCTTGACAAGATGTCGATCTTGCTCCTACGTATCTCCCGGTAGTCGGAGAATTCAAAGCGTACGTAGTTCTTTGGTAGAAAAACGTTTGTATGTTGATTCGTTTTAGTTAAAAAAAAGGTTTGATCGCGTCCGAGCGAAAAAGTTTGAAAACAAGAAAAAGTGAAAATAAATGTCAACTGCTCGGGTTGTTGCCGAGCTGGCCATTGACGACAAGAAAGTAAAAGTCAGCTGCTCGGGTTGTTGCCGAGCTGGCCACTGACGACAATGCATAAAAATAAATGATTTGATGGAAAAGTTTTACGCTCGGACGTGAGCAAAGGTTTTAAAAACGTACGAGAACGTACAAAGTTTTAAAAGGTGAAAGATGGACGCTAGGCGATAAGATCGCGCAAGGCGTGAATGTTTTTAAAAGAAATAAACAAAAAGACAAACGCACTGAGGCGAAAAGTTCGCGCAAGGCGTAAAAGGTAAAATATAACGCGCAAGGCGCGAGAGGTTCGGATTGACCATGAGGGCCAAGAAAAGGGTAAAAAATGGCCACAAGGGGGCCAATGGAAGGTTGAGCGTGCTAGACGCGTCAAGGGGTGGAATGACGATTGCCCGAGCGACGAGACATACGTCACGCATTCGTGCAATCGAGGTTTGGGGAGACATACGTCAAGCCATTCCCATTTCATTCAAGTTTGGTTTTGTTACACTAAGGAATCTCAAAGGGAACCAAAGCTTTAAAAGGAAGTTAAAGAAAAGAAAAACAACACGAACAAATTTGTTGTTCGGTTTTTACTAAAAAATCATGAACGTTACTTGATGCTTAAGTTATTGGAACTCAAGAACAAGTTTGGTTCAAGTTTGAAGGGCAAACACAATCATAAAACATGCAAAAAACGTTGGAAAGTTCACAAGTTCGGCTCAATTCGAGCTTGGTTTTAAGAATGAGCAAACTCGGCTTAAGTTCGCGTTTGGATTGAAAACCATGAACAACGTGGTTGTTCAAGTTTGTTTTTGAAATAGACGAACTTAGCTTGTTGCTCAAACTTGGTTTTGAAAATATTAAGAACATGACTTGTTTTACAAGTCATTCAAATTTTGTCGCACGAACTTGTGAAATCTTCAAAGTTGTGCATGATTATGAGTTGGGTTTGGACCAAAATGGTTTTAACCCTCTTTAGGTTCTGAATCAAGGGCTAGAATCCCAAAAATTTGACATTTGAATGCCTGATTCATATTCTGAATTTCACATACTTCGCAGAGCAACCAGAACTTGGCTCTGCGAAGTCAGGTTCTGGTGTGTTCGCAGTGCGAGCAAGGCTTGGCTCTGCGAAGTATGCGAATTTCCAACTCAGAAGCTGTTTCTGAACACGAGTTTAGAAACTGCTTCTAAGCAAGATTCAGAACCTAAAGGAGGTTAAGAAACTTGACAAAAAGGAAGAAAAAAAAGGTGAAAAAACACAGTTTTAAAGCTTGGCCCCTTTGAGGTCCTTTTTGGGGCTCAAAGGAGGTTTTGGTTCACAAAATAAAATTGGACAAAGCAAGATATGTAAACAGTATATACAATAGAAAAGAAAGGTTATAGGAGACTTACAGAACTCCTAGCAATGCTTGATTAAGACTGGAAGTAGCTTGCTTACTTTGTGAAAGGTTATGAACAAGGTTCAAGGTGTTTGTGATGAACTGGTTTTGTGTTGCAATGCAAGGGATTTTTGGAGTGAATTTCGTGTGTGTTGGCTCTCTGGAATGGTATGTTTTTGACTGATTCTCAATGTATTCAGTTGTGTGTTATTCGTCTGAAATCCTTCTGCCTTGCATTCCCTTTTATAGGCAAAAATGCAATCTATGTAATGATGAACAATGATGAATAAAATCCTAAAACACTAGCTGATCATGAGCTAAACTCAGGCTAGATCACTTTGCATTTAATGCTAATGGATAGGAATTGCTTTGCCTTGTGCCAAGGGGCAAGGTCTTGACTGATCTCAGCCACAAAAGCCATTGATTCTAGAAGGTAATGATGGCAAAATCTGTAAAACAGGGCAGCTGCAAAAGGGATGATTCTTGGGATCAAACCTTGCAATCTTGGAAGGTCAAACAATCAAAACGTGTACTGCCATGTACAGGGAGATTGGGGGAATCAAAATCAGCATGTGGGCTTATGTGTGGGGGGAGAAATTCAGGTCAAAACAGGGCATGTCACACAGCTTTTTTGCAACATAAACCACTTGGGATTGACTGGTTTTGGCAGGGAAAAAGGGGAGGAAATGGATCAAGCAGCTGGCTGGCATGTTTAGGTTGGGTGAGGGGTCAATTTGGGGGGACAAAAACTGACCAAGGATAGCCAATTTGTTTGATCACATGAGAGGTTGGAAGAAAGTTCTTCTTTCCTTTCACCTTTAATGTCACACATTAATTTCTGCCTTGCTGCACCAAATCAGTCACAAAATAGCAAGAATACAAGTAATAATGCTACTAATGATAATTGTAGTTGAAAGCAAAAAAGATAAACAACTGCATAAAAATCTGCAGAATTTTCGCAGAGGTCGCAGTGCGAAGGTGAGTTCGCACTGCGAACTTCACTTTTTTTGATTTTTGTATTTAAAAATAAAAGGTAAAAATGGGGAAAATAATAATAATATATAACAATAATAATGATGATAAAAATGCAAATGGCAATAAAAAATGAATAAAAATAGTAATGACAATAAATAAAACTTAATAATATTAAAAGATAAAAAACTAATAGTAATAAAATAATAATGATATTATTAAAAAAATAATGATGATATAAAAATGTTATAGCAAAAAATAAAAAATAAAAATAATAAAAGGTAAAAAAATAAATAATGAGATAACAAAAACATAACACCTAAAAAATACAAGTCAAAAAATGGGGTATGACAGATGCCCCTATTTAAGTTTCTTCGTCCCGGAGGTTGAAAATGTGATTTGAAATGGACGGGCCGAAGAGACTTAAATATAGAATACGCCATTTTTTGACTAAATATTTTCCGAGTTATAAATGTTATAAATGCATGCAATGCAAATGTTATGAATGCTTGTAATGTAACTATGAATGCAAAGATGACAAAAAGGAAGATCAAACTGGGGATAGGTGTCAGCTAGTCGGGTGGTTACCGAACTGCCACTGACAACAAAGAATGGAAAGGTAAATGCCAGCTGTTCGGGTTGCTGCCGAACTGGCCACTGGCGACAAAAGAATGAAAAGAATGTCAACTGTTCGGATGTTGCCGAACTTGCCATTGACGACAGGAAAATAAAATGTCAACTGTTCGGATGTTGCCGAACTTGCCATTGACGACAGGAAAATAAAATGTCAACTGTTCGGATGTTGCCGAACTTGCCATTGACGACAGGAAAATAAAATGTCAACTGTTCGGATGTTGCCGAACTTGCCATTGACGACAGGAAAATAAAATGTCAACTGTTCGGATGTTGCCGAACTTGCCATTGACGACAGGAAAATAAAATGTCAATTGTTCGGATGTTGCCGAACTTGCCATTGACGACATGAAAATAAAATGTCAACTGTTCGGATGTTGCCGAACTTGCCATTGACGACATTGGGGATGCGGCTGACAAGCCGTTCCTTACAAAAAATGCCCCTTCAATCGGGGAGAAAGAATGCACAAGCTGTTCATTGAAGAACTTGCCACTTGGCACAACACTGGGGAGTACGCACAAGCTGTTCATTAAAGAACTGCCACTTGGCGTAAAGACTTAACAAAAAAAAGCCGCGCAAGCTGTTCGTTTGAACTGCCACTTGGCGTGAAAGGATGACATCTCTGAACCAGAAGGACTGGGGATGACATTGGGAAAAAAGAATTCACGAATCGCTCGCGATTTGTTTGGTGAGACTCATGATGGTTAGAAAAAAAACCATGTATGACATGCTGTATGCATATGTATGAATGCATGAATGTATGACTGTCACTGAGGACGTCATGTGAGGGATGAATTTGTACTGGGGATACCCAACTTGTTTGTTAAGGAATTGCCCCTTGATGTGAGATGCATGCTAATGAATGCTTATGATATGCTGCATGAATTATGCTGACCTGGGGGATGACAGACATCACGTTGGACGCTGGGGGTAAGAATTTGAGTGCCGAGCAAAGTCGGGCTTGGATGAGATGCCGAACGAGGTCGGGCTTTGGTAAGATAAGACTCCACTGGGGGATGTGCCAATAAGATTGGGCTTCGCTTGCGAATTTGCTGGGGATATAAGGATCATTTTGGAAGCATGATCGATATCCAGCCCTCAATGCCAATGGTGGTTGGGCTTTTGATTGTAGGACAAAGATTGACTTCCTGGGGAGTTTGTTTGACCGATGAACAAAGATTGTTCAAAGAAAGAAAATGTTTTATCGATTTTTGTTTGTTTGGTTTGGAAGGACAAGGTCCTTTGCCTACATACCCGAATGGGATCAAAACCGATGTAGTTCGGACTAAAAAAAGCTTTGCATGACCGATAAACTTGATGAAACAAGATTTAGACCGGTAAAATGAAAAGTGGACCGACGTCGTCTTGCAAACATTCGGTAATCTTCAATGGATGATGTCACTGAGGATACATCCAAATGTTGACGGGGTAAAGCCGTAACCACTGATGAGGAACACAAACCTCCTGGGGAGATTGTTTTAATCCACTGGGGGATGTGATTGGATGCCGAGCGAGGTCGGGCTTTGGTTGTAATTGGATGCCGAGCGAGGTCGGACTTTGGTTGTAATTGGATGCCGAGCGAGGTCGGGCTTTGGTTGGTTGCCGAGCGAGGTCGGGCTTTGGTAAGGTGCCGAGCGAGGTCGGGCTTTTGATGGGATGCCGAGCGAGGTCGGACTTTTTGTGGTTGGTTGCCGAGCGAGGTCGGGCTTTTGATTGGTTGGTTGCCGAGCGAGGTCGGGCTTTTGATTGGCTGGTTGCCGAGCGAGGTCGGGCTTTTGATTGGTTGCCGAGCGAGGTCGGGCTTTTGATGGGATGCCGAGCGAGGTCGGGCTTTTAATGGGATGCCGAGCGAGGTCGGGCTTTTGATGGGATGCCGAGCGAGGTCGGGCTTTTGATGGGATGCCGAGCGAGGTCGGGCTTTTGATGGGATTGTGTTTGTAAGGGCCAATGAAAATTGGGCTTTTGTTATGATCGGGTGCCAAGCATGGTTGGGCTTTGTGAATTGCTTTTGGGAGTGCCAATGACAATTGGGTTTTTTGTTGGAAATTGTGAGGAATGCCAATGACGACTGGGCTTTTTGTGAATTGTAATTGTGATTGCCAATGACAATTGGGCTTTCGTTTGTGATTAGGTGCCAAGCATGGTTGGGCTTTGTTTGGTTAGGTGCCAATGAAAATTGGGCTTAGGGTTTGCCAATGAATATTGGGCTTTGGGTTGCCAATGAATATTGGGCTTTGGGTTGCCAATGAATATTGGGCTTTTTGATTGGTTGCCGAGCGAGATCGGGCTTTGTTTTGGGTTGGCAATTTTGATGTTCCAAGGTTGCACTAAATACAAAATTTATATCATACAACTTAAGTTAAAAACATGTTTATCGATGAACCATGCCTATCACACATTTAAGTAAAAACAAATTGAATATTAATTGTGAGGGTAATGAACACTCATCCGGCAAGTTTGCCAACATTCCGATCAAGTTATGTGTCCATCTAATCATCGTTTTTAAAAGCATAAAAGCATTGATCACAAGGTCTTTGAGGGTTGTAATTTGGCTTGGCTACAAAAGAAATGTCATATGTGGGGAAATTGAATTCAAAAGGCCAAGCAAAGGAACATTCTTTCTAATTACACGCCTCCTCCTTATTTCACACAACTTTTTGGTGATTTGCAAATACTTTTGTTTGATCTTGACAACCTTTTGATTTACTGATTTTTTCTTTTTTTTCTTTCTCTTTTGAGATTTCTTGATTTGTTTTTTCTTTCTTTCTTTTTCTTTTGTTTCTTTGTTGTCAAGATCAAAATTCACCATTATTTGATATCCACAACCTCTTTTTTTCTTCAAAGATGATACCCTAATTGAATGTTCCTTCCTCTTTTGGCAAAGGACAATAATCGTGATGGTTTAAGGGTTCAAACTGAAAGAAAAAAATCAGAATTCAAAATGGTTTAACTATGAACTGAATTTTTTTACAAACTCCGGTAATTTCAATAAGTAATTGAGCTTATGAAAGTTGGCAGTTCATAGTTAATGATTCTGATTTATTAGGCTCAAAGGGGTTAACAAATACTCACTGCTCACAGGGTGGGCTATTTGTGGGCAAGTGTTTTTACTCATATTCAAAAAAATGCCTTGATCCTATCAATGCTTTCATACAATCTAAAACAACATTCAGATTTAACATAACAAAATCGAGTTAGACAAAAAAAAAAAAAAAAAAAAAAAAAAAAAAAAAAAAAATGCCGGTCTCCATGCATATGTATAATGATGATCTTGAGGATTCCTCACATTTTGGCTGGTTCTAAATGGTTCACAGAATAAACATATTAAAAACACAAACTGTATGATATAACTTTTGTATTAATGCTTGTCAACGCAAACTGTATTGGATGCCGAGCAAGGTCGGGCTTTTGTTGATTGTGCCAATGATGATTGGACTTTTGTTTGAAATTGGGTTAAAGGCCGCAGTAGCCTGGGGGAAGGTAACCTCGGGTTGAGGTACCGAAATCTCTTGAAGAGTAGTGGGAATAGGGATGAATTCCTCATCAAAGTTAAACGGCATGCCCCATGTACAACCGGGGCCTATTGTTATATGTGTGGGTTGCCTTGGGACGACGAGCCACTTTTTCTTGAAGGGTTGACACATAGTGTTGCGAACAGAATGCGAACACCGAAGACTCAATGCCGATTGTAAGAAATCCTTGAGGTAAGAAGGGGAACAAGTTTTGGACTCGAAGACAAATGTATGCATGTCATGCATGATGCTAATGTATGTATGCAATGTATATGACAAAATATGCCTTTTTTTTGAAAATGCATATGCAAAAATCATTTTTATGAATGTAAATGTATGGCATGCATATGGTATGGTATGTATGATCAAAATTTCCCCCCATCCTCACGTGTAGGCTCTAAAGGTAAGATTTCCTAAGAAGAGGTCCCTAGAGTCATCGATCTCATATGGAATTAGGGTTGTCTATGGACATACGTCGACATGACTTCAATTAATTCCATATGAAAATCTCGTCTAAGCGGGGTTGGGCATCCTACCTCACGGACATACGTCAACGCGGGCTTCCGCACACAACCTCCTTCTAACTTAGTTTTCTCTCGAGCTCGGGTAGAGAGCCTCACACGTCCGGCATTAACCCGAACAATGTGGAGTAACATCGCTCAAGTAACCCCCACAATTGATATATATATGAATATGAAGCAAAAATAATATATATAAATGTAAAGCATAAAGAATAAACAAACAAATGACAAGAAAATATAAACACGCAAGTAAAATGAAACAAATTAGCCTAAAAGCCAACTGAGATAGGCTTGACTCGTTTATGCAAAAACAAAGTGTTTTATGCAGTGTCCCCAGTGAAGTCGCCATTTCTGTTCACAAAAATAGTTTTGTGAAAAGAAATGGTGACGAACTCAACTAGAGATACCGATCTCCCCAGTGAAGTCGCCATTTCTGTCGCGTCGAATTTCGGATGTCAAGCTATTGGGGAAGCTTTGAATCACTAATTCTAAATTACGACTGAACTTTTAATTTTTCGGGGAAAAAAGGAAAAAAGTTCTAAATTACCTTGAGAAAAGATTTTAGGTTCGAAAGTCGATTATGCGAGGGGAAGGTATTAGCACCCCTCACATCCGTTGTACTCAACGGGAACCTCTCAGTCGGCTTAGGCTTAAAATGGTTCGATGTTTTACTTACGTGTTTAAATATGTATAAAAGGAAATATATAGAAGACAAAATGCGGGATAAAGAAAGAGATAAAAACAAACGAAAAGGGAAAAACAAGTTTTTTTATTAATGGGCTTGACAAGATGTCGATCTTGCTCCTACGTATCTCCCGGTAGTCGGAGAATTCAAAGCGTACGTAGTTCTTTGGTAGAAAAACGTTTGTATGTTGATTCGTTTTAGTTAAAAAAAAGGTTTGATCGCGTCCGAGCGAAAAAGTTTGAAAACAAGAAAAAAGTGAAAATAAATGTCAACTGCTCGGGTTGTTGCCGAGCTGGCCATTGACGACAAGAAAGTAAAAGTCAGCTGCTCGGGTTGTTGCCGAGCTGGCCACTGACGACAATGCATAAAAATAAATGATTTGATGGAAAAGTTTTACGCTCGGACGTGAGCAAAGGTTTTTAAAAACGTACGAGAACGTACAAAGTTTTAAAAGGTGAAAGATGGACGCTAGGCGATAAGATCGCGCAAGGCGTGAATGTTTTTAAAAGAAATAAACAAAAAGACAAACGCACTGAGGCGAAAAGTTCGCGCAAGGCGTAAAAAGGTAAAATATAACGCGCAAGGCGCGAGAGGTTCGGATTGACCATGAGGGCCAAGAAAAGGGTAAAAATGGCCACAAGGGGGCCAATGGAAGGTTGAGCGTGCTAGACGCGTCAAGGGTGGAATGACGATTGCCCGAGCGACGAGACATACGTCACGCATTCGTGCAATCGAGGTTTGGGGAGACATACGTCAAGCCATTCCCGTTTCATTCAAGTTTGGTTTTGTTACACTAAGGAATCTCAAAGGGAACCAAAGCTTTAAAAGGAAAGTTAAAGAAAAGAAAAACAACACGAACAAATTTGTTGTTCGGTTTTACTAAAAAATCATGAACGTTACTTGATGCTTAAGTTATTGGAACTCAAGAACAAGTTTGGTTCAAGTTTGAAGGGCAAACACAATCATAAAACATGCAAAAACGTTGGAAAGTTCACAAGTTCGGCTCAATTCGAGCTTGGTTTTAAGAATGAGCAAACTCGGCTTAAGTTCGCGTTTGGATTGAAAACCATGAACAACGTGGTTGTTCAAGTTTGTTTTTGAAATAGACGAACTTAGCTTGTTGCTCAAACTTGGTTTTGAAAATATTAAGAACATGACTTGTTTTACAAGTCATTCAAATTTTGTCGCACGAACTTGTGAAATCTTCAAAGTTTATGCAAGATTATGAGTTGGGTTTGGACCAAAATGGTTTTAACCCTCTTTAGGTTCTGAATCAAGGGCTAGAATCCCAAAAATTTGACATTTGAATGCCTGATTCATATTCTGAATTTCACATACTTCGCAGAGCAACCAGAACTTGGCTCTGCGAAGTCAGGTTCTGGTGTGTTCGCAGTGCGAGCAAGGCTTGGCTCTGCGAAGTATGTGAATTTCCAACTCAGAAGCTGTTTCTGAACACGAGTTCAGAAACTGCTTCTAAGCAAGATTCAGAACCTAAAGGAGGTTAAGAAACTTGACAAAAAGGAAGAAAAAAAGGTAGAAAAACACAGTTTTAAAGCTTGGCCCCTTTGAGGTCCTTTTTGGGGTTCAAAGGAGGTTTTGGTTCACAAAATAAAATTGGACAAAGCAAGATATGTAAACAGTATATACAATAGAAAAGAAAGGTTATAGGAGACTTACAGAACTCCTAGCAATGCTTGATTAAGACTGGAAGTAGCTTGCTTACTTTGTGAAAGGTTATGAACAAGGTTCAAGGTGTTTGTGATGAACTGGTTTTGTGTTGCAATGCAAGGGATTTTTGGAGTGAATTTCGTGTGTGTTGGCTCTCTGGAATGGTATGTTTTTGACTGATTCTCAATGTATTCAGTTGTGTGTTATTCGTCTGAAATCCTTGTGCCTTGCATTCCCTTTTATAGGCAAAAATGCAATCTATGTAATGATGAACAATGATGAATAAAATCCTAAAACACTAGCTGATCATGAGCTAAACTCAGGCTAGATCACTTTGCATTTAATGCTAATGGATAGGAATTGCTTTGCCTTGTGCCAAGGGGCAAGGTCTTGACTGATCTCAGCCACAAAAGCCATTGATTCTAGAAGGTAATGATGGCAAAATCTGTAAAACAGGGCAGCTGCAAAAGGGATGATTCTTGGGATCAAACCTTGCAATCTTGGAAGGTCAAACAATCAAAACGTGTACTGCCATGTACAGGGAGATTGGGGGAATCAAAATCAGCATGTGGGCTTATGTGTGGGGGGAGAAATTCAGGTCAAAACAGGGCATGTCACACAGCTTTTTTGCAACATAAACCACTTGGGATTGACTGGTTTTGGCAGGGAAAAAGGGGAGGAAATGGATCAAGCAGCTGGCTGGCATGTTTAGGTTGGGTGAGGGGTCAATTTGGGGGGACAAAAACTGACCAAGGATAGCCAATTTGTTTGATCACATGAGAGGTTGGAAGAAAGTTCTTCTTTCCTTTCACCTTTAATGTCACACATTAATTTCTGCCTTGCTGCACCAAATCAGTCACAAAATAGCAAGAATACAAGTAATAATGCTACTAATGATAATTGTAGTTGAAAGCAAAAAAGATAAACAACTGCATAAAAATCTGCAGAATTTTCGCAGAGGTCGCAGTGCGAAGGTGAGTTCGCACTGCGAACTTCACTTTTTTTGATTTTTGTATTTAAAAATAAAAGGTAAAAATGGGGAAAATAATAATAATATATAACAATAATAATGATGATAAAAATGCAAATGGCAATAAAAAATGAATAAAAATAGTAATGACAATAAATAAAACTTAATAATATTAAAAGATAAAAAACTAATAGTAATAAAATAATAATGATATTATTAAAAAAACAACAATAATAATATTAATATTAAGGATAATGATGATGATATAAAAATGTTATAGCAAAAAATAAAAAATAAAAATAATAAAAGGTAAAAAAATAAATAATGAGATAACAAAAACATAACACCTAAAAAATACAAGTCAAAAAATAGGGTATGACACCCTTCATACACTTCATTCCTCCTTGGTCACATTCAGCTCTCAGACATTTATCCTAACTGTCATATACTAGATTGAGTTGATCAGGCTCAACTAGATGTGACCTTTAGAACAATATCTGGAACCCAATGGTCCCACTACTTTTATTGAAACTTTAATGACCCAAGGCACGGTCCGAATCGACCTGCTCTGATACCAATTGTAACACCCATACTAAATTATCTAGAATATTTAGCATGCGTATTAGTCTGATATCGGGTACATTAAAATTTACAATAATTAATACATACAAACCACTGAATGAGTACAATTTGCTCGTTTACATAAATATCCAAATATTACAAAATACACTTTCCTATACATATTTAAAAATCTGTCAACCTCCTGAGCTTGCCATGACGAGCATCTGCACTCCATCCAGCATCTTCCTGAAGATCTTCATGAACATCACCTGCTAACCTATGAACCTGCACCAGAAGGATTGGGGTGAGACATAACGTCTCAGTGAGCTCCAACCCAACCTACTGTTGGCAACCACGGGGAAAACCTAGGGTCGCCGTGCCTACTCTTAGCGATCTTGGGGATACCTACGATCGCCGGCTTTCTCTACATATTTCGCGATCAAGGGAAAACCTAGGATCGCTACTTGTCTTAGTCATATGCTTATCATAATCTTGTCTTAAACTCATCTTATTCTTGTCATTTACATAACCTTATGCTTAGTGATCGAGGGGGAATTCTATGATCACTTGCTGTTGTCTATAACTGCTTTGTCTTAACTCTTAGTACATAACACGTATTCATATTCATAATCGTATTCATCTTTTCATATCATAAAGTTAGAAGTTAGCGTTGAACAAACAATACATTATCTTGGTTCATTTTACGGAGTGCATCCGGGTGGAGTAACCCCGAAGTACATCTCCCTTCTTACCGGTGAAAATTCCTATCATATCAGGCTAACACCGGACTCCTCTTATCTTTTGTGTGGCTGCTCTCGCGAGCGGTAACTTCACCGTCCCAGCTGCCATTTAAGGCGGTAACTTCACGGGGACCCCCTGTATACTAACTAACGAGCAGACAGGAGACACATTACTTTTCAGACTTGGATGTGCAGCTGCCCTCACGAGCGGTAACTTCACCGTTCCGGCTGCCATTAAAGGCGGTAACTTCACAGGAACCCCTCGTATACTAACTGGCAAGCATACGAGAGACACATCAAGCCCATCTTATAATTAATTCTCATTCTTTAAAATAATAGTCTTATAATTTACGTGTGGATAGCCCTTTCGGAGAAATCCCATCCGGCATAATCCGGAGTCTGATGAACACGTATATTCTTTAACATTAAATTCTTAACTTAAGTTCATATACATATCTTATACGTTCATAATCTTGTGCATATCTAATGCATTCTTAATTAATCATTCTTAAATGCCTAACCTAAGAATAGGTTCCTGTCTTAGAGCAATAGATCGTTCTCGTTAATTCTCATCTTAAGTACTTGTAAGTACTTACTTTACTTTACTATAGTTGGCACAATAATACATTCTTAGGGAGAACAAACTCCCAATACATAACTTATGAAATTATAGTTTTAGGCTTATTGTTCTCTTAAGCCTTTGCTTGGTTATTTGGAAACATTCCATAGTTAATAACCTTTCTATGCCAACTTATGGATTAAGGTATCCATCTCTCTATGTGTGTCTATCCTCACCTTATGTTAATCTAAACATTCTCTAATGGACATGAAAATCGGTGGCCGATTACAAGAATTCGGGGGCCGAACTTACTGGAATCGGGGGCCGATCTTATAAAATCGGGGGCCGATATTTTACGAAACAATCATGAAAAATTGAATAATAATTCGGTGGCCGATTTTATGAAATCGGTGGCCGATTTCTGCATTTTCCAAAACGTGATTTCAGTCCTTTGGGCTAAATCAACCATGTCCAACATCAAAACAGCTCAAGAGAAGAGTCTTCTAAATCATATTGAAAAATTACAACATGATTAACTAAAGAATTTGACTAGCATGAGGAATTGGGCACTAATTACAAATTTTATCCAATACACAACTTATTCATCAAAAGTTCAACAAGGTGGGTTCTAAAACCCCAAGGGAACTCACCTCAAACTTGATTTAGTGCTAGCTAATCCTTTAACTTCAACCTTGTTCCAAATTCCCCAAGACTAGGCTTACTAGCAAGAACAAAGATTTCTGCAGATTTGCAGTTTCGGACCCCTGACTTCAAACTCGTCCCCAGACTTCAATACTCATCCAAACTTCACGAAATTGGTACCAGAACGTAGATAATTTTGTTAGCTTTCCATAGCATCAAAGACCACTTGATTCGGAGTTATAGAGAAAGAGTTCTTACCATTTAAATGGAGCCCTGTCCCCAAATACGGGTTTCTCCAACTTCCTCCAAATCTCTACCCAAAACTTCTTCTTCTTTAGGAATCATGATGCAAAAAGAAATAGAGGTTTAGGCTCAACAATAGGCACGAAAATTTGAAGTGAGAAAGGAAGATTGAAGTGATTCTTACCTTATTTCTCCTTTTCTTTCCTTTGCTCTAACCTTACCAAATACAAGCTTGTTTTGCAAGATTTTCCCACAAGAACTTGAATGAAGTTTGCTAGATTGTGGCAATAGGGAGGGGCGTGTGAGTGAGAGGAAAGAGGGAGAGGATGTTGGTTTTGGAAGTGTGTAGAAGAATGAAGAAAAAGATGGTAAGAATATCTTACCTCTTATTTTCAAAACAATCTTCCATTCCAACTTATTTACTAATTTGCCATTCCACTTAATTACTAAATTGCCATGCTTGCTTCACAAGTTTCTGTCACTGTTAACCGTTACATCTAAGCGGAATATTACACTTGCCATATAAATAAACCCATTAACTGACAATTTACCAAATTGCCCTTTGCTTAAAACGTTCCTGATACATCATCTCAATATTAATAAATATTCGAGTCTTAGGCGGGATGTTACAATCTACCCCCCTTAAAGAAATTTCGTCCTCGAAATTTAGAATCTACTATCATATATGAATTAATCTCACATATTACTTGCTTCATTAGCCTAGACTCCAGCTCATCTTACTTATCGGAATCCCTTAGATTTCAACTCTATAAGTCGAATGTATTCGACAATCTTTTCGTTATTTGAAACGCTTGATGTACATTACACTTTTCTTGCGTGGTAGAATATGAGACTATCCGAACCATCGCATTCAACTTGATGACCATATCCCTGTTTATACACTTCTTGTAAACCCAAACTAGAGTTATCCAATTCTAACACTTGTGCTGAAACTTATATTCTCGTTATAGTCCGCGTAATCCTACTTAGACGACATTGGACTTTCTTATTATCCTCAACGATTCCATTGAATTCTTATATTCGATCTTTGCCTCATGCAACGGCATCCTACATTTATGGTTTTACCATAAATATACCATCCTTTAATGAGGGTAAAACTACCGCACTACCTCCATTATACAAATACAAGGAGGAGGCATCCTGGTGTGTTACTTTCCATAGTCTTAATCATTGCTTCCACTACGGAATTCCTCAAGGGCTCGCGAAAACTTACTGATTCCCGCGTTCTGCTTCGATGGATCTATGACGTTACTCATCTTGATAACTTAGAAATCATTCTTCATACTAGGAGTTTGCCAATCTCCCATCGTTTTTTTTTTGTCACAACTTATCTCGTTTTCTTGTCGTAGCATAAATGTTTTCTACACCGATAATCCCAACTCATGGAAGTTTAGTCCAAGTGAAGAGTGGCTTAAGTCGTCTCACATATCATTATACAATATATTTCATAGCATATAACTTACATACATAAGTGAGCACGTGTACACTTTACATTACCTCATCTTTGTCCGACTAACGGGACATCATTCTTAATCTTAACATATTTGAGACACTACCACATCAATTGGGAATCTTTTCTTACTCTGAACTCTTTCCGTAACATCCGGGATTTGCCTTTCAACTGGCTTGCCAGGTTTGCCCCGCCAATGTTACTCATGTTTATTCTTAAGTATACAACAACCTATAATGTAAATTTACGGTTACAATTCACCGGTCTCACAAACTTATTTCTCGTCCTGGACGTCGAATTCAAGATTCTTATTCTCAACGGAAAAACTCTACTCGATTGCTACCCAAAAGCACACTCAGTCTTTAATCCTTTAGTCATAACCGGAAATTACGCAGCCCTTTACCGTGGACTACGAATAACTTTTAATCTACGTAAAAGTTCTCCTTCCTTTACTGGTGAACATTAAGTTCAAGACTTCCGAAATCCTCGGCTAATATAGGTTAACATGACATGGTTACAACATGGAATTAAACTCACTCGCCACTGCATTGTCGTATCTGGTCAAGGCCTCTATTCAAATATTTCATTCCTCATAGATTTCGAGGTTTAAGGTATTCATCAACTTAACTTCCATAACTTCCCATTAGAACTCATGATATATTCAAATCGCTTATACTGACTACTATCCCGTATAATAGGAATTAAGCATTTAACATCTCCTCGTTCTCTAAGCTTTAACTTAGCATTGTCCATTATTCCATTCTTGGATGACTACTCCGCTGCGCCACTCTGATTCTTGACAACTCGAGTTAGAATTGGAGTAATACAACACTATTGATAATTAAAATTCCCTTGATAAATCCTTTTACTTAATAACCTATAGCTATCATAACAAAACCATTTGCTTAACTTACGGATGGTCACCACCTGACTTTGTGTTTCCTTCCGGGCATGAGCCATATACTCACTTTCCCTATTCTGAATTCTATAACTTCTCAGGGTCAGCTCATCATATATAATCATTAAACATTGTGGAAACCTGATTAAACATGCTTGAGTCAACTTAATTCACACACAACCCCTTGTGGCAAATTCCAAAACATTCTATGACATCTGAAGATTTACATCTTTCGTACACTGTATTTACTGAGGGTTTGAGTCCCGTTACTAAACATTTTATCCTCATCTGTAAGGATTTCATTCCATAATCTTTCCGAGACAACTACGGTCTCCTTAGTACTATCATGTTCCTTAAGTTACCCTTGAGTTCCTACAGAACAATCCGTCCTGAAAGTTCCAAATTCTTACCGGTTCTCTTGATCGCCTAGACATAAGTTACGTTTCTTCGAGTGTCCACTCAATCGATCCTAAACTTTTGAGTAATTCTGCATATAGTTGAACACCAAAAGTCTATATTTCATTATCGCCCTCAAAACTTACCCACACGGGGTGACCTCTTTCAGCTTCTTGAATATTCATGGAAGAAAACTCTTCGGTTAAAAACATATAACGCCTTTACACTAATCTCAATCTTAACATTTCATATAAGGGACGATATTCCATATAATAAATATCATATAATTTTTTTCTCGGCTAAGATTCCGATTATCCTTCAACACTGGTCTACATTACTCTTGTGTTACCTTAAACTCGCATTCTTCAACCAATCGAGGAAATTCAATACGGTTCATCCAATCTAGGGTACTCAATTTAATTCGTCCATCAGTACACTAAATTTCCAATCTAGCTTAGCTTAGCTTGTTTCTAATCTTCTTACTATTAAGACACATCAGAATATCTAATTCACGCTTAGACATGCACATATCTTATTATCATCACTTTTCATCCATCATCTCTTCTTAATTCCCAACTCTAGCATTTATGGTTCGGGAGGTGCAGCTGATCTGATGGGTAAACTTACTTACGAGTCATGCTCAAAAACCACCCTTAAGTGGGTAGTTTCATTCGTCCAAATAATTCGCTTAATTCATAATTTCATTTCGAGTCCTTAAGTTTGGTACTGCAATTCCTTAACTCTGTACTTAGAATCGTTACTTAGTCCACACTTCACTTTAACTTCTCTAACTGCGGTTTCCGTCAAGGTTCCACGTCATATCCTAGAGCATTCCATGATTCCTTAATCCTTATGTCTTGTGCAGACGAAGCATCGTCCAACGATGCGTCCAACTGGGTTAAGGCTCTTCACCTTATCCTTAAATATTTCTGACCTTCCTGAAACTCTGCCCTAAACAGACTTAGTCACTTCACTGCTCGATGGCCACCATTTGGCGTTGATTACTTCTTCGCTAAATCCGTCTTAGAATTCTGTCACCTTAATCTTCGCCCTTCATACACTTCATTCCTCCTTGGTCACATTCAGCTCTCAGACATTTATCCTAACTGTCATATACTAGATTGAGTTGATCAGGCTCAACTAGATGTGACCATTAGAACAATATCTGGAACCCAATGGTCCCACTACTTTTATTGAAACTTTAATGACCCAAGGCACGGTCCGAATCGACCTGCTCTGATACCAATTGTAACACCCATACTAAATTATCTAGAATATTTAGCATGCGTATTAGTCTGATATCGGATACATTAAAATTTACAATAATTAATACATACAAACCACTGAATGAGTACAATTTGCTCGTTTACATAAATATCCAAATATTACAAAATACACTTTCCTATACATATTTAAAAATCTGTCAACCTCCTGAGCTTGCCATGACGAGCATCTGCACTCCATCCAGCATCTTCCTGAAGATCTTCATGAACATCACCTGCTAACCTATGAACCTGCACCAGAAGGATTGGGGTGAGATAACGTCTCAGTGAGCTCCAACCCAACCTACTGTTGGCAACCACGGGGAAAACCTAGGGTCGCCGTGCCTACTCTTAGCGATCTTGGGGATACCTACGATCGCCGGCTTTCTCTACATATTTCGCGATCAAGGGAAAACCTAGGATCGCTACTTGTCTTAGTCATATGCTTATCATAATCTTGTCTTAAACTCATCTTATTCTTGTCATTTACATAACCTTATGCTTAGTGATCGAGGGGGAATTCTATGATCACTTGCTGTTGTCTATAACTGCTTTGTCTTAACTCTTAGTACATAACACGTATTCATATTCATAATCGTATTCATCTTTTCATATCATAAAGTTAGAAGTTAGCGTTGAACAAACAATACATTATCTTGGTTCATTTTACGGAGTGCATCCGGGTGGAGTAACCCCGAAGTACATCTCCCTTCTTACCGGTGAAAATTCCTATCATATCAGGCTAACACCGGACTCCTCTTATCTTTTGTGTGGCTGCTCTCGCGAGCGGTAACTTCACCGTCCCAGCTGCCATTTAAGGCGGTAACTTCACGTGGACCCCCTGTATACTAACTAACGAGCAGACAGGAGACACATTACTTTTCAGACTTGGATGTGCAGCTGCCCTCACGAGCGGTAACTTCACCGTTCCGGCTGCCATTAAAGGCGGTAACTTCACAGGAACCCCTCGTATACTAACTGGCAAGCATACGAGAGACACATCAAGCCCATCTTATAATTAATTCTCATTCTTTAAAATAATAGTCTTATAATTTACGTGTGGATAGCCCTTTCGGAGAAATCCCATCCGGCATAATCCGGAGTCTGATGAACACGTATATTCTTTAACATTAAATTCTTAACTTAAGTTCATATACATATCTTATACGTTCATAATCTTGTGCATATCTAATGCATTCTTAATTAATCATTCTTAAATGCCTAACCTAAGAATAGGTTCCTGTCTTAGAGCAATAGATCGTTCTCGTTAATTCTCATCTTAAGTACTTGTAAGTACTTACTTTACTTTACTATAGTTGGCACAATAATACATTCTTAGGGAGAACAAACTCCCAATACATAACTTATGAAATTATAGTCTTAGGCTTATTGTTCTCTTAAGCCTTTGCTTGGTTATTTGGAAACATTCCATAGTTAATAACCTTTCTATGCCAACTTATGGATTAAGGTATCCATCTCTCTATGTGTGTCTATCCTCACCTTATGTTAATCTAAACATTCTCTAATGGACATGAAAATCGGTGGCCGATTACAATAATTCGGGGGCCGAACTTACTGGAATCGGGGGCCGATCTTATAAAATCGGGGGCCGATATTTTACGAAACAATCATGAAAAATTGAATAATAATTCGGTGGCCGATTTTATGAAATCGGTGGCCGATTTCTGCATTTTCCAAAACGTGATTTCAGTCCTTTGGGCTAAATCAACCATGTCCAACATCAAAACAGCTCAAGAGAAGAGTCTTCTAAAACATATTGAAAAATTACAACATGATTAACTAAAGAATTTGACTAGCATGAGGAATTGGGCACTAATTACAAATTTTATCCAATACACAACTTATTCATCAAAAGTTCAACAAGGTGGGTTCTAAAACCCCAAGGGAACTCACCTCAAACTTGATTTAGTGCTAGCTAATCCTTTAACTTCAACCTTGTTCCAAATTCCCCAAGACTAGGCTTACTAGCAAGAACCAAGATTTCTGCAGATTTGCAGTTTCGGACCCCTGACTTCAAACTCGTCCCCAGACTTCAATACTCAGCCAAACTTCACGAAATTGGTACCAAAACGTAGATAATTTTGTTAGCTTTCCATAGCATCAAAGACCACTTGATTCGGAGTTATAGAGAAAGAGTTCTTACCATTTAAATGGAGCCCTGTCCCCAAATACGGGTTTCTCCAACTTCCTCCAAATCTCTACCCAAAACTTCTTCTTCTTTAGGAATCATCATGCAAAATGAAATAGAGGTTTAGGCTCAACAATAGGCACGAAAATTTGAAGTGAGAAAGGAAGATTGAAGTGATTCTTACCTTATTTCTCCTTTTCTTTCCTTTGCTCTAACCTTACCAAATACAAGCTTGTTTTGCAAGATTTTCCCACAAGAACTTGAATGAAGTTTGCTAGATTGTGGCAATAGGGAGGGGCGTGTGAGTGAGAGGAAAGAGGGAGAGGATGTTGGTTTTGGAAGTGTGTAGAAGAATGAAGAAAAAGATGGTAAGAATATCTTACCTCTTATTTTCAAAACAATCTTCCATTCCAACTTATTTACTAATTTGCCATTCCACTTAATTACTAAATTGCTATGCTTGCTTCACAAGTTTCTGTCACTGTTAACCGTTACATCTAAGCGGAATATTACACTTGCCATATAAATAAACCCATTAACTGACAATTTACCAAATTGCCCTTTGCTTAAAACGTTCATGATACATCATCTCAATATTAATAAATATTCGAGTCTTAGGCGGGATGTTACAAATACAATAGGTTTATACATGAGAGGGAAGAGCAATTGACTTGGCCTTCTTGTACTCCCTGACAGCCAAATCATATTCACCCTTGCTAATGCTGCCATGGATAGTACTTGGTAGGTTGAAAAGTGTTCGAAACCTCTGTAGCATTCCTTGGACAGTCCTAATTTTTTCTGCTTGAGCCTACACAACTCATAAGAAGCCATGATTAAACAACATATTCCAAAATCAAGAATAACAGTCACAAGAAAATCTAGACTTCAGAATTCACCCACCTGGCGCTCGAATAAAGGAAATCACACATCAATTGTAATTTCTAGCTCTTAAAGGAATTACTAATAACATCAATTACCAAAATCAATTATTAATAACCAACTAGTACAACATACACCACTAGGGCTTCCACTGATACAAAAATGAAGAAGCCACATCAACTCCAAAACCCAACCGAATCAACAATCACTACAATGATAAAAACTTATGCCATAAGCTACAAAATAAGCTCTTTCTCCAAACACAGCCCAACTTTCAGACCAATTAAATCCCTAATCACTAATTCATTACAATTAAATAACATAAACAACCACAAAAACAATTTCACATATAATAATTTAACATATACCTCAAGACACATTTATTTGTATATTTGCATGTATCTAACAAACAAAATCCACTTCAAACTTCAAAGAAGATCAAAAAAAAAAACCTGAAAAAGTAAGATCTTTGCTTGGTATCAAGATCAAATATAACACGATACACAGGCCTCCCAATCTTAACTGCAACCATAACCAACACAAAAAACATTAATTTCAATTAATAATTTTAATTAAATAAATAATTAAACAAGAATGAAGGGATTCAGTGATTCATACCAGTTTTCTTCAAATTAACCTTCCTCTTATGAGACTGAGGTTGAGTAGGAGCATATTTAGCTTCACGAGCAGCACACTTAGCGAGATTTGGTTCGATGAGGTTTTCCCTGTGTACGAGTAAGTTTCCTTCGTTGTTGTGAAGAGTGGGATTTGGATGAATCTGTGAAAAAAAAATCTGAATCGAGTATGGTTGTGAGACTAGCGAATCTGGAATCCATTTAGGTTGTGAGAAGCTATTCTATTGGAAATCGATTGAAGGGATGTGCGATTGAGTTCAGGGAAGGGGGGATCTTGAATCTGAGACGATCTGTAATTGATTTGGGGTGAGGATCAATTTGGGATTGAGATTTCTCAAACTAGGGATGGAAGTTTTTGTTTTGTGAGGAGTTTTGTGGTGTGAGAGAAAGAAATACGTAATTGTTATTGGCAAATGAGATTTTGGGTGAGAGTGGTGGAGAATTAGGGAGAATTAGGTTTTAATTTGGGGGAAAGTGAGATTGAAATTTGGTGGAGAATAAAATGTGGTTTAGGGTTTAGAGTTGTGGGAAGGAGAATGAAATTTTCGAAGGGAGAATGGAAATGAATTAGTGAGAGTGATGAATATTTGGGGTTTTTTTTTATTGAGTAAGAGAGGGAAAAAAGTGTGGGAAAAAATTTAGGGTAGTATTTTTGTTGATTGAATAAAAAACTTTTTATAATAATTTATATAGAAATTAAATTTTTATTGGCAAAAATTTTAGCGTCGGCTAAGCCGACTCTATATCTAATAAACATTATGTGGGTCCCATTTGAGCAAAAAAAGAGGAATAATAATTTTATTATATTAAATTTTTATCAGTTAAAATAATAGAGTCAGACAGGCCGACTCTAAATATGGTCTAAAATGTCATACGTGGGTCCCCTAACATTTAGCCTCGGCTACGCCGACTCTAAATCTTTTTAAAAATAAAGGAGAACTAGAAATTGAAGTAGAGTGGGTTAGGCTGACTCTAGTCAGACGCTAGTAGCGTCGGTGTCGGGGGCCGACACTAAAATTCGACGCTATTTCGCTGTTTTCTTGTAGTGTTAATCTTATCGGTATGAAATGAGCCGTCTTGCTCAATCGATCTACTACCACCCAATTGGTATCATTCCCTTTCGGGGTCTTCGGTAGGTTTGTCACAAAATCCAAAGAAATGCTATCCCACTTCCACTCTGGAATACTAAACGGTTGCATCAACCCGGACAGTTTCTGATGTTCGATTTTTTATTTCTGGCAAACCAAGCATGAATACACAAATTCAGCTACTTCCCTCTTCATACCCGGCCACCAAAATATTTTCTTAAGGTCCGGATACATCTTTGTAGCTCTTGGGTGTATACTCAATCCACTCATGTGACCTTCCTCTAAAATACTTCGTTTCAACTCCAGTATATTGGGTACACAAATTCTGTCCCTAAATCTCATAACCCCGTTCTCGTCCATCTCAATATCTGTTTATTCCCCTTGGTTGATCAGTGTTAACTGATTCACCAATTCCAAGTCAGATTTCTGCCCCTCTTTAATCTCTTCCATCACCCGACTTGTCAATTTCAACATGCCCAACCTTATACTTCTCGACGTCAATTCACAAATCAAACTAATGTCTCTAAACTTTTCAATCAACTCCATCTCCTTGACCATGAGCGCTGACATGTGAATGGACTTCCTACTCAAAGCATCCGCCATTACGATAGCTTTCCCTGGATGGTAATTCAGCTTAAAGTCATAATCTTTTAAAAATTCCAATCACCTCCGCTGCATCATATTCAACTCCTCAACCTCTTATGATCACTAAACACTTCGAAACTCGACCCATACAAGTAATGCCTCCACACTTTAAGCACAAATACCACAGCTGCTAACTCCAAATCATGAGTCAGATAATTCTGTTCATGGACTTTCAGCTGTCTAGAAGCATAAGCTACAACGTGCCCCTCCTGCATAAGTACACCGCCTAAACCTCTATTGGACGCATCACAATAAACTACAAACGGCTTACTAGGGTCTGGTAGAATTAACACTGGTGCCGACGTCAACCTCTTCTTAAGTTCCTGGAAACTTTCCTCACATTGGATATCCCACACATAAGCCTCTCCTTTCCGAGTTAATTGCGTCAAAGGCAATGCCAACTTCAAAAATCCTTCGATAAACCTCCGATAATACCCATCCAAACCCAATAAAATTCTTATTTCCGTAACTGACTTAGGAGCTTCTCACTGCAACACATCATCTATCTTGGATGGATCGACCGTTATTCCACTACTAGAGATTACATGACCCAAGAAACTCACTTCGCATAGCCAAAATTCGCACTTTGACATTTTAGCATATAGTTTCTTTTCTTTCAAGGTCTGCAGCACAATTCTCAAATGTTCCGCATGCTCCTCTTCCGAGTTGGAGTACACCAAAATATCATCTATAAACACTACTACAAATCGATCCAAGTAAGGGTGAAAAATTCTATTCATGTACTCCATTAACACCCCAGGAGCGTTAGATACTCCAAACGGCATCACAGAATATTCATAATGACCATAATGAGTTCGGAAAGCGGCCTTGGGTACATCTTCTGCCTTCACTCGAATTTGATGGTATCCCGATCTCAAGTCCATCATACTGAACACACAAGCACCAGTCAACTTGTCCATAAGGTCATCAATTCTGGGTAACGGGTACTTATTTTTAATAGTAACTTTGTTTAATTGGCGGTAGTCTACACACAACCTCATACTGCGGTGGAAACATAATGTGCTTTAATTTGTATTCATTGATCTTTAATTTGTCATTCAAATGGGACTTTATGTGGCTGATGGCAAATCAGTGTATATAATACACTGAAATTACCAGCAAGAGAAGAAGAAAAATTTTCCATCAGAAGCATCACAAAAAGCCAACAACATCATCAAAACCAAATTCAACCAAAACCCTAATTTTCTCACACTTCATTCATCAACACCAAAACCAAACAGCCAAAACAACACGAATTCAAGCCAAAAATAACCAAAACCAATTCGGCCACCACAAATCAACACAAACAACCACAAATCAACACAAACAAACCACAACCGCGGCCATAGACACCCAAACCTATGCCAAATTCGAGCCAAAAAACACAAAAAAAAGGTAGTTTTCTGTTTAAAATAAAAACCTAGATCTAGGGATTTTGAAAAAAATTTTGGGATTTTTGACTAGAAATTTAGAAAGAGGAGAAAAAAGGATTTCTAAAACTGTAAAAAAATTTAAAAAGGCGGAGTTTTGAACTCCGGCACGGTGGCGCCGCAACATTGGCCGGCTGGCCACTGCACCAGAATCCTTTCCGGCCGGTTCTTTCTAGAGAGAAGAGAGAGAGGACCGAGAGAGAAGAGAGAGGAAGTTTTTGAAAAAATGACAAATTTTTTACAAAAAGGCTATTTATAGCCTATTTCCAGATTGAATCTGGAGCGTTGATCAATCAACGGCCCAGATTCAATCTGGAAAGCTCATGACCCATTCTCTTAAGCCCGTTTTTCTCTTCCTGTTACTTCTGCACCCCTCCTTTTACTTTCTGCACCCCATGTTTCTTTTTTCTCATTTTTTTTATTGATTTGTTTCTTTTGTTATGTTTTATTTTTTTTAGCACCTCATTTGTTCATATCTAACATCATCTCATGCATTTTATTTTATTTATCAGTTTAGCTTTTATTCGTCATTTTTTTATTTATGCCACTAGAATGTATTTTAGGGATAAATGTAAAAATATAAATGAGAATATGCATTGCATGCATTTTTACGCTAAATAGTTTAGTTTATTTTCCAAGGAAAAAGGATTCCTTTTGACCAAAGGTCTCGACGAATTCTAGCGCGTTAGTTTTTGTCGTCATTTCAATTTTAGGTCTTTTGTAGATTAAATAAAAAAAATCAAAAACATTCATAAAATAAAAAAAATAACAATTAAAAAAAATGTGTTCCTTTTTATAAAAAAACTTTGATCTTTATCAAGCGCATTTTATTTTTATTTCCTTAACAAAACTTCAATCAGTGTTAATCATATTTAGGCTTTATTTCTTTAAAGTAAAATCAGCTAAATCAACCTTATTTTCGCCACTTTGGCTCTTTATCTTTTTAAAAAAAACCATTTTCAAAAATTAAAATCAATCAACAAATCAATCAGCTTTTTACCTCGAGCTACGTGATTTTGATCCGGCTCGGATACGTAGGCAAAATAATTTGTCTTTCCAAATCAAAAAAACCTAAAAAATATTTTCTCTTGATAATTGTCGCACTAACCTTTTCACAAGCAAATAACAATTTCTTTTAGCGCAAAAAAAAAAAAATAAAAGCAAGAGGTTCCTATAGAGTACTATAGACGTTTATGGTACTAATACCTTCCCTCTACGTAACCAACCCCCGAACCTTTAATCTCTAAAAAATTTTAGGATTTATTCGAACTTTTCCCTTTTTCCTTGGAAAAAATAAAAGCTCGGTGGTGAATCTTAATTTTGTGAGTCAACGCTAACCAATAGCTTGATATCCGAAAATCACCGCGACAAAAATGGCGACTTCACTAGGGATAATCCCCTAAGAGGGTTTAACCTATCTTGTTCTTCTTTATTTTTTTTTTTTTGTTCTATAAAATTGCTTGTAAAAAAAATGTAAATACGTGCCTATGTGTTTTCTTACTTTTGCGTGAGTGGTGAGATAAGTCCTACACCCGGACTTGAGGGGAACATAAGATAGGATGGTGGTATAATCATAGTGCCTTTTCGAGAGTAAATCTTAGATGTGGCATGTCATACCCCAATTTTTGACCTAAGATCCCATCTTATGTCTTTTGGCCCGAAACTTTTTGTCTTTTCAAGAAATTTTTTTTTTTCAGCAAAGAGATATTTTAAAATACTTCATTTTTTCGTTTTAGAACCACTTTTCATCTTTATCTATTTTTATCTTATTATATTTATTTTTATTTTTATTTTTTGTATTTTTGTTATTCCTCTTTTATTATTATTATTTATTTATTTTCCTTTTTTATTATTATTCTTTTTGTTTTCTTTTTAAAAAAAACAAAAGAAGAGAAAAGAGAAAAGTCAAGGAATGCTGCTGACTGCACAGTGGCAGTGCCCCATTTTCTGACTTTCTCATCCTCATGTTGTTCAAAATCAGACCAAGATGACAAGGTCACTTCCTCCATAAATGTTCACCAAATTTTTGCCACACTAAACCCAACATGCAAGTAACCTCTTGGTCACAAAAGAGCTCCAACAATGCCTATATAAGGAGAACGAAAACCAGAGGCAGGGGAGAGAAAAAAAATTGCAGAGAAAAAAAACAAGTTTCATATCAGAACCAAAAACACAGAAACAGATTAATCACATAAGAAAAACTCTACAAAAAAACCCCTTTCATTTTCTTTCCTTTACCATATACAAACCAGAAACAACCAGAATCATTCCCTCTTCCCTGTACACAAAACAAAACCATTCCCTCCTTCCTAAGACACACAACAACAGCAAAACAGAACCCATCCTCTCAACAACAGCAAAACAGAACCACTTCCCTTCCCTAAACCAAAACATAACCAGATACAAACGCAGCAGCAAAACAGAACCATTTCAATTTCAGTTGGTTGGATTTCATTTAGATTTCTAGAACTTTAGTTATGATCAAAATACTATACATATGCATGACACATTTTTCGACTGACAGCAACAATTTTTGCTGTTATGTCCCTTTTTTCACAAGTTTCTGTTTTGAACTGGGTTTTGGTGTAAACATGAAAGTTATAGATATGGATGTTATATTTCAATTGACATTAGTTGGATTTCATTTAGATTTCCAGAACTTGAGTTATGATCAAAATACTACACATAGGTCATGACACATTTTTCGTGAAAACTCCCGCATACTTTTTCAATGAATCTTGAAACATCCTTAAAATTAATGACGAGTCTAAGGAATCATTTAGAGTTAATAGATGAGTAGGTAATTATGAAGTTGTGATCTTTAATGATGTTTGGTGTAGTTTGTGTGATTAAATCATGAAACTTAAATTTTGAGAATGTTAAAGATTGTAAATACTTGATGTTATGATGGTTGTGATGTGTTGCTGTTTACACATGATAATGAAAATACTATTGATGATGCTATTGATGATGATATTGATGATGCTAGTGATGATGCTAATGATGATGCTATTGATGATATTAAATGATGTGTAATAACGATATATGTTATATATTAAGTGACGATGTTTGATTAAGTGATGATGATACATGTTATGTATTAAGTGAAAATGCTTGATTAAGTGACGATGATATACGTTATATTAAGTTACGATGTTTAATCCTATGAAAGTTTATATGATAAGTGACGATGTTAATAAGCGACAATGTTTAATCATGTAAGGGAATATATGATAATAATGTTGATGTTGTTGTCGAGTCTTATGTGTACTTGATGCGAGTCAAATATATGTACATGCATTCATTCATGAGTTAAGTTAAGCGACGATGGGATCACTCGGTAAAATATCTCCGATATCCAAAAACCGGTACCACATGCATTTAGGGTCTTTAGGCGCATTACAGACACTTGGGTCATATTTGGTAATGTTTTGGCGTGTACTTGTGCTTTTGTTTACCCTGGTTTTTTGTAAACAACCTCTGGTTATGGATTTATTGTTGGCGAGATCAACCAGTAATCTCAGTCCATTGTGTGTTAAATTTATTCGAAGATCTTTGCATGTTCTTGTTGATTATGTGTTTCGAATGCAAGAAAAGAACAAATAATCTTCAAGTTCGATTGCTTGAACTTGTCGAATGGAAATTACAATGTAAAGATAAATTGCAGGAATTAACTTAAAGTAAAGTAAATTTCATTGATTCGAAATAAAGGTTTTTCACAAGGATCATACATGATTCGTGACTCTTTTCTCCCTGTAACTTGGATACTTCGAGTGTATAGAATGTTATGTATTTGATTTGTGACCGTTTTCCTCATGGAAAACTCTTATTTATACTAAAGGAAATAACTGTACAATCCTATCCACACTTCTAACTGCTACTAACGTTTAATAACAGAGAAAATAACCTATTTGAAATTCAAATCTTGTCCCTTCGACAGCCACGACTTCCGACAGTTTGTCAAGGAACCTCTTCAGAACACAACTAACTCTCACGTTGTCGAGATGCCTTTCGACCAGTTTTATTTCTTCGATCGTGTCGAACAAACACGCACAATCTTAGAAACTCTTTAAGTCCAAAAACTCCACTTTTCTTCCACGCGTTCAGTCAAACCTCAATGACTATATTTAATATCCTTTGTCGAAAATACAGGCTAACAAATTTCCCCCTAAAAATGTTGGTTTCGACGGAAGAAACTGTAGAAGAAAACTGACATTTTTGAAAAAACCCTTTTGAAAGAAATCCCTACGTCTTCTTGAGTAGTGACGTCACTTGCTTCGAACAGTTTCCCAAATCAGTCATCATTACTGCACTATTTTTGGAGATATTTTAGTTCATAGGAGAAATAACCGACGGCTACGTTCAGATTTCTTTCAGACTTCTTTTGCCACGTGGCCATATTTTTTCAACTTCTCAAATCAATGGTCCTTTCAGTAATGAGTATAAAAACTCACTTTTACTTCTTTCACTATAAAGCAGGGGCATTACACCACAAAGTGCATCTGAGTGATAGTTAATGTCTGGTAAGCCTCTGACAAGTTGTAACTTGCTAAACTTAGAGATTAATCTCCAGTTAGCATGTCCCAACCTTCTGTGCCACAACCATTTATCATCACTCACTGATAGAAGACAAACTACCTTCTGATCAACCAATTCAGAAAAATTTATTTTATAAACATTGTTCTTTCTTTTCCTTTGAACACAACAGACTTGTTATCATTGTTGATTACTGTGCAGTGGTTCTTATCAAACATTACTTCATAACCACTATCACAAAATTTACTAATGCTAAGTAGGTTATGTCTTAGTCCATCTACAAACCACACATTATTAATTGAGATAGAGGATTTACCAATAGTTCCCGTAGCAATGATCTCTCCTTTCTGGTTTCCTCCAAAACCCACATTTCCTCCCTCTTTCATGATCAAGGTTTGGAACATAGACTTGTTACCTGTCATATGTCGCGAGCAACCACTGTCCAGGTACCAGGAACTTTGCTTTTCTGTTCCTCTTAAGCATATCTGTAACAAAAACAATTCCAGACATTGGTACCCATATCTTTATGGGTCCTGTTTGGTTAGTTTTAAAAGGCTTACGCTTTTGTTGTACCTTGTGTCTGAAGTTATAAGACTCAGACTTATTCAGATTCCTTGGATATGAATCCTTTGATCTTGAAGTAGTCTTAGTCTTAGACACTGATTTCTTCAGAACCTGAGCTCTCAATGTTCTTGACTCTAATTTCTTCAGAACCTGAGACTTGGAGGTCTTTGGTTCTGATCTTTTCAGAATTTGAACTTTTGAAGACTTGGGTTCTATTTTCTTCAGAACTTTAGACTTAAGAATCTTTGATTCTGATTTGTTCAGAGTCTTGGATTCAGAAGTCTTAGTTTCTGATTTATTCAGAACTTCAGCTTTGTCAGCTTCTGACACAAAACAAACCTTTAGACCTTTCTTAATATCTTCAGAACAGGATGGTAGATTGGTTTTATTAGATTGAATAAATGGATCTTTAGAGAAACCAATACCTTCTCCCCTGTTCCTACTCACACCATAAATCATTGAAGCAATATTACTTCTGTTGATACCATTTATCATGAACTCTTGAAGTGCAACTTCTTGCTCACTTAAGGGTTCATCGGATTCTTTATCAGTCATTTTAAGGAAACCACTGTATCCATCTTCCAATTTAGTTATTTGAAGATGAAGTCTAAGGTTTTCTTCAGCTAGTAAGTTATACTTTTCTTTTAAACTTTTTAATTACTTAGACTTGTTGTTGTAATGACTCATAAGTTCTTTAAATGTATCAATGAGTTCAGACTTAGATAGTTTAGAGAATACATCATCTTCATTATCAGAGTCTGATTCAGCCTCTGCATCAGAAGATACTGTTGCAACTAAGGCTAGATTGGCTTCTTCTTTATCTTCCTTGTCAGAGTCTGACTCTTTATCAAGATCATCCCAAGTTGCCATCAGGCTTTTCCTGATCTTGTTTCTGAAATTGCTTGACTTGGAGTTAGTGCTCTTTGACTTCTCTTTAGACTTGTCCTTTTGTAGTTCTGGATAGTCAGCAATGAAATGACCCACTTTTTTGCAATTGTAGCAACCCTTCTGATCATCCTTCTTAGAACCTGGTCCTTTAAAACCACTGCTTTTGTTTGAGAACCTTTTGTTTTGTTTAGCCAGATACTGAAGTCTTTTGGAAAGCATTGCCATCTCTTCAGCTTCTGAGTCTTCTTCAGAACCTCAATCTGGAGATTCTTCATCAGACTCATAAGCTTTCAGAGCTTTTAAAGACTTTCCTTTGGACTTCAGTGCAATAGACTTAACTTTCTTTGCAGGTTCATCCTCATTGAGCCCTAATTCATGACATTTTAGAGAACTCACAAGATCCTAAATACTTAGAGTATCCAGATCTCTTGCTTCCTCCATAGCAGTCACTTTAGGTCTCCATTTAGCAGGCAAGCTTCTCAGGATCTTGTTCAAATGATAAACAGTTGAATAGCTTTTCTTCATTATTTGAAGTCCAGACACCAGAGTCTGAAACTTTGAGAACATTGTCTAAATGTCTTCATCCTCTTTCATTCTGAACATCTCATACTGTTGAACAAGAAGTTTAGCCTTAACTTCTTTAACCTTCTTGTTACCCTCATAGGTAGAACAAAGAGAAGTGAAGATAGTCTTAGCAGTAGACTTATCACTCAGTTTTAAGTATTCAGTATGAGGTAAAGCTTCAACAATAATGTCTCTCACTTTATGATGCTTTTTATAGATCTCTCTTTCAGCATCTGAGAGATTCTTTCTATCAATTGCTACAACTTCTTCATCAGATACCATCTTCAATGATGTCCCACAGAGTATCATCAACACCAATGATATGGCTATATATCTTGATTTTCCATAAGGAAAACTTCTCAGCATCTCCATTAAACATATGAGGTTTACTGTGATGAGAGCTAGATTTATCATCTGCACCATAATCATATGATACAGCTATATTCTTCCCAGAAGTTCCAGAATCAGAAGCACTTGCTCCACCACCAGGACTAACAGCTCCACCACCAGTAGACATGTTCTTCTCAGGATCTTACTGACACACTGTAAAGTGTTGAAATATCAGAACCGGAGCTTTGATACCAACTGAAGGTGAGAAAAACACAAGAAGGGGGTTGAATTGTGTTGGCTTTGAAGGTGAGAAAAACACAGAAGAACGGGGGGTTGAATTGTGTGGACTCAAAAGCTGGTTTCTTTTCTTCTCAAAACTTAAGACAAGTTCAGAATCAGGTTCTGAACTTTTATCAAAGTGTTTATGCAGCGGATTCAAATGTAAAGAGAGAAGGGAAGAGAGACACACAATGTTTTTATACTAGTTCCTTCCACAAGTTGGAAGTAGTCTAGTCCCCTTGTTACTAACAAGAGATTTTAACTATAATCAGACTGATTACAATTGCTCAACCACAAAGGAAGCGACTTCAAGTTGCTCAACCACAAAGGAAGAGACTTCTAATGTTCAGACCACAAAGGAATGAAGCTACCTTGCTCAGACCACAAAGGAATGAGACTCCCTTGCTCAGACCACAAAGGAATGAGACTCTAATTGCTCAGAACACTAAGTAATGAGACTGCAAATGCTCAGTACGCAGACTTAGACTTAAACCAAACTGAATTACAAAGAAAGTAAGTTTGAGTTGAACACTTGATCAAATATCAGAGGTATTCACTTAATACAACTCAGGTATAAGACTCTAACCTTAAGAAATTCTAAGATACAAAAGATTGAAAGAATTTCTAAGAGTTTAGTGAACTACGAATTCTGGACAACAAAACAGAGCACAAGTTCAGTTGTTTTGTTTCAAGAGTCTTAGCAAATTTCTTCTTCAATTCTTCTTCCTTATATAGAGGATAATAGAGCTGTTGAAGATATCCAGGAATTAGGCAAAGAACCGTTGCAAATCTTGAACTAGGATAGCTGAAATTGTGTGCTGAACTTAGCAGAAAAACAGAGCGCAACAGCCATTTTTGAATTTGCTTTCCTTAAAAGCTGGGGAATGTTTGAGTCAGGGAGACAACTGTTCCATTGGAGTTGTTCTGACACTGCAGGCATTAAATGCTGAAGGAAACTTTCGACGTTAGACTTCAGAAGCTTCTTCGTGAACAGTACTTCAGAAGCTCTTCTTCAGACTCAGACTTCAGAAGCACTGTTCATCAGACGCTGGTCTTCAGACGTTGACTTTTGTTGACCTTCAGATGTACTGTTCATCAAACACACTGTTCATCAGAAGCTCCCTTCAGACGTTGACTTTCGTTGACCCACAGACTCAGCCTTCAGACGCTGCCTTCAGACGCAGGCTTCAGACTCTGCCTTCAGACGCACCCTTCAGACTCAGTCTTCAGACCCAGTTTTCCTTCAAGCTTGCAACATAGCTTCTAAGCTTTCCTTCTTGCTATTAGCTTGTTCTTCCATAACCAATATTAATAAATCACCATTAAGAACATGGTTCTGCACAACTTAGAACAAAGCATTAGCAAATACCAATTTTCTTTTTAACACTTTGTTATCATTAAAAAGTTGACAAACAGGGTATGAGGTTTGTTGATGACAAAAAGCACCCCTTTTTGATGATGACAAACATAAGTATTAATCAGAAAATTGTTGTTAATTTAATTAACAAGTTGACAGCAGGGTATGAGGTTTGTAAGCTCCCCCTGAGTCTGATCCAGGTTAATTAAATTCAGGTTAAATCAAAACATGTGAAAATTTCAGAATTGTTGTTAAGTTTAATTAACAAGCTGACTTCAGAAGAGGTTTTCAAGCTCCCCCTAGGTCTGACAGTCCACAAGGTGAGGTTTGTAAGCTCCCCTTGATTCTTATCCAAGTTAATTAAACTCAACATAAAACAATAAAGTGAAATTAACACTCAAAATTATAAATAACTTGCTGACTTCAGGTTCTGAGGTTTGTAAGCTCTCCCCCTAAGTCTGATAATCCACAGGATGAGTTTTGTAAGCTCCCTGAGTCTTATCCAAGTTATTTTAAATTAATTTTAACTCACTAAGAGTAATGTATCTCATAGAAATTCAATTCAGAGGCTAAGAGTTAAAAACAGTTCTCATAAGTTAAATTCTATCAGAACTTAACTTATGCTTTGAGCTCAGGCTTTAATACCTTTTACTCCCCTTTCATAAGTTAATTACTGATAGAATTTAACTTATGTTTTTGAGCTCAGGAGCTTAATACTTGTTTACCTCTACTCCCCCTTTTGTCATCAACAAAAAGAAAGTTTCATAAATAAAATTTCAGAATTTTGAGAGAGTTTGAAAAACATGTGAGATAATCATGCAATCATATAAGTAATCAAGCAGCAAAGATGAGAATCAGAGCAGGCTTGATCATACATGAAGTATATGACATTGCATTTAAAAAATAGAATGATGTTCAGTAGCAGAAAAAGATAGTTCAGAGCTTCTGATCAGAGCATTCTTTGTTTAGACATATTGTTCAGTATATCTTATTCAGTATCACTGAACTATTTTAAACAAAATTTGTTCAAATCATATACCTACTGAAGGTTTTAGCACTATTGAACTTATATCAGAACCTGATACCAAAATTGGTTCAGTGTTGATACCAAGATATAGCATTTGGTTCAGTGTTGCTGAATTCTTTCAAATAAACTGATATCAATTTTTTTTAAATAAGTTCTGAAAGACTGGACATGTCTGATACAATGAGCATTTGAAAAATGTGTCTGTGTTAAAACATTTTGAGCATTTGATACCAAAAACAGAAACACAAATTTTCATATTGATGACTTTGGGAGGGACAAAGTATAACTTTCAAAGCTTTAAATCATCATTGCCTAGGGTTATACTTATCAGATTCTGACCAAACATTAGATTTCTATCAGATTCAGAAGTCAGAAAATCCAGGTTCTGAACCTTCAGACTCTGAAGTTTTCAGGGCTTAACTTTCTTCAGACTTCCAAAAATGAGTGTCTGATAAGTCTTAGCTTCTGATGAATTCAGAATCTTAGTTTTCATTCAGATTCAAGCATATTTTTCAAGAGATAAAGTGCATGTTCAGATTCTTTTTGATAAAACTAAATCTGTCTTCTGTTAGGGGTTTTATGAATATGTCAGCCCATTGATGATCAGTATCAATGAACTGGATATCCAAAACACCCTTCTGAACAAAATCACTAATAAAATGATGTTTCATTTCTATATGCTTGGCTCTAGAATGCAGAATTGGATTTTTAGACAGACATATTGCAGCAGTATTATCACAAAAAATAGGAATGTTATCTGCATGAATATGATAATCCTCTAATTGATGTTTCATCCAAAGCAGTTGTGTGCTACAACTTGCAGCTGAGATGTATTCTGCTTCAGCTGTTGACAAAGCAATAATTGCTTGTCTTTTTCTGGCCCGATAATCTCAGATTTTCACCCAGAAACTGACAGTTTCCACTGGTGGACTTTCTTTCAATCATGTCCCCAGCATAATCAGCATCACAGAATCCAACTAGCTTATAATTTAAAGATTTCTTGTACAGAAGTCCCAAATTAGTTGTTCCTTTCAGATACCTGAAGATTCTCTTGACAACAGTCATATGAGATTCTCTAGGATCTGACTGGAATCTAGCACACAGACATACACTAAACAAAATATCTAGCCTAGGATGCATTGGTGTTGTCATCAGCTTACAGTCATCAAGCTAGAACTTCTTCAGAAGCTCCTTTGTGTATTTGGACTGATGAACATAGACACCATCTTTGCATTAGTTGATTTGAATTCCCAAAAAGAATTTCAACTCTCCCATCATGCTCATTTCAAATTCATCCTGCATTAACTTAGAAAATTCTTTGCAAAGAGAGGCATTAGTAGAACCAAATATGATATCATCAACATATATTTGCACAATTAAGATTTCTTTCTTAACATTTTTTCTAAAGAGTGTATTGTCAACTTGACCTCTTACAAAATCATTTTTAGTCAAGAAGTTGCTTAGTCTTTCATACCAAGCTCTAGGAGCTTGTTTCAGACCATACAAGGATTTCTTAAGTTTAAAAACAAAATCTGGATTTTTAACATCTTCAAAACCAGGAGGCTGTTTAACATAAACTTCTTCAGAAATAACACCATTTAAGAAAGCATTCTTAACATCCATTTGGTACAAGATGATATCATGATTAACAGCATAGGAAAGAAGTAACATGATTGCTTTCAGTCTTGCTACTGGAGCAAATGTCTCAGTATAATCAATTCCTTCCTGCTGGCTGTAGCCTTGAGCAACCAGTCTTGCCTTGTTTCTGATCATTTCTCCTTGTTCATTGAGCTTGTTTCTGAACACCCATTTTGTTCCAATGATGTTCGTATGATCAGGTTTTGCAACAAGATCCCAGACATCATTCCTTTGAAACTGGTTCAGTTCTTCTAGCATGGCTACAATCCAACCATCATCTGCAAGTGCTTCATCAGCTGTTGTGGGCTCAATCATTGATAGCAGGCCAAGCATAGACTCATTCTGACTGAATGTTGATCTTGTTTTCCTTGGACTGTCCTTGTTTCCAATGATCAGCTCCTCGGGATGTGAAGACTTGTATTTGAATGAGGTTCTGGGTGGATTAGCTTCTGAAGAACCATCAGGGGCTTGTTCAGAACCATGCTGGTCTTGATTTGCTTCAGGAGGAGTATCATTATTAGAGAGTTTCTCAGATTCTTCATCATTTCCAGCTTCTGAACTTTCTTCAGACTCTGAACTAGGTTCAGGTTCTGAAGGTTCTTCTGAGAGTCTGAAATCTGCAAAACTCTCAACCAGCTCAGTACCAATGATCTTTCCTTTCTGACTTCCTGCAAACCCCACAGTTCCTCCCTCTTTCAGAGTCAGGGTTTGGAACATAGACTTGTCTCCTGTCATATGATGCGAGCATCCACTGTCCAGGTACCAGGACCTTTCCTTTTCTTTTGATAACAAGCATATCTGCAATAGAAATGATCTCAGACTTAGGTACCCAGATTTTCATTGGTCCTTTATGGTTAGTCCTGAAAGGTTTTGGCCTTTTCATCTTGTGTCTGGAGTTATAGAACTCAGACTTGTTCAGATACTTTGGATATGAATCCTTAAATCTAGAATAAGTCTGGGTTTCAGAACCTGAGTTCTTCAGAACCTGAGTTCTCAAGGGTTTGGACTCAGATTTCTTCAGAACCTGAGACTTGAAGGTCTTTGGTTCTGAATTGTTTAGAGTCTGAACCATTGAGTACTTTGGTTCTGGTTTCTTCAGAACTCTAATTTTGTTAGCTTCAGACACAAGGCAAGCTTCAGAAACATGTGGCAGATTAGCTTTCTTTTGCTTGCTTTGCCTAACATTCTGAGATTGAAAATGTTTTGTATTGACTAGTTTAGTAGTTTTTGAATTTTTTATAAACTCAGTCTTAGAAAAATTTGAGTTAGAATTCTTCAGACTCTGAGACTTACTAGTTTCAGGTTCTGAACTCTTCAGACTCTGAACATTTTCAGGTTTAGAGTCTGATTTTCTCTTACTCTTAGGCTTAGGACCTTTTGGCTTAGATTTAGGTAAGGTTTTAACATCTGCCTTCATCTTACCCTTAGGTTCAGAAGCTTTAGAGTCTGAGCAGTTCAGAACTTCAGACTCAGTCTCAGTTTCTGCTGAATTCAGTTTCTCAGAACTGTCAGAAGCAGGCACAAAGCATATTTCATTGCCTTTCATAATATTTCCAGAACCAGAAGGTGTGTTTGATTCATTTGAAAGATTGAATGAATCATTATTAAATCCAATACCTTCACCTTTGTTTCTGTAAATACTATAAATCATAGAAGCAACCTTACTTCTATTAATTCCAGTTAAAATAAAGTCCTGAAGAGCTATTTCATGTTCACTTGGAATTTCTTCAGGTTTCTTATGAGCCTCATCTCTGAGCTCTCTAACTTCTTCATCAAACTCAATTATTTGATTCTGAAGTTTGAGATTTTCTTCACACAGCAAGTTAGTTTTATTTTTCAAAGATTTTATTTCTCCTAACTTGCTTTTGAGATGACTCATAAGATCTTTAACTGTTTCAATTAATTCAGATCTAGTAAGTTCAGAATATACCTCATCTTCATCATCTGAGTCTGAACAAGATTCTGCATCATAAAATGCAGTTGCCATCAAAGCCAGATTTGCTTCCTCTTCATCAGATTCAGACTCATTGTCCAGATCATCCCATGTTGCCATGAGACTCTTTTTAAGTTTGTTTCTGAAATTACTAGACTTTGAGCTGGGCTTCTTTGATTTCTCTTTTGACTTATCCTTCTGAAGATCAGGACAGTCAGCAATAAAATGCCCAGGCTTCTTGCAGTTGTAGCATTCCTTCTGGTTTTCCCTCTTTCAACCAGATCCTCTAAAGTTACTACTTCTGTTAGAGAATTTTTTCTTTCTATTCATTAGATACTGAATTCTTTTAGAAAGCATTGCAAGCTCTTCAGCATCTGAATCTTCTTCAGAATTTCCCTCAGGAAATTCTTCTTCAGATTCAATAGCTTTCAGAGCTTTAACAGGCTTTCTTTTAGATTTCAGTGCTATTGATTTTGGTTCTCTAACATACTCATCCTCATTAAGTCCCAGTTCATGCATCTTGAGGGAGCTTATAAGATCTTCAATACTTAGAGTATTTAGATCCTTAGCTTCCTCAATAGCAGTCACTTTGGGTCTCCATTTAGATGGCAGACTTCTAAGGATTTTGTTCACATGGTCAGCTGTGGTATAACTCTTCTTCAGAATCTGAAGTCCAGAAACCAGAGTCTGAAATCTTGAGAACATTGTCTCAATATTTTCATCCTCTTTCATTCTGAACACTTCATATTGCTGAACAAGGATATTAGCCTTAGCTTCTCTAACTTTTTTGTTACCTTCATAGTTAGAGCAGAGGGATGTGAAGATGGCCTTTGCTGTAGATTTGTCACTCAGCTTCTGGTACTTAGTGTGAGGTAGAGAATCCACAATGATTCCTCTCACATTGTGATGCTTTCTATATATCTTTCTTTCTCCATCACTTAAACCTCTTCTGTTGACAGCAACACCTTCTTCATCAACTGGAATTGTGATTCCATCTTCTATTATATCCCATAATGAATCATCAATCCCAATTATATGACTGTACATTTTTCTGTTCCACCATGAGAACTTTTCTGGGTCACCAGTAAACATAGGGGGTTTATTATGTGACCTGGATTTTCTATCATCTGTACCATAGTCATATGATACAGAAGTTCCAGTACCTCTTTGATTTCTGGGAGGGGGTGGAGGTGAACCTTCTGATGACATGTTTTTCTCAGGATCTTACTGACACACTGTTAAGTGTTAATATCAGAACCGGAGCTCTGATACCAACTGAAGGTTAGAAAAACACACAAGAAGGGGGGGATGAATTGTGTGGACTCAAAAACTGGTTTCTTTTCTTCTCAAAACTTAAGACAAGTTCAGAATCAGGTTCTGAACTTTTATCAAAGTGTTTATGCAGCGGATTCAAATGTAAAGAGAGAAGGGAAGAGAGACAAACAATGTATTTATACTAGTTCCTTCCATAAGTTGGAAGTAGTCTAGTCCCCTTGTTACTAACAAGAGATTTTAACTATAATCAGACTGATTACAATTGCTCAACCACAAAGGAAGAGACTTCCAGTTGCTCAACCACAAAGGAAGAGACTTCTAATGTTCATACCACAAAGGAATGAAGCTACCTTGCTCAGACCACAAAGGAATGAGACTCCCTTGCTCAAACTACAAAGGAATGAGACTCTAATAGCTCAGAACACTAAGTAATGAGACAGCAAATGCTCAATACGCAGACTGAGACTTAAACCAAACTGAATTACAAAGAAAGTAAGTTTGGGTTGATTACTTGATCAAATATCAGAGGTGTTCACTTAATACAACTCAGGTATAAGACTCTAACCTTAAGAAATTCTAAGATACAAAAGATTGAAAGAATTTCTAAGAGTTTAGTGAACTACGAATTCTGGACAGTAAAACAGAGCACAAGTTCAGTTGTTTTGTTTCAAGAGTCTTAGCAAATTTCTTCTTCAATTCTTCTTCCTTATATAGAGGAAAATATAGCTGTTGAAGATATCCAGGAATTAGGCAAAGCGCCGTTGCAAATCTTGAGCTAGGATAGCTGAAATTGTGTGCTGAACTTAGCAGAAAAACAGAACGCAGCAGCCATTTTTGAATTTGCTTTCCTTAAAAGCTGGGGAATGTTTGAGTCAGGGAGACAATTGTTCCATTGGAGTTGTTCTGACACTGCAGGCATTAAATGCTGAAGGAAACTTTCGACGTCAGACTTCAGAAGCTTCTTCGTGAATAGTACTTATGACATTCTGTCATTACTCTTTTAGTAGACATTTTTTATGTAATTTTAGAGTTATTCATTGTAATTCATGGAGCTGCAAGCCACAAAAAGGACAGAAAATGGAGTTTTGGAGATTTAGAATTCGGCCACCGATTTGTTGAAATCGGCGCCCGAATTTGCTGCTAAATTGCCACTGATGTTGCGACAAAAATCGGCGCCCGAATGTAGGTAATCGGCACCCGATTTTCACTGGCTTATTTAAGAAACACGCGTTTACAGAATGAGGGGTTCACGATTTTGGAGACCTAAAGGCATATTTTGGAGCTGAAGCTTTGGCAACTCATAGCCAGTTATCAATTCATGTATGAATCCTTTAATTCTTGTTAGTTATCTTGTATTTTAGCCATGAGTAGCTAATCTCTTTGTGGTTGAGACTTAGATGAATTTGATGTAATCCTATGGGAACCCTAATTTGTTGAACTCCTTTGAATATCAATGAAAGTCTAGTTTTTATTCATATTACCTTGTGTTTAATGCTTTTTGTATGTTCTTCATTGACTACTAACCCTAGCTTTAGGAATATGCAAATTGATCATAGAGATTGAGTGACCACTAGCCCTGGCTCTTGACTCGAATCTAGGTAATAAGTTTAACCTAAGTAATTAAGCTAGAGATAGACAATTATTAGGTTATGACATAGGGATTAACGGACTGTTAAAACCTCCAACGGTTTCGAACTCGCTTAAGAGATTAAGGTGTTGTCACTTGCGGGGAGAATTCTAGGTCAAGAGATTGGGTAGAATTAATATGTTAATCTGTCGTTGAACTAGATAGATATTGATTGAATTAGGAGTGCAAATTACCATAGGAGAGCCTCAGAGGAGTCGAAAGTCTTAGCCATGTTTCTCTCAAATTTCTTGAAACCAATCTTTATTGCTTTTTAATCAATTTATTTTACAAACTCAATTAAACTGCCTAGGGCAACCCTGAATTTAGTACATCCTAATTGATAACAATAATGCTTAGTCGAAATTAACAACGGTCCTCGTGGATACGAATTTTATTATTACTTCGATTGAATTTGGTACACTTGCCAAATATCTATCAAGTACTTCAGAAGCGCTTCTTCAGACTCAGACTTCAGAAGCACTGTTCATCAGACGCTGGTCTTCAGACGTTGACTTTTGTTGACCTTCAGACGCACTGTTCATCAGACGCACTATTCATCAGAAGCTCCCTTCTGACGTTGACTTTCGTTGATCCTCAGACTCAGCCTTCAGACGCTGCCTTCAGACGCAAGCTTTAGACTCTGCCTTCAAACGCACCCTTCAGACTCAGTCTTCAGACCCAGTTTTCCTTCAAGCTTGCAACATAGCTTCTAAGCTTTCCTTCTTGCTCTTAGCTTGTTCTTCCATAACTAATATTAATTAAACACCATTAAGAACATGGTTCTGCACAACTTAGAACAAAGCATATTAGCAAATACCAATTTTCTTTTTAACACTTTGTTATCATTAAGACCTTAAAAAGAGTTGTTCTACATATTGTTCCAACAATCTCCCTCTTTATCCAAAAGAGAGTTGTTCATACATTTTTTTCCAACAGGCTTTTTCTTCAAAAATGACTAAGAACAAAGTTCAGGTTCTGATGGAGTTCAGAATTTGAGTCTGAGGTTCTATGTCAGAAGCAGAGTTTCAGAATCTGAGTGAAAGTTCAGATTCTGATGCAGCGGATAAATTGTTAAAGAGATAGAGAAGAGAAAGACACAAGTAATTATCTTGGTTCCTTCCACAATCCGGAAGTAGTCCAGTCCCCTTGTTACTTACAAGAGATTTTTCACTATAATCCAATGATTACAAATTGCTCAAGCACACAGCAAGAGATTTCCTATGCTCAAACACAAAGTAAGAGACTTCTAATTCTCAAGCACAAAGCAAGAGACTTCTAAAACAAACAAAGATACAGAGAAAGATGTTTGAATTGAACACTTGATATACTATCAGTGGTGTTCACAAAATACAACACAGATATCAGACTCTAGACTTAAGAATTTCTAAGATAAGAAAGGTTGTAGAAATTCTAAGTGTTTGATGCGTTTTGAATTTGGCAGAGTATTGACACTTGTAAAATTTTCAGAGTCTTATTAGAACTTCAAGTCTTCAAGCCTTTATATATGGAGTGAAAGAGACGTTGAAGGATGCCAAATCATCAGAGAGTCCGTTGGAGAAGCTTTGATCAATCACTGTTGATTTGATGCTTGATTTGGTTCACGTACTATGAAGGAAGGAATTTGAAATCTTTCCTGAACATGGAATGAACCATTTGCAGAGGAGACAAAGTTGTAGTGTACGAACATAGGATGTGAGAATATTGGAGATCGTGGTTGTACCCTTGTCTTTGCTTGATAATGACATCCATTGACCTTCTGACAATTCTAACAGTCATTGCAGATGACCCATATGCTTCAAAATCAAGTTCTTTAGTTACTTCAATATGCTTCCAATTCTGAGTCTTCAACTACTGAGTCTGGAGTCTTCAAAGTCTGAGTCTGAGTCTTCAGCTTCTGAGTCTGAATCTTTAGAGTCTGAAGCATCTTCAGATTTTGGCTTCAAGCTTAGCTTCTCAATCAAATCTTTTGCTCTTCATTTGTTCTTTCAGAACTCATGTATGATTAAATCTTTATAAATTTTTATCTATGGTCCTATACTCTTTAACAAATATTAGCATATCCAATTGATCTTTTAATACCTTATTATCATCAAAACTTAAGTTTAAACTTATTTTGTTCCAACAATTAAAACAAAACAAAATCGTGAGAAAATGCAGCTAGTCTTATTTCATTAAAAATTGAAACAATACAAGGATCTTAACTAGTGAACCTTGCTAACAAGAAGCCTTACACCATATTTTGGAATTAACACCATTTTAAACACAGGAAAATGACGATAATTTGGTGAAATGGCAAAGGAGAAATTGTATAGAAGATGACTGAGCACTACCTTCATTTCTATAGTAGACAAGTTTTGTCCTAGACAAATTCTACTCCCATGTCCGAATGGTATATATGCTTGAGGATACTTACAAGCTTCAGAAACACCATTACAAAATCGTTCTGGATTGAATTTTGTAGCATCTTGTCCCCAATTATTAGTATCGCGATGCAGTAATGGCAAAAACAACCACATAAACATGCCTTTAGGGAGAAATAAATCTCCCATCTTCATATCAGCTAAAACTTCCCATGCGGTCATGACTGCAGGCCCGTACAGACGCAAACTCTCTTGAATCACCATTGTTAGCTACATAAGAAAATCATAAAGTTCAATTTTCAAGTTATGACAAAACAAACTAAGAGTTATAAAATAAGACTAACACAATGCAATAATTTCTTAGTAGTAATAAATAGTTCTACTAAATGTAGAGACCCTAACATTGGTCTCTAAAGTGTTAAAATAAATTATCAAATTTGACATAGTATTTTTTTGTTGAAAGATAAATTTTTTCGTATGAAGATAATTACTAACCGTTTTCAGTTTCTGAAATTTGCTCATGTCATGAACAAAAGAAGGTGGATTGTTATCAAAAGTATCCAAAATCTCAGATCGGACACGTTGTTGCCATTCTGGATGTAATGCTAGGAGTAATAATGTCCAAGTAATTGCAAGAGAGGTTGACTCAGAGCCAGCAAAGTAGATATTTTTGCATAGGTCTACAATCAATTGGTTCATGTTATGTCCACTAGCCTTCAAAGTTGTGTCACTTGCAACACCTTCTAGTATTTTTTGTAATAGATCATCTTGTTTCTCATTATTGTTGTTCTTTTGGTTTTGTATTTCACGATCATTGATGATATTCATTATCAACATCTCCACCTCTTTCTTCAGCCTCCACATCTCCTTGTTCTCCTTAGTGGGGAGATAACAGCTACGAGTGCATCATATAAAATATTGATTAACTAACAACATAGTTTAATATAATATTATAACATTTATTGGTTGATTTATAGTATAAGTTAGTGAGAAATTGCTTTAACCTTATGTTTCGAAATCCAAAAAGAATGCTAGGCCTTGAATATGCAGTCTGCATCGCAGTCAATTTTTCAAAAATTTGCTTTCCTTGTTCATAATCGCTTCCAAAACAAGCTTTTGAAATGATATCCTCTGTAAGAACCTTCATATCTTTTTCAATCACTATCTCTGCAATTCTCTCTTTATTTTTAGTTATACAACTCTCCCATTTTTGGATAATTGTCAAGGTAGATTCTTCCATAATATCTATCATGTTCTACATAAAATTAACAAAAGCAAACATTACATCTTATAGGATTTGAGAAATATAATTCTACGGAGTTAAAAGGTAGAGTAGCTATGACAATAACTACTTTCAAAACACAATGACTTATTTTTATCATTTATCCATCATTTTCGAATTTAAATGATGTCTTAAGTATTCTTGTCAAAAGATTCATTTTACTAGTAAAAAGAGTTATTATATTTGTAAATTAAATAGAAAATGCTGTCTTAAATAAATTAAAGAGAACATCCGCGAATTTTGCCACAATAAGGTCTTATTATTTTGTTAATAATACTTTTAACTATTTATTGCAATGAAAGAATATGTGCAATTGGCTCAAAAATGAATAAAAATATTATAAACTAAAAGTATTAAACAAAATATAAAAATAATGTTTTAATCAACATGTAAAAAAGGATGAATGTAGGACTGTCTTTATTTTTAAATATATATCATTTGAAAGATACATATTCTCTACATATAAACTTATTGGTTAAATAAAACATTAGTTAAATGAGAATTATTGAACATTAATCCACAAAATTGACAAATTTAATACATTACTAAGACTAAGATAGGCGAGGTCAAGCGATAGAGCTAAAACCTAGCCTATACGTTAGACCCATGTCACATCATACTTTTTATTTATTAAATTATACAATTTTTAAGATAACCAATAATTTAACCTTAAGCTAATTACTAAAAGGCTTAATTGCAGTTTTGGTCCCCCTATTTTCATCTTTTTGTGAAATTGGTCCCCCTATTTTAAAGTTCGACAGTTTTGGTCTCTCCATCATATTTTTTAACTAAAAAAGGTGATGTGATAGGTTTTAAATGTCATGGTATATGATCTGAAGTTGACAAAAATATCAACATCGATGAAATCGTAAGAAAATTCACTTAAAAACTTCATTTAAAACATGTTATATCACCATATATTAGACATATTATTAGATAGAGGGACCAAAACTGTCGAATTTTAAAATAGGGGGACCAATTTCGCAAACTGATTAAAATAGGAGGACCAAAACTGCAATTAAGCCTTAATAAAATATGTTCATATGAAATAAGTCTTTAGGTAGGCTAAGAAATCATATCTAACTTTCAAAAAGGTTATACTTATATATATATATATATATTCGACAACCCTAGAGTTTGAATTTTCGACGAGGCTAGACTTAGGTTTTGCAAAGTCTAACTCGACACAACTTATTCTCACCCCATGTACCCGACATAATTTATTTAATAAGCTAACATTCTTAAATTCCGCTTAATATAAAAATAGAGGCAGTATGTACTAACCTTAATTTTGGTAATGCAGAACTCGGGAGCAATAAGCTTCCTTTGGAAGTTCCATAGTTGTCCATTTGCTAATAGGATACCATTTCCAATCATGGGTAGTAATTCTTTTTTTAGATATGAAGGCTTACCAAGATCTAGGGACATATGCAAGTTTATCTCTTTTATTAGTTCTGGCTTCCCCACATATAGATGTTGTTTGAGCCCGGTGGAGTACAGATACATTGAGCCTAATGAGATTATATGTTCACCAAAATAGTAAGTCTTACTAAGAGGAAAATAAAAAAAATTGAGTGAAACACCTATCTAAATTTTGATATCGTAAAAGTTATAAAGTTTTGTAAGTGAAATAAACAAAAATTTAAAATGATTTATGAAACTAAACTATTTTTTTTTTATCATAGGAGTCCTTTAAGAATAATTTTAATAACTAAATGAACTAATTCAAAAAAATTATAATGGTGATGATCTATATAACTATAACTATAAGTGTGTATATGTGTGTGTGTTTATTTAAGTTTGAAACTGTTATGAGTACAAAGATAAGCAACCTCAATATGCATGAAATGATATGATTACAAAGACATCCAGTACACATACGGAACACCAATTTTGATTATTAATAATTTTTTTACGGGGATATGAAAAAACATGGAAAAATGAATCTATATTTAAATAATAATGATATTAAATAAAACAAATGTAGTAGAATTTTTCTAATATTTGGGACCATCATAAATTTTTTGTTTATATTCGAGATATGAGAAAGTATTTATGTGTGCAAAGAATCCAATATGCATGTCTCAGATTTCTAAAAATCAATCAAAGGAAGAAAGAAAATGAAGATTTGACATACCAAAGCGTTGTTTCCAAGTGTGGAAATATGGGAACAAGGAATACACCCATTCCTCAGAAGGATCAGTAGATGCAGGAGGTTGGGGATGAATTTGCTGCATCTCAGAAATGTTACCGAACAAAAAAGAAGGTTTTGGTCCAATAATACCTTGTTTTTCCAGCATCGATTGAATCCTCTGTGGCCTTAACAACACTTTCTCAATGAATATTATAACACTAATAATCACTACCAACCCAACTGTCCAACATAACATTTTTATTTCTTTCTCTAAATTCAGCCACTAGTATTCAAATTTCATGATATCAACACTCTCGCTATATATATATATATATATATATATATATATATATATATATATAAGAACCTTTTTACATATTTAATTAAAAAATATTTAAAAGGTTTCATTGACTAAATTTATTGCGAATGGGTTTGTTGAATATGGAACTACTAGAAAGGAAAGATCATTGAAGTCATGCTAGTGAGTCAAAAGACCAAACATGTCTGTTCCTATGAAATTGGAGACCCGACTCTAACATTAAAAATAGGTCTATAATAAAATAAAAACACAATTTTTTAAAAGAGAAATCATCTATTCATGCTCAAAATAAGATCCGTAAAAATAAGAAATGATCATCATTGCAACTAACACAAAGATGATCAATATTGTAATCAATAAAATTAAAATACAATTTTAATTGAATATCTTTATCAATCTTCTACGCTGTTATTTTCTTTAGTTTATATTGAGGAAAAAAAATAAAGTTTATAATGTTTTTCTAGAGAATGATTATAATGTTCGTTATTAGAACTTTGTTATTTTATACCACAAGTATGGGCAAAAAAACTAGAAGAAAAACTCTAACAAAACACAATTATATTGTGTTTTTATTTGAAAATATATAATACAATATGTTGACGAGAGTCGGGTTAAATTGGAGGAAGACGGTAAATTATGTTCAAATGAAGACCCTCTCATACTAAAAAAAATTAAATTAATTAAAGAAGCAAAATGGAAATCTTGGGTGTTGAACCAAGGACCTAAAATTGAAACTAAAGCAAACTTCAACCACTGCACCATCACCACGGAAAGACCGGCCCTGTGTCTCAAAAAGACCCTTTCCCAATAATAAAGTTATGGTAACGAGTCTCACCAAGTGAATGGTCATAATTAGCCTTGGCAAGTATCTATTTAATTTTGGTACTACCTCCCTTCCTTTTTAATTGTCACTTTTTGACATTTTACACAAACCAAGACAATTAATAAATGTCACTACTTTTGATACAATAATTTATACTTTTACTATAATAACCTTATTCATTTAATATATCATCTCATATATTTCTCTCTCCGTAATAAATAACTAAGGATAAAATTGGTAAAACATTATTTAAAGTTGCATTGAACTTTGAAAGTGACAGTTAAAAAGGAACAAATTTTTTCTTCAAAAGTGACAATTAAAAAGGAACGGAGGAAGTATTTTATAGGAAGCATTTAACTATTTAAGGTTTAAATACAGTTTTGACACCCTATGTTTTACAATCTGGCGATTTTGGCCCCCTATAAAAAAACAATAACAAATTTTCCCCTTAAGTTTACCACATTTTACAATTTTGGCCCCTTTGTTTGATTTTAACTCTGTCAATGCACACATGACACCTCACTTAACGTATGTTAATTTCAATTTAAAATTAATTAAAAAGCCATATGTGTAATTAATTAGTTGAAAATAAAAAATTTGGAGGAGGACATACACATGACCTTCAACAACATCTCACAGAAAACACATGAAACAATCTTCTTCCTTCCTTTTCTTCACAATCTTCAACATCATCTTCATAAAAAAAAAACCCAGAAATAACCATCAACATCCGAAACTTCTCCTTATAACAACCCTATCATCAACAACAACAACCTTCATTAACCTTCAAATAACACAGAAAAAATTCAAAAATAAAAAATAAAATTTTCTTCATCAACAACACATACTCATAGAAATCATAAATTAACTGAAAAATTAAACCCAAAAATTCAACCATCAACATCCAAATCTTTTGCGTCTAACAACACCATCATAAACAACAATAATAATAACAACTTGCAACAACATTAACCCATTAAACCTATTAAACAACCAAATCTTCTTCTTCGATTCAGATCTAAAAAAAGTTAAAACAACATTATCAATTCCTTTGGGTACAACAACAGTAACCAATTTTAATTTTTATCACAACATTAATCAATTGACTTGATAGGGCTCCGGTGTAGATGTCATCAACATAGGGGTAGTGGAAGGAGTGATGCGGCGTGAACAGAGGAGGAGGGTGGTCGAAGGAGGTTTGTTGTGGTTGTTAGTATGTTGATGAGGGAGAGTTTGTTGCATTGTTTTAGTGTTGTTGTTTACCGGCGGCGAGGAAAATTTGCCGGAGAGTGAAGTGGTGAAGGAAGCATTACAAAGGGGAAATGAACAGACAAAAAGAGATAGAGAGTGGAGAAAACAAAACAAAAGGACACGAAAAAAAACAAAAGAAAGAGAGAGAGTGGATAAATGAACATACAGAGAGAGAGAGAGAGAGAGAGAGAGAGAGAGAGAGAGAGAGAGAGAGAGAGAGAGAGAGAGAGAGAGAGAGAGAGAGAGAGAGAGAGAGAGAGAGAGAGTGAAATGGTGAGTAAATGATTTTGATCTGTCCGGTAAGAGACCGATGAAGGCAACGGTGACGGAATGTGCTCCATACTGAAATTTCTGGCTGGACAATGATCGGAACTTGAAACAAGGCACAACAATGTAAAACAGAGCACGATTATAGCAGGTTCAGAAGCAGGAATAAAAGTGCAAAAATAAAAAGAACACAAAGAGTTTGTTAACCCAGTTCGGTGTAAACACCACCTACTCTGGGGGATACCAATCCAGGCATACACATGACCTTCAACAACATCTCACAGAAAAGACATGAAACAATCTTCTTCCTTCCTTTTCTTCACAATCTTCAACATCATCTTCATAAAAAAAACACAGAAATAACCATCAACATCCAAAACTTCTCCTTATAACAACCCTATCATCAACAACAACAACCTTCATTAATCTTCAAATAACACAGAAAAAATTCAAAAATAAAAATAAAATTTTCTTCATCAATATCAAATCATCAACAACACATACTCATAGAAATCATAAATTAACTGAAAAATTAAACCTAAAAATTCAACCATCAACGTCCAAATCTTTTGCGTCTAACAACACCATCATAAACAACAATAATAATAACAACTTGCAACAACATCAACCCATTAAACCTATTAAACAACCAAATCTTCTTCTTCGATTCAGATCTAAAAAAAGCTAAAACAACATTATCAATTCCTTTGGGTACAACAACAGTAACCAATTTTAATTTTTATCACAACATTAATCAATTGACTTGATAGGGCTCCGGTGTAGATGTCATCAACATAGGGGTGGTGGAAGGAGTGATGCGGCGTGAACGGAGGAGGAGGGTGGTCGAAGGAGGTTTGTTGTGGTTGTTAGTATGTTGATGAGGGAGAGTTTGTTGCATTGTTTTAGTGTTGTTGTTTACCGATGGCGAGGAAAATTTGCCGGAGAGTGAAGTGGTGAAGGAAGCATTACAAAGGGGAAATGAACAGACAAAAAGAGATAGAGAGTGGAGAAAACAAAACAAAAGGACACGAAAAAAAACAAAGAGAAAGAGAGAGAGTGGATAAATGAACATACAAAGAGAGAGAGAGAGAGAGAGAGAGAGAGAGAGAGAGAGAGAGAGAGTGAAGTGGTGAGTAAATGATTTTGATCTGTCCGGTAAGAGACCGATGAAGGCAACGGTGGCGGAATGTGCTCCATACGATGGCGACGCGTTTGCGTGGTGGAACGAAAGGCACCTGCAAGCACTCCGACGATCAAGTCAGTAATTGAACTGAGAAAAAGTGCATGAAAAGTGTGTGTAAAGTGAATCGTACCTTGAGGCCGAATTTACCTCACCCTGATATAGGCATTCCGCGTGGATAACCACCTCCGGGATATGCGGCATGTGATTAGGGACACGTGTATGGTGCCAGATGCAGAGAGGCGTGCTACAGTGCAGCCTCGTGCACGGTAGTTTAGCGTGCGCCTTCAGGTGAAGCGCCTTGGAGTGGTGGACGTATGATCCACGTGTCGTTGTCTGATTGACCTTCTGGCCGGTCCAGAACAGTTGCCCCCCCAAGCCGTTGGTGCCTTTAGGGTGCAATGGCTTAACCATGTGTGGCGTGTCAAAGGGGACAACTTCGAATATCGGGCGCCCTTGAAGCCGTTGAAGAAGTATCTGTTGCCGCTCGATGTTAGTAGGTTCGGCGCCCTGCGTGGACGGAGGGAGGTAATTGTGTTAACTGCTCTAAGTGTAACAGCCCGATTTTTAGGATTTATTTATTTAATTGTTTTTGTGTGTTTAATTGTTTATTTTGGTGATTTATTGAATTTTGGGAGTTAAAGGGTATTTTAGTAATTTGAGAGTTAGTGGCATATTTGAAATATGTTAGAATTTTAGAATTTGAATATTTGAAAATAGTGGTGTATAGGTAATAGGGGTTTAAGTGAAGTAAAAGTGTAGAGAAAAATATTGTGAGTTAATCGTAACAAACCTTATTTTATATTAAAAGGTAACAAACTTTGTTTTAAAATATATATTTGAAATCGTAACAAAATTGTAACAAACCTAATTAGTGGGATAACAAACCCTAGAAACCTATTATAAATACATTAGTTAGTGGTGAGTGAATTAGGCTATTCATTATTCACAAAACTTTTGGGAGACAAAAGAGAGATAGAGATAAGAGGCTTGGAGAAGAGGAAAGCTAGAGAATCAAAGGGGAATGAGAGGATTGCACTAAGAATAGCGAGGAAACTAAGGTAAGAGGGGACATTATAATTAACATATGGGTTTAAGAAGCAATTGCGTGTTTGAGAGCTTTTAAATTATAGCATAATTTTCTGAATTATGATTAATTGTGTTGATTTTCGTGCTCTTTGTTGATGACTGAATTGAATATGTGTTAAGTTGTTGATTTCATGCTTTTACTCCGTCAAAACTCATGTTTGATTTTGTTATTTGTGAACTTTGTGAAATTTGGTGAATTTGATGAATTTTAATGAGAAACATGATATTCGATGATGTTTATGTATAATTGAATTGATTATGAGTATGATTATGTGTTTGGGTTAGGGAATTATGAAGTTATGTCGTTTGGGTTAAGTTGGAATTAGGGTTGTTGTTGTTTATGTGAAAATTGCTTAAATTGGTGAATTTGAATGAATTATTGAAATAATTGATTTTAAGTTGATTTATCTTGTTAATTAAGTGCTTATGAACATGTTGATGAGATTAGAAAGTTGGAATTATTGCTGTACAAATCTGTTTGGGATTTTAAGTTGTTTTGGGGAAAAAAATGGGTTTTTGAGACGAACTTTGAAAATTAACCGAAAATCTTGTGAAATCTATATCAATTGATGTTTTGTTGTGTAAAAACTGTTCAATTTGAGTGTATTGATCATGGTTAATATCTCTCAATTGATTTTGGGTTGATGGGGATAAAAAATATGGGATTTTTGGGCGAGTTTTGAGTGATTCTCGTAGCCGTAGTGACCGCTGACAACAACAGCTTTTTCTGTTATGTCCCTTTTTTCACTAGTTTCTGTTTTGAACTGGGTTTCGGTATAAACATAAAAGTTGTAGATATGAATCTTAGATTTCATTTGCCGTTGGTTTGACTTCATTTAAATTTCTAGAACTTTAGTTATGATCAAAATACTACACATTGGCATGACACATTTTTCGACTGACAACAACAATTTTTGCTGTTATGTCTCTCTTTTTTCACTAGTTTCTGTTTTGAAATGAGTTTTGGTGTAAACATGAAAGTTGTAGATATTGATGTTATATTTCAATTACCGTTGGTTGGATTTATTTATATTTCTAGAACTCGAGTTATGATCAAAATACTACACATAGGTAATGACACATTTTTTGTGAAAACTCCCGCATACTTTTTCAATGAATCTTGAAACATCCTTAAAATCAATGACGAGTCTAAGGAATCATTTAGAGTTAATAAATGAGTAGGTAATTATGAAGTTGTGATCTTTAATGATGTTTGGTGTAGTTTGTGTGATTAAATCATGAAACTTAAATTATGAGATTGTTGAAGATTGTTAATACTTGTGTTTACACATGATATTGAAAATGCTATTGATGATGCTATTGATGATGATATTTATGATGATATTGATGATGCTATTGATGATGCTAATGATGATGCTATTGATGATATTAAATGATGTGTGATAATGATATATGTTATATATTAAGTGACGATGTTTGATTAAGTGATGATGATACATGTTATGTATTAAGTGAAGATGTTTTATTAAGTGATGATGATATATGTTATATTAAGTGACGATGTTTAATCATATGAAAGTTTATATGATAAGTGAGGATGTTAATAAGCGACGATGTTTAATCATGTAAGGGAAAATATGATAATGATGATGATGTTGTTGTCGAGTCTTATGTGTACTTGATGCGAGTCGAATATATGAACATGCATTCATTCATGAGTCAAGTTAAGCGACGATGTTAAGCAACGATGAAAGCGACAATGATATCACTCGGTAAAATATCTCCGATATCCAAAAACCGGTACCACATGCATTTAGGGTCTTTAGGCGCATTACATACACTTGAGTCATATTTGGTAATGTTTTGGCATATACTTGAGCTTCTATGTTGTAAATGCTTAATTGATGAGTTCTTGTGTTTGTGATTGAATTGTAAATGAATTGATGATACTTGATGAATCTTGAGTGTTTGATATATGATTGAAAATGGTGATTGAGATTATAATTGAATATGAATGTGATATAAATGTTAAGTTATGTAACCAGGCTTGTTTATTTAAATGCATACGTGATAATTGTTGATGTGGCTTGCCTTACATACACGCGTTTATTATTCCCTTATGTTAAGCATATATCTTACCTTACATTGACTTTTGTCGCCTTATCCTTGGGTGAATCCCACATGGATGTAGACTTGCAGGTTGAGGAATAGCTTACCGTGAGTATGTCGTGGACGGCGTTTGCCTACTCGAGTTTATCTGCTTTGGAGTCTAGCTTAGGAGCTCTGATTAGGACTTGGGGTTTAATTATGTTATGCTATGAGATCTTTGGATCAAACTTTGTTGAGATAATATGTTAATTTATATGTTATGACCGAGACATGACATTTGCTTTGATGTTAATTATGTTTTATTCCGCTGCGATGTGATTTAATTGATGAAGTTTTTATACTAAATATTGGATATGAGACGTATGTTGAATTGGTAAGGTTCCAATGTAGGATAAATGCGTGATTTATCTTTATAATTATGTTCTTGGGGATTGGGGCTTTACACTAAGCGGAACCTTCTTGGACATGATTGCTGTTCAATTTTGCTTCCCATGTGTCAGCGTCGTGGCCTTCGTGCGTTCTGAAGGTTAGGTTCCACATGCACACTACTTGATTCCCTCTTGTGGTTCGACGTGGTCTTTCGGCCGTTGGATTAGGGCCTTTGGACTCTCTTCAGTCTGGGTCGTTGATCTGATTATTTCGAAGCCTATATAAGGGGGGAAACTCTCCCTCTCTCATTCTTTACGCATTCAAATACACTGTCCTAGAAATCTCTTTTCGCTGCTATCTGCAAATCTTCCTTGACTGTCTCCTTTACTTGCTTCGCTTTTCTCGAGTGAGTGATCCTTCATAATCAGTTCGCAGTTCGGTAACTCTTGTGATTTCCTAAAGCCTCTTCTTTTTTTTTCTTCAGAAAACCGTCAGATCTTCGAGGTATTCTCATCCGTCTCTCTGTAATTTGTTCGTTTTTTCGTTGTTTTAACGCTTTGCCATTAGTTTTGAACTTGGGGGTTAGAGATGAGTACTTCTTCTGGGGACTCGATGGACCTTTCATCTAGTGGTTGTGGGGGCGAGGCTAAGGAGCAACTTAGAGTAGGAGTTGGTTTTTCGTTTCCCCCAATAGGTCTAGAAAATCTGGTTGTACTTACCGACTTTGAAGGGGATGAAATGTACTGTGAGATGAGAGAATCCCTCACTGTATACTTGGGACGCCACCCCTCTCATCGAGAGATTATCTGGTGGTTCGAAGAATGTTCCAAAACCCATGTTCGTGGTTTCCACTATCTTTTAAGGAAGGACGGAGTCGGGCGGATGGTAGATGATCGAGGTGCTCCTTGCTTGGAGGCTGACTACAGCTAGGTCATGATGATGTCATGGGTGCCATTTCCTATTACCAGTCGAATGAGAGTCTTGATGAGGTTTATTGGTGTTCTGGGCGGATGCTTGACACGTGGCAGCTTGAGGCTCTGAATCCCAATAGGAGGGCGAGCATCCGATTCAAGGGGTACTGTTTCACTACCTACGACATTCTGCACTGGGAACTTGGAGTCTCAGTCCCCTTAGTTTCTTCGAGCTGTGCGTGCTTTGTCATATACAGGTGGCGCCTTCCTTGCTTCATCCCCTATCTTGGGCTCTTGTGAAGGTCTTCCAGTTCTGGTGCGAGTACAAGGGCCGACAGCCCTCTTTGCGCCTTTTCTTTATGCTAGTTTGGGTCCAATGTACACGCATGGAAAGGTTCATGGTTGGGTGAAGCTTTATCAGAGGACAAAGCTGTTTGAGGATTGTGCGAACTTCCTTAAGTCATGGAGGCACAAGTTCCTGGTACTGCGCCCTGTGAGCCGCTATGCCCATGAGTGCATTTGCCCAGTTCCCTCTACTTATTCAAAGGAGGACGTTGATTCTGACGATACAGCTTCCGCCCTTGGTGACCCGTTTCCCGTCGCAGTGTCCGCTGAAGAAGTTGTTCATCGACCTCTTTTTCCCCATTTTTGGTCTCGAGACCACTTTGACAAACCTGTCGCCGCTTATTCTTTTGATGAAGCGGCCCTTGACCACGCAGGGAGGCTCCTGAAGTCTGACTTGGAGTGCTTTGTCGCCTCCTTCGAGAAAGAATGAGTTGCCGACCCCAGGTATTTATGGGATCGTTCAAAAGTGATCCTTAAGCGGGGGCTTGTGGACACTAGGTTGATCCTCTGTGGGAGGGATGCCACTCATCGTCAAGAGATCTTTTGTAAGTGAAAAAGAGAAGGGATCCATGGGTTTTTATTTGTCTATTTTTGTCGTGTTCTTTTCTTCTGGATATTTTGCTTATCATTTTATCCTTTCTTTTGCAGATTCCATGGCCAGCCGGGAAGCTTTGCAAGCGTTGTTGCGGGGCGACCCCCTACTACTGCAGCGGGTGGAACCCCTCAAACTCAAGTTGCAGCGAGAGTTGTTTCTTCGATGGTTGCCGCGACAGGGGTGGAGCCTCCCTCTTAAAGTAAGTCTTAGAGTAACATGAAGGATGCTCTGAAGTCTTTGATAAAGTCCGACCCTCCCAAAGACACTGGGTGGATTCTCAGGCGGGCTCCAAAGATTGTTCTAAGCCTTCCTCGAGCGCCCCTGATCATCACCGGAGGGGTTCAAAAACAGACTCCTCTCGCAGTGACGGGGCAGAGAATGTTGTTGATCGAGAGCGGACCAAAAAGCCCCGGAGCGAGGATAGAGGGCCTTCTCGTTCTAAGAGCTAGGTCGCAGATGGGATCATTCCTACTGCCAACCCCCTCATGGTTATTGCGGCGTCAACTTTTTCGGACGGTTCAGGTAATTTCTTTCAACTTCCCAGCATTTTCTCCAGCCCCTCCCCCGCTCCCGGGAGGACTTTGTACGCGCCTTGGCGCCTCTAGATTGACGTTTACTTAACCATATGGATACCCGTGAACGGCGGAGGTTGGTTGCAGATGGTGCCATTAGCGCCTATAAAGTCCCCAGCTTGTGCACTATGTTGGCTAGTTCTGACTCTATCCCCAGTCTGACACATGGGTCTTTGGAGGGGTCTGATGATGGAGCTCATACCTTCAAGGAGGCTGGGCAGAGGTTGCGTGACTTGGAGGGCGCCCATAAGGAGGCTTTAAGGCTGGCCAAAGAAGAGGCGGATGGGAAGCTAGAAAAGGCCAACAAGAAGCTTGAAGAGTCCAGAGGAAAACTTGACGCCGTTCGTAAGCAACTTAAGGAGGCTAATGCTAAGGCCGAGAAAATCGACAAGCTTCAGGAGTCCCTGTCTTTGGCTGAGTGTAAGGTGACAAATTTGAACACTGACCGTGACCGTTTGAATCAAGATGTTTTGAAAGGCACCTAGAGGATAAAGGCGCTCGAGGGGGATCTGTCGGCCTGGAAGACTCACTGTGAAGAGGCAAAGTCTACGATTGCTCTTATGGAGGGTGTGGTGAAGTCTCATTAGATGGTCAATAAAGCCCTTTTTGATGACATAGTAGTTTTGAGGCAAGCAAGCAACGTTTCGGCGGGTCAAGCGGACGAGGCACTTAAAGGCAAGCTCGAGGCCAAACGGAAGGTTGAAGCCTACAAGCAGAAGGTCCAAGAAGCAGAGGTCCTTGGTCTGCATTCCTTGGACGAAGGTTTCGAAGAGGAAGTGGCACAGGTAGAGTTCTTCCATCCTCCCCTCAAGGTCGATCGTTCCAAGGTTCGTCCAGACCAGAAAGAGCACCATACTTCCCAAGGTTCGGGTGGAAACCCCCAGTAGCTTAGTTTCCTTGTTCATTGCTTTCATCATGTACTTCTGCCACAACGGCCCCCTTTTTGTAATGAATTAACTTCATTAATTAAGAAAGGCGTTTATTTAGTCCTTATTTGCTTGTCTTTTGAGACATTACTTTATGTGTCTGCTTTCTGTTACGTGTCGCGCGCTTGTATTTTGTTTCATGTCGCGGCGTGCTCTTCTTTGCTCCGCCCATGTTTGCATTTTGTTTCACGTCACGACGTGCTCTTCTTTGCTCCGCCCGCATTTGCATTTTGTTTCATGTCGTGTCGGGAGCGTTTGGTGCCGCCTTCCCCCAGGTTTTGCTTTATGTTGTGTCCCGCGCATTTGCATTTTGTTTCATGCTCGCCATATTCCTTCCACTTTGTGCTTTCTTTAGTGCCCGGGGGAAGATGACCGGCCAAGGTGCAGTTCCCCTTTTAGAGGACGTTTAGTGGGCGAGACAATCTACTGTGGGGTGGCTAGCCCCATCAGCGGGTCTGTCGTGGCCGCTTTAGGCTTATACTTCCTTATAAAAGCAGAAGTTGCGCCAGCCATTCTCCTTTCAGGGTGTTTTCCTTGCTAGGATTTCCTGGTTCTATCAATCAAAGAACGCAACAAGACTTATTTGTTGAAGGAAAAACACTTGTTTTACGATTAATATCATAAAGATGGAGTTACAATGTGTCTGCTTACTCTCGGCGAGTTTTTTTTTTTTGAAGAATGTTGGAAAGGAAATTTGGAAATTTAAAGTACTTAGCTAATTTGACGTTCGGGTGTTATCGTCCTCATATTCTGATTCACGGCTGCTGCGCTACTGTCGTGCTGGCTGCTCGTCAATTAGGAGCCACGTCCCGTTGTCCAGCTCCCTTCAGTGTAGGGGCGGACTCGAAGTTTGGGGAACCCTCTTAACACTCATCGGCGTTGTCCAGGCCTGCGTGGATGGTGATCACCTTGCTAGCCTCACTGTGGTACTTCATTTTTAGATGAACTATGGAAGCTACTGCATCTAGTGCGGCCAGCGTGGGGCGCCCAAATATGAAACTGTAGATTGTTGTGTTGGGGATTACCAAGAATGTTGTTTCTAGATCTCGTTCCCCTGCCCATTTCCCGAAGATCACATTCAGGTTGATATACTCCCATGGGCACGCGCTGGCCCCTTTGACGCCTTGTACTCCGTCTCCATAGCGGTATTTCAGATCCTTTTCCTTTAATCCCAGTTTCTTGAAAGTGTGCTGATATAGGATGTCCGTCGGGCTGCCTTCGTCTATCAGGCACCTATTGACATTGTGCCCGAGGTTGTTGGTGGTGACTACGAGCGGCAGTGTCTCATTGGGTCCCCCTCTTACCTTCTCGTTATGTGCGAATCCAAGGACATGTCTAACCTTTACTTTTCTTGAGGCTCGCAGTTCAGCGTCCGCCGCCATAGTCTCAGTCGCCTTTGTGCGCACCTCGTTTAAAAAACGCGCAAATCCTCCGAGGACGTCCTTGAACGCTCGGAGGGCCTTGTGAAGTCGCCACCAAATTTTTTGTGTAAAGGGAACGTTGATAAACCCTTAAGTTTTTTTTTGTTTAAAGGGAAACGATAATAAAACCCTTTGACGATGAGGAAAAGGATGGTCATCGCAACCATTGTCGGGTTCGGGAGTCGGTTACGCAAGGGGAAGGTATTAGCACCCCTCACGTCCGTTGTACTCAACGGGAACCTTCTATTTGGCTAAAGCTTAAATTATTTTTAAATGTTTTGCGCGCATGCTTATCTATGTCAAAATATAATAAAGGGGGGAAAAGGGATGAAAACAAACGAAGAGAAAAAAAAAGTTTTTATTATTGCGCTTGACAAGATGTCGATCTTGCTCCTACGTATCTCCCGGTAGTCGGAGAATTCAAAGCATACGTAGTTCTTTGGTAGAAAAACGTACATGTGTTGGTTAATTTTAAATGGACGATGTTTTAACCGAATTCTTGCGATTTAAACATAGCTTGTATGCTCGCGCTCGGGAGACTTATTAAGCGTATAGCTTGTATGCTCGCGCTTGGGAGACTTATTAAGCGTTTGTTTATGAATCGCGCTAGAATTGTTAAAAGGTACATCCGTTGGGGTAAAAGGGTTGAGTTGGTCGCTATGGGACCAAAAGAGGTGCAATGGACTCAAACGAGTCAATCATTGACCGAGAAGACTCCAACGAGTCGGGGGATAGTTCGGTTGATCCACTGGGATCAAGAACGGGTACAATGGACTCGGACGAGTCGAACATTGACCGAGTGACTCAAACGAGTCGAGGGATCGAATCTAGTGGCCACGGGGGACCAAAAGGTTCGGATTGACCACAAGGGGCCAAGATTTGGTTTGGTATGGTCGGATATGTTTGAAAATGGAATGACGATTGTCCGAACGACGAGACATACGTCACACATTCGTACAATCGGGGCAATGGAGAGACATACGTCACACCATCCCTTTTTCATTCAAGTTTTTGGGTAGAATTCTTTTAGAAATCCCAAGGTATATCAAAACATTTGGTTTGAAAACCCAAAATGGAAAGATTTAGCAATTTTGCTAGAATACGCACAAGTTCGGCTCGTTTTTGCGAACGGTTTTGAAAAGCGAACAAATTCGGCGTATGTTCATGCTTGAGTTTTGAAAATCATGAACAATGTTTATTGTTCAAGTTTAAATTAAAATGATGAACATACTTATTTGTTCAAGCTGTTTTGAAAGATTGAGAGCATAACTTGTTTTGCAAGTTATCCACAAAATGTCACCCGGACTTGCGAATTTTCCAATATTGTGCAAAATCCTTGAACAGGTTTGAAAAACATGAGTTTTAAAACTCCTAGGTTCTGAGCTCTTGGGCTAGAACCCCAAAAAATTGGCCATTTGGGCACCTAAACTCAGATTCTGAGTTCTGTCATGGTCGCTCTGCGACCATGACTTCGCACTGCGAACAATGCGAAAAATTGAGTTCAGAAGCTGTTTCTGAACTTTTGTTCAGAAACAACTTCTGAACACACTCAGGACCTTTTAGGTGAGTGAAAAGCTTTGAGTTTTTGGGATGAAAAAGGCTGGACAAACCAGTTTTGATGTTTTGAAAACCTTGGGATTTCTTTGAAATTCAAAAGGGGTTTTTTAGAACCAAAAGGTTTTGAACCAAAATTGCTATGCAAACACAATTGAAAATGCAAAACAAAAGCTTGGAAACTTACAGAGATCCTTAGCAAAGCTCCAGCTGCAATGGATTTGAATTGGTTGAAGGTTCTTGCAAAAGTTTTGAATGTTGGTGATGGTTTTGAACTTTGTGAGGCTTTGTGTTTGGATTGGTTTTTTTCTGGTTGTTTGCAAGTGTTTGTAAGCTGGAATGAGTAGTGTTTCTTTGTGTGAATAATGCTCTTGAATTGCTGTTATGAGAAGTGCTTGTAACCTTGGGCATTGCCTTCTATTTATAGGCCAAAGCCAAATAAATTTCATCATTAGAAATCCCCAAAATCCAGCTGATTTGTGGGCTAGGATCAGGCTGAATCCCTTTGCATTAAATGCTAATGGATAGAGGCAACCTTGCCTTGTGCCAAGGGTCAAGATTCAGCCTGATTTTAGCCACCAATTCAAAGGTTTTTGGATAGCAATGATGATGAAATAGGGCTGGATTGCAATTGGCCAAGCTTGGGGATCAATCCTTGCAATCTCAATGGTTGATCAATAAAAACATGCACTGTGATGTGCAGAGATTGGGGGATGCAAAAGGCTATAATTGGCTGGTGTGAGAGGGTGAAAAGCTGTTGCAAAACAGGGTAGGCACTCATGGCTTTTTCAAGTGAAAAATCCAGCTGGTTTGACTGGTTTTGGGGGAGCAAGCAGGAGGAAAGTCATCAAGCAGGTGGCTGGCAACCTTGGGGTGGTTAACAGGTCACTTGGGAGGGACAAGAGCTGCCCAAGGGCAAGCCCACTTGCTTGTCACATGCTAGGTTGGAAAAGCTTCCAACCTTGGCATTAATGGCAAGTCTCTCATTTCTGGTTTTGCTTGGCCCAATTAGCCATGAATGCTGATTAAAATAAATATGGAAATGATGTGCAACAAAATCTGGAATTAAATCAAAAACACCAAAAATCTGCAGAAAAATCGCAGACTTCGCAGTGTGAAGGGAGCTTCGCAGTGCGAAGTCATCATTTTTGAAATGTTGACTTTTCTGTTGACTTTTGTTGACTTTGACTTTTTCTCCCTCTTTGATTTTTTTTTTTTGATTTTTGATTTAAAAGGCTTAGGACAAAATTGGGGTACTACAGCTGCCCCTACTTAATTGTGTCTTTGCATAGAGTGTGTGAGTGCCAAGGGCATCTCACGAACTCTTTGCGAAGATCAATTAGGTAAAAGAAGGACCCGAATTTTGTCCTTCGCGGAATGAAAAGATTGCAGTGAAAGTAAAATATGCAAATGCAATGACTTGAAAAGGTTGATCGTATCCAGCCGCTAACACTGGAGGTAGATCCACTGGGGATGAAGGTAATCGTATCCAGCCGCTTACACTGAAGGTAGATTCCTAAAGGCAAAGGTGATCTTATCTAGCCGCTTACACTAGAGGTCGATACCTTAAGGATAGGTAATCTTAATCAGCCGCTAACACTGAAGGTCGATTCCTAAACAGGGGAGTGATCTTATTCAGCCGCTAACACTGAAGGTCGAACACTGAGGAAGGTGATCTTATCTAGCCGCTTACACTAGAGGTCGATTCCTTAAGATAGGTAATCTTATTCAGCCGCTAACACTGAAGGTCGATTCCTAAACAGGGAAGTGATCTTATTCAGCCGCTAACACTGAAGGTCGAACACTGAGGAAGGTGATCTTATCTAGCCGCTTACACTAGAGGTCGATACCTTAAGATAGGTAATCTTATTCAGCCGCTAACACTGAAGGTCGATTCCTAACGGGGGAGTGATCTTATTCAGCCGCTAACACTGAAGGTCGAACACTGAGGAAGGTGATCTTATCTAGCCGCTTACACTAGAGGTCGATTCCTTAAGATAGGTAATCTTATTCAGCCGCTAACACTGAAGGTCGATTCCTAACGGGGAAGTGATCTTATTCAGCCGCTAACACTGAAGGTCGAACACTGAGGAAGGTGATCTTATCTAGCCGCTTACACTAGAGGTCGATTCCTTAAGATAGGTAATCTTATTCAGCCGCTAACACTGAAGGTCGATTCCTAACGGGGAAGTGATCTTATTCAGCCGCTAACACTGAAGGTCGAACACTGAGGAAGGTGATCTTATCTAGCCGTTTACACTAGAGGTCGATACCTAATGAAATGGTCTTACCCTGAATAGGTGCCCAGCTTTGAGCCGGAAAACATGATTGAATGATGCATGTTATGCTCCATGTTATGCAGTATGATATGCAATGCAATATGATATGAGATAGACTCAATCAAAGATTCCCACCGGGGAATTGGGGACAGTTTGTGAAGGAGGTTCACTGGGGAACGCTTACTTAACTGTTGATGGATGCTGGTGAATATGTGATACTCACTGGAGAATCCTTGTTGAGGATGCATGACATGATTTATGAAATGCATGTGTATGAATGATTTGTATATGCATGCATGAATGATTGACATGATGCGTGTATTATGTTATGCATGATATGTGGGATGCATGTTGAATGCTGGGAGTTAAGATTGGATGTCGAGCAAGGTCGGGCCTTTCCTGGGGATTTGTAATGGTCTGCCAATGATGATTGGACTTTTTGTTTTGGGTTGAGAGCCCCTGGGGGACGTCAATAAGGTTTGGCCTCATGGGGATATAAGGATCATTTTGGAAACATGATCGATATCAGCCTTGGTTGATGTTTGGATGTTTAGGGTGCTTACTGGGGAATTTTGTTCCTCTAACCCTTGGGGCTTTTGCGCTCCGCGTGCCGTGAGCTACGCACTTGCCTTTGCTGAAGAGCATAAGTCCTTTGGTGCAATATTTGGTGGGAATTACCGCAATCCTTTCGAAATTTACACCAATTCAAATAAAACAACGTTTGTTTGTTTTTTTTTTTTGGAAGAAATTTCTTTTGTTTATTTCCCATGTTTTAATGCACTTTTCATGAATAAAACAAAATTTTATGCGCTACTGAGAACACAAAATAATAAAAGGAAATTTATTCAATGCAGATTTGACCTCTTGAATGGGTAAAAATAATACATGAAACGAGAAGTGATTACTTCTCTGAGGAGAAAGATAGAGAAAGACAAGAAAAAAGCAAAAGAAATTTGTTGGTTTTGGCACAACACATGCTATTTCCTTTTGACTTCGAGATTTTTTTGTTTTTTTTGGAAGATGCTGACGAGATCGATTCTTCTCCTCTTGAATTTTGTCCGGAGCTTGGATGTTGCAGTCATTGCCTTTTTTCTTTTGTTAACCCCTAACTTTTGCCTGGACCGCTCTTTCGAGTTTTCAATCCACCGGGGTGTATTTCCTTTTTTTTTTATGTCCTTAATTTTTGCCTAGACCGCCATTTCAGGTTTTCGATCTAGCAGGACGCTCTCTATTGCCTAAACCGCCCTTTCAGGTTTTCGATTTAGCGAGCTTCTTTTTTTTCTTTCTCCTTTTTTCTTAGGCATAATACCTCTTGACTGCATCGGAGTTTATTGAGAGTGGGAACTCTTCTCCGTCCATAGTGGTGATGATCAGGGCTCCGCCTGAGAAGGCTTTCTTTACCACATACGGCCCATCATAGCTGGGGGTCCACTTCCCGCGGGGATCTTTGTGGATAGGTAATATCTTCTTGAGCACTAGGTCTCCTTCTTTGAATTCTCGAGGACGGACCTTCTTGTCGAATGCTCTCTTGAGTCTCCTTTGATAGAGTTGTCCGTGACATATTGTCGTCAGACGCTTTTCCTCTATGAGATTCAGTTGGTCGAACCTTGTTTGGACCCATTCAGCTTCCTCTAGCTTGGTTTCCATCAAGACCCTTAACGAAGGAATTTCCACCTCTACGGGAAGCACAGCTTCCATACCGTATACTAAGGAGAAAGGGGTTGCCCCAGTTGAAGTGCGAATGGCTGTTCTGTAGCCATGTAGCGCAAAGGGAAGCATCTCATGCCAATCCTTATATGTTGTTACCATCTTTTGGATGATCTTCTTTATGTTCTTATTGGCTGCTTCTACCGCACCGTTCATCTTTGGTCGGTAAGGGGAGGAATTATGGTGCTCAATCTTGAAATCTTTGCACAACTCCTTCATTGTCTTCTTGTTCAGGTTTGCCCCATTATCGGTGATGATTTTGTGGGGCGTGCCGTAACGGCAAATGATTTCCTTCTTGATGAATCGGGCTACTACTTGTTTGGTTACGTTTGCATACGAAGCTGCTTCTACCCATTTGGTGAAGTAGTCGATGGCAACAAGGATGAAGCGATGTCCATTTGACGCTTTGGGCTCGATCATTCCAATCATGTCTATGCCCCACATAGAGAATGGCCAAGGTGAAGTCATGACGTTCAGTGGAGTTGGTGGCACATGCACCTTGTCGGCGTAAATCTGGCACTTATGACAAGTCTTGGCATAGTGGAAACAGTCAGCTTCCATGGTTAGCCAATAATAGCCCGCCCTTAGGATCTTCTTTGCCATTGCATGCCCATTGGCATGGGTTCCAAAAGATCCCTCGTGGATTTCTTTGATGAGCATATCCGCTTCATGTTTATCCACACATCTGAGCAAGACCATGTCGTAGTTTCTCTTGTAGAGGGTATTTCCACTGAGGAAGAACTGGGATGCCAATCTTCTGAGGATTCTCTTGTCAGTGTACGAGGCACTTTCTGGATACTCTTGCTCTTCGAGGTATCGCTTGATGTCGTAGAACCAAGGTTTGTTGTCAAGTCCCTCTTCGACTGATGCACATACAACCGGTTTGTCTCTACGATCCATCCTTATGATTGGTGCTTCGTTGTAGAAATTTACTTGGTACATTGATGATAATGTAGCCAAAGCATCCGCCACCTGGTTTTCTTCTCGAGGTATGTGATGGAAGTTGATTTCATCAAAATGCTCAATCAACTCTACAACCCGGGCTCGGTAGGGGATTAAATTGGGATGTTTTGTTTCCCATTCTCCTTTGACTTGATAGATGACTAAGGCTGAGTCACCGTATACTTCAAGGTTTTTGATCCTTAGATCAATTGCTGCTTCAAGGCCTAGGATACATGCTTCATATTCTGCCATGTTATTGGTGCAGTCAAAGCATAACCTTGCTGTGAATGGTTGATATCCATTTCTTGGGGAGATTAAAACTGCTCCGATTCCGTGTCCCATGGCATTTGAGGCGCCGTCGAAAGCGAGCTTCCATCGAGCTTTCGGTTCTGGCCCTTCATCATCGCTTGTGACCTTTCCGTCATTCAAAGCTACGACATCTTTATCCGGGAAGTCGAATTGTATGGGTTGATAATCCTCCAATGGTTGGTGAGCAAGGTGCTCGGATAAAACACTCCCTTTGATGGCTTTTTGAGCAACGTATTGGATGTCGTACTCAGACAGCAACATTTGCCAACGGGCTATCTTTCCTGTGAGGGCAGGCTTTTCGAAGATGTACTTGATGGGATCCATCTTTGATATCAACTAGGTTGTATGGGTCAACATGTATTGCCTTAGGCGTCGAGCAGCCCATGCTAAAGCGCAGCAAGTCTTTTCAAGTGAAGTATACCTTGTTTCACAGTCAGTGAACTTCTTGCTTAGATAGTAGATTGCGTGCTCTTTTCTTCCCGTTTCATCTTGTTGTCCTAACACACAACCCATCGATCCTTCAAGTACGGTTAGGTATAAGATGAGGGGTTTACCCGGAACCGGAGGTATCAAAATTGGTGGTTCTTGCAGGTATTGTTTGATCTTGTCAAACGCCTCTTGGCAATCCTCATTCCAATGAACGGCTTGGTTTTTCCTTAGCAGTTTGAAGATTGGTTCCCAGGTAGATGTCATGTGTGAGATGAACCTAGCGATGTAGTTCAATCTTCCTAAGAAACCCCGGACTTCTTTCTCGGTACTTGGCGCTGGCATTTCTTGGATGGCCTTTACCTTGTCGGGATCCACTTCGATACCTCTTTGGCTGACGATGAAGCCCAATAACTTTCCGGATCTAACGCCAAATGTGCACTTGTTAGGATTTAAGCGCAGCTTGAATTTTCTTAGGCGTTCGAAAAGCTTTTGTAGATGGACTAGATGATCCTCCTCCGTTTGGGATTTGGCAATCATGTCGTCGACGTAGACCTCAATTTCCTTATGGATCATGTCATGGAAAAGAGTCACCATTGCTCTTTGGTATGTTGCCCCGGCATTTGTTAATCCGAAAGGCATTACCTTATAGCAGAATGTTCCCCATGGGGTGATGAATGTGGTTTTCTCCATGTCCTCTAGAGCCATCTTGATTTGGTTATATCCCGAGAAGCCATCCATAAAGGAGAAGATTGAGAATTGGGCTGTGTTGTCCACCAATATGTCGATGTGTGGTAGCGGGAAATCATCCTTTGGGCTTGCTCTATTCAAGTCCCGATAATCCACACACATTCTAACTTTGCCATCCTTCTTCGGAACTGGCACAATGTTGGCAATGTAGTACCCCAATTTTGTCCTAAGCCTTTTCAAAAAAAATCAAAAAACAAAAAACAAAGAGGAAGAGAAAAGTCAAAAAGTCAACAAAAGTCAACATTGCTGAAATGAGGACTTCGCAGTGCAAAGTCCCCTTCGCAGTGCGAAGTCTCCCAGAAATGAGGACTTCGCAGAGCAAAGTCTACTTCGCAGTGCGAAGTCTGCGAATTTTCTGCAGATTTTCAGATTTTTGATTTTTCTGTTTTCCTTTTCTTTTATTGCATTCCAGTCATTATCTATAATTATTATCATGTATTATTATCATGGATAATGATGGATTTAACCAAGTGGAAGAATAGAAACATGTGACAATTGGAAAAGCAAAAAGAGAAAGGAAGAGGAAGCAAAGTTGATCAAGTAACCCAACCACTTGCTGACTTTGGGCAGTCCTTATCCCTCCCACTTGACCTGCAACTGACCCTGCTACTTGCCAGCAACCACCTTGCCATAGGCTTTATCAAAACCACTCAAGGATTAAGGCAAAGTGGCTGCCCCTGTTTTGCAAACAGCTTTGCTTTCATCATTTCCATCATTTTCTGTCAGAATTCAGCTGCTTTGGGAGCTGAATTCGTCCAAGGTCTTGACCCTTGCAGCAAGGCAAGGTCACCTCTTATCCTTAACATTAAATGCAAAGCAAATCAGTCATGATTATAGCCCAAAAACAGCCCTGCTGCAGATTTTGTCATCATGACTTTTGATCTCATTTTGGCCTATAAAAGCAAGGCATTGCTGCTGAATCAAAGACAGTTCTAGAGAGGGTTCAGGAGGGGATTGAGAGAGTGTAAACACAGAGGTTTAAGAGCAGAAAACCAGTGCAAATTCGAGTGAATTGCTGCACATTTTCCTCACAAAAACAGAGTTTGGTTTTGGGTAGGTTTAAAGGAAATCTCCAATCCTTTCTTACACAAATCATCCTAAAACCAACACAAAGCAACCAAGCCAGCAAAACAGCCTCTAAACCTCACACAAGGAGGGAGAAACAAAGGCAAATTATCATTGATTAAGGGTTGTTCATCAAACTTGTCCAGCTTTGCAAAAACATAAGCATCCAAGCATTTTCCATTTCCTTGCAACAAAGGCCTTGGATTAGGAGCAGGTAAGTCACTCTAACTTGTTCATATTGAATTTACATACTATTTGCATTTTGCTTTTGATTCCATTTTGTTTCAATCTCAACTTTGCATTTTTGAGTTTTACTCATTTTGGATTTAAAACACTTTTGAACACAAAGGAAATCCCAAAGTTTGCAAAACCTTTGAACTAAGTTGTTGCATTCATTTCATTGCTATTTTCAAAGCTTTTCACTCCTCCTAAGGTTCTGAGGCTAGTTCAGAAGTTGCTTCTGAACAGAAGTTCAGAAGCAGCTTCTGAACTCAAATTTTCGCATACTTCGCAATGCGAAGGTCTGGTCGCAGTGCGACCATGACAGAATTCAGAACATGAATTCAAAAGCCAATTTTTGAGGTTCTAACCCAAAGCTCAGAACCTAAGAGGTTTGAAACTCATTTTATTCAAACCATAACAAAGATTTTGCATGATATTGGCAAATTCACAAGTTTGAGCAACACTTTTTATATAACTTGCGAAACAAGTTACGCTCACAAACTTTCAAAACAAACTTGAGCAATAAGCTTAGTTCATCATTTTCAAAACTAAACTTGAACAATAACCTTGTTCATGATTTTCAATCAAACGTGAACTTAAGCTGAACTTGTTCGCTTTTCAAAACCGTTTTCAAAATTGAGCCGAACTTGTGCATTATTCACAAACTTGTACTTTTCCATAAACTTGAATAACCTTTGTTCATAGGTTGCAACAACCAAGTGTTTTGCTCACTTTGGGATTTCTAAGAAATTCAGACAAAACTCGAATGAAAAAGGGATGGTGTGACGTATGTCTCTCCATCGCCCCGATTGTACGAATGCGTGACGTATGTCTCGTCGCTCGGACAATCGTCATTCCATTTTCAATATGTACAACCCTAACCAAACCAAACCTTGGCCCCTTGTGGTCAATCCAAACCTTTTGGTCCCCCGTGGCCATTAGACTCACCCCTCGACTCGTTTGAGTCACTCGGTCAATGATTGACTTGTATGAGTCCATTGCACCTCTCTTGGTCCCATAGTGACCAATTAACCCTTTACCCTAACGGACGTACCTTTTAACAATTCTAGTGCGATTCGTGAACAAACGCTTAATAAGTCTCCCAAGCGCGAGCATACAAGCTATACGCTTAATAAGTCTCCCGAGCGCGAGCATACAAGCTACGTTTTAATCGCAAGAATTCGGTTAAAACATCGTCCATCTAAAAATAACCAACACATGTACGTTTTTCTACCAAAGAACTACGTACGCTTTGAATTCTCCGACTACCGGGAGATACGTAGGAGCAAGATCGACATCTTGTCAAGCGCAATAATAAAAACTTTTTTTTCTTTCGTTTGTTTTTATCTCTTTTCCCCCCTTTTATTATATTTTTAACATAAATGAACATGCGCGCAAAATATAAAAAAACAATTCAAGCTTTGACCAAATAGAAGGTTCCCGTTGAGTACAACGGACGTGAGGGGTGCTAATACCTTCCCCTTGCGTAACCGACTCCCGAACCCGACAATGGTTACGATGACCAATCCTTATCCTCATCGTCAAAGGGTTTTATTATCGTTTCCCTTTAAAACAAAAAAAAACTTAAGGGTTTATCAACGTTCCCTTTACACAAAAACTTTGGTGGCGGCTTCACAAAGGCCCTCCGAGCGTTTGCGAACGACCTCGGAGGATTTGCGCGTCTTTTTCCCAAGGAAAAAAACGAGGTGCGCACAGCTGGCGACTTCACTGGGGACCCTGTCCCACTAACGAGTCAAGCCTAACCTATTTGGGTTAAAGCCAATTGTTTTATTTTCTTTGCGTGCCATGTTTATTTATTTTATTCATACATGTTATATTTATGCTTTATGTTTATATTTGCTTTATCTGCTTTATATTCATATCATATATATCAAATGCGGGGGTTACTTGAGTGATGTTACTCCACATTGTTCGGGTTAATGCCGGACGTGTGAGGCTCTCTACCCGAGCTTGAGAAAAAAAACTAAGTTAGAAGGAGGTTGTGTGCGGAAGCCCGCGTTGACGTATGTCCGTGAGGTAGGATGCCCAACCCCGCTTAGAGGAGATTTTCATGTGGAATTAATTGAAATCATGTTGACGTATGTCCATAGACAACCCTAATTCCATATGAGATCTATGACTCTAGGGACCTCTTCTTAGGAAATATCATCTTTAGAGCCTACACGTGAGGATGGGGGGAAGTTCTGAACGTTCATATAACAAACCCCTGCATGTCATAACATTTGCATTCATAAAACTTTTTGCATAAACAAAAAAAAACGGGCATATTTTTGTATACTCATTGCATTCATACATTTACATGCATTTTCATGCATTTCAAAGAAAAACCCTCACATCATTCCCTCGCCAAAAAGTACCCGACCCGGTGTATCGTGGCGTTTCAGATGAGATCCGAGCAACCGGAAGGCCTTCGAAATTTCGGAAATCATTTCTTTGTCCAAGTAATTTATCTTGTTTTTCAAAAAAAATCATTTTGCTTTTCCCAAGGCAAACGATTAATTTTACGGGACCCCCATATTTCAAATCATTTCTGTCATTAATAAATTTGCAGTTTATGTTCAAAGAGTTCGTTTTTCTTTCGTTCTCAAATAAATTTTCGTAAACCCTACAAAAAAAAATCATCATAAGTACACCACCAAAAATAACACTGCTACGATCCCTCATGACTTCAATTTTCCAATTAACCAAACGGAAGATGATAATAAGGACGATTTTGAACCTCCTGAAGGATTGTCCAGACTTGGGGATCAAGAGGATAGGTTAATACAACCTCACCAAGAGAACCCTAAAAAAAATAGCACCACAGTTCTCCCTCTGCCGGGGCACACTCTATAAGAGAAATCATGGTCTCACTCAGACGTGTGGATAAATGTGAAGCAGTCATGCTCACCAAAGAAATCCATGAGGAGTCCTTCCAAACCCATGCCATTGGACATGCAAAAAGTACATAAGTGAATACCCTAAGGGCGGGTTGTTATTGGCAAACTATGGAGACCGACTGCTTTCCCCATGCCAAGACATGTCACGAGTGACAAATTTATGCCAACAAGGGGCAAACACCACAAACACCTCTGAATGTCATGACATCACCCTAACCTTTCTCTATGTGGGGCATAGACATGTTTGGAATGATTGAGCCAAAGGCTTCAAAAAGGGCACCAGTTCATACTAGTTGCCATCAACTGTTTCACCAAATGGGTCGAAGCAGCTTCCTATGCAAACATGACCAAACAAGTGGTCGCCCAATTCATCAAAAAAGAAACCATTTGCCGTTACGGCACTCCCCACAATTTCCCACAAAAAGCCAAGCCGTTACGGCACTCCCCACAATTTCCCACAAAAAGCCAAGCCGTTACGGCACTCCCCACAAATTCCCACAAAAAGCCAAGTCGTCACATTCCCAAACAACAAAGCCCAATTTTCATTGGCATCCCCAAACACAAAAAGCCAAGTCTTCATTGACATTCCTCACATCTCCAACAAAAGACCAATTTTCATTGGCACACACAATTTCCAAACAAAAAGCCCAATTTCCATTGGCAATCACAAACCCCACTTCCAATAAAAGCCCAATTTTCATTGGCATTCCCATCCAAAAAACAAAAGCCCGACCTCGCTCGGCAACTAAAAACAAAAAGCCCGACCTTGCTCGGCATCCAAACAAAAAGCCCGACTTTGCTCAGAAGACAATCATAAAGCCCGACCTTGCTCGGAAGCCAAAAAAAACCCGACCTTGCTCGGCATCCACACACCCAAAGTCCAATTTTCATTGGCATTCAAACACAAACAAGGTTCGACCAGCTGAACCCCATAAAAGAGAAACACCTCACAGCATTGGGGCATGGACAGCTCGACAAGAAAGTTCATTCTCGAGAATTTAGAGAAGGAGACTTAATGCTTGGAAAAAGGATATTACCCACCCACAAGGATCCCCCTATCAATAAACTCCGGCGCAGTCAAAAAAAATATATTATGCCAAAAAGAAAAGGGCTCGCTAAATCGAAAACCCGAAAAGGGCGGTTTAGGCAATAGAGAGCGTCCTGGTAGATCGAAAACCTGAAAAGGCGGTCTAGGCAAAAATTGTAACGACCCTATTTTCGTATATTATATTTTTATATATTTTATTTTATGGATTTGCATTTAAATATATTTTCTAGTAATCGAGGAATAATTATTTAGCGCGAAGATAAGTTCGTAATCGAGTTTTTAAGGTTTTGGGCCAAGAAGTTGAATAGTATTGGGCTTTTGGGGGTTTATGAGTAGTAATGATCAAGTGGTTATGATAGTAGTGAGCTTGGATTGGATTGAAAGGCTAGGATTGGTCCTTGAGAGTTAGTAAGGATGGATGGCCAAGATTATTTTGCTTGGATTATATGAGATAATCACAAAACTTTTTGAATCACTATTCATTTCTTTTTGGAGAAGAAGAAAACGTGGAAGAAGAGAAGAAAAGGAAGAGAAAACCTAGGACAAGAGCAAGAGATCAAGAGGAAGCTTGGATTTGCTAGGTAAGAGAGTTAGTATTGCTTCTTCACAAGTGATTGAGAAGGGGAGAATGTCTATTTCTCCATCCCAAACTTCTCCTCACTTTGTCTAGGTTTTGATAGAGAGTTTTTATGGTTTAAAGTTGTTAATGATTATGTTTTGCTTGCTTGAATGCTAAGTGATGTTGCTAGCATGATTTTGTTGAAGTTATAGTGTTTTGAATTCATAAGAAAAGTTATGAAAAGTTTAGTGTTTTAAACCCTAATTTCTATGCTAGATGCAATCTTTGCTTGTGATGGGTTTTAAATGATGTTTTATGAAGGAAAATTGTTTTTAACATGTTCTGGAACTTTGGGTAATCTTGAATGGGCTAAAATGGTGGAAAATCACATTTTTACATGACTGTGTACTGATATGGTCGCTGTAGCGACGGATGGTCGCTTGTAGCGACCAGACAGGATAATTCCCTGCCTATCCGCGCTTGTAGCGACCACACTGGCGCTTGTAGCGACCAGGCTCGCTTGTAGCGACCAACTGCTCGCTTGTAGCGACCAGCCCTGTACATGCCAACTTCGTTGAGCTGCTTTGAGGGTCCTGGTACGCGCGGGTATGGCTTTTTGCTACTGTATTCTCAAAATATGTTTTGGAAATCTTGCCCACCATTTTAACTTATTCTTAATGCTTCCTAAAGAGTAATTGTTTAAGTAAAGTTGTGATTGTTGAACATGGTTGAGTATATACATGTTGTGTCTTATGATTTGGCCATGAGAGCCTAGTAGTTGTGTTTGTTGTTGTTGATGTTGTGATAATTATCAGAGTGCTGATAATTTAGTAGTTGTGTTTGTTGTTGTTGTTGTTGTTGTGATAATTATCAGAGAGCTGATAATTAGTTGTGTTAGTAAGTATAGTGATAAGAGTATCATATATTTGCTAAGTAAATCATCATGCATTTCATGATTGTATGATACCCGGAGCGGGTTATTCGATGATATCCGGAGCGGATATGAAATCCATGAGAGCGTGGTTATCAAGAGAGCTTGATAAGGATATAAGTTTATCCGAAACGATTTGGTACCACATGCATTAGAGAATGCATTTGAGGCATGCATCCTTTGTGACATTAGTGTTCATTTAGGAATTATGTGTGCATAATGGTTGTTATGTGATAATTGTTGTTGATGAGCTTTGTGACATTATGTGTGCATAATGGTTATTATGTGATAATGGTTATTGATGGGTTTTGTACCTTGTCGATTATGTGATATGTTTTGGTTATGTATAATAATGTGTTATTTATACATGTTTATTGTTTGTGATACTAACACTCTCTGTTTTGTGTTATGTGCTGGATCTTTGGGGATCCAGATTATCAGGGTGACGAGGTTATCGTTGAGGAGTAGCCTTGCTGTTTAGAAGCTGCGTAGTGGTGAGGGCATAGATTAGCTATCCTTACATTTTTGGTACTAGGTGTGGTATCCTAGTTAGAGTCTAGGGCTCTGATATTTGTAACACTATTTTGGGGTATCTGAACGCGTATGTATGAATTTGGCAATAGTCTTTGTTGTAGAATTGCCTTCTTTTGAAAATCTTATGTATATATTTTTGTGTATATATATGCATGCTTGGTTATAAGCTGTGGTTGTTGTTTTTCCGCTGCTGTTTGTGAATCAAATATATTTTGATTTCTGTTGATGTTTATGAAAATGAGTATTCTTAATGTTGTAACTTCCTATGTCCTTAACGTTTTCTTTATTAAAGTTAATAATCGGCGGTTAAGGGTTAGGGTGTTACAATAGTTGGTATCAGAGCAGGTCGATCCATTGGATCAATTAAGTTTAGTATACCCTTTGTGTAACATGTGTTTTCTTAAACACTGTGTTCTCACTTGTGTTATGTGGTGGTTGCTAGTGTGTGTGTAGATATGGCGCAACGAGCACTTGCGGACGCGATGGAGCGGATGGCGGATGCCATGGCTCAGGATGCTGCTAGTAGGACTGCGGATAGAGCCGCACAACAAGCTAGAGGAGGCGGAGAAGATGAGCTGAGGCTCGAGAGGTTTATGAACAACAAACCGCCTATCTTCAAGGGAGGATACGATCCAGATGGAGCTCAGACTTGGTTGGAAGGAGTTGAGAGAATTTTTGGGGCTATGCGTTGTCTGGATGCGCATAAGGTATTGTTGGGAGCGTATGTTCTCCATGATGAGGCTGATCATTGGTGGGGAAACGCTAGTCAGAGGTTGGGAGCTGGTGGAGCTTTGATTACTTGGGCTCGTTTCCGGAGAGAGTTTTTAACCAAGTATTTTCCGGCAGACGAGAGGAACCGTAAGGTGATTGAGTTCATGGAGCTCAAGCAAGGAAGTTTATCTGTTTCTGAATATGCGGCCAAGTTTGAAGATTTGTGTCGTTTTGCTCCTCATTACAACACGGTGGAAGCTGAGGAAGACAAGTGTGTAAAGTTTGAAAATGGGCTGAGGCCGGACATCAAGCAGTTGATTGGGTTTAGCGAGATCAGGAATTTTCCGATGTTGGTGAATAAGAGCCGAATATGTGATAAGGACGGAAAAGCTAAAGCTAATTACTACAAAGCCGCGAATGAGAAGAGGGGAAAGGACATGGCTAGAGGTAAACCGTATGCCAGAGGTGGGAAGAAACCTGATGAAGGTGGGAGTAGTGGTGGTAAGTTTGGAGGTAATAGGAATTGTTTTAAGTGTGGACAACCGGGACATCGTTTCTTTGAGTGCCCGAAAAGTGATGGAAAATGTTTCAAGTGTGGTGATCCTGGCCACATGGCTGATCAATGCAAGAAAGGTCTAGTTTGCTTCAACTGCAAGGAAGCGGGTCATAAGAGCAACGTGTGTAAGAAGCCTAGAGCGGCTGGAGGAAAAGTGTTTGCTTTAGATGGTGGTGATGCGAAGGCGGACAACTTGATCAGAGGTACATGCTTTATCAATAATACTCCTTTGTCTGCTATTATTGATACGGGTGCTACCCATTCGTTTATTTCTGTGGATTGCGTTGAGAGATTGGGTCTTAGAGTAGAAAATATGATGGGACGCATGGTTATAGAAACGCCTGCAAGTGGTTCAGTATCGACTACTCTAGTATGTGTTGATTGTCCAGTCACTATGTATGGTCGACACTTTGGTATGGATTTAGTCTGCATTCCGCTGAGCGGAATAGATGTTATCTTTGGTATGAACTGGTTAGAATTTAATCGGGTTCATATCAACTGTGGTAAGAAGACGGTTATGTTTCCAAGACTGGAGCCAGAGTTGTGTTCAAAGCTCATGTGTTGTCGAGAAGTGGTAAGATCAGTGAAGGCTCAAGAGGACGTGTTTGCTATGTTTGCTTCGTTGAGAGTGGAAGAGAAGATTGAGGTTGATGCGTTGCCGGTGGTGCGTGATTTCACAGATGTTTTTCCAGATGACATTTTGGATTTACCACCCGAGAGAGAGGTTGAATTCGCAATTGACATAGTACCTGGTACTAGTCCAATTTCGATGGCACCGTATCGTATGTCAGCTGCTGAGCTAGAAAAGTTGAAGGAACAATTGGAGGAATTGTTAGAGAAAAGATTTGTAAGACCGAGTGTATCGCCGTGGGGTGCGCCGGTTCTGTTGGTAAAGAAGAAAGATGGTAGTATGCGTCTGTGCATCGATTATCGTCAGTTGAATAAAGCAACTATCAAGAACAAGTATCCACTTCCGAGAATAGATGATTTGATGGATCAGTTAGTGGGAGCCTGTGTGTTTAGCAAGATTGATTTGAGATCGGGATATCACCAGATAAGAGTTAAGGCGGAGGATATACCGAAGACTGCTTTCAGGACAAGGTATGGTCACTACGAGTACGCCGTTATGCCTTTTGGAGTTACTAATGCGCCTGGAGTGTTTATGGAATATATGAATCGTATATTTCATTCCTTTTTGGATCGATTCGTGGTGGTCTTCATAGACGATATTTTGGTATACTCGAAGACGGAAGCGGAACATGCTGAGCATTTGAGGATTGTGTTGGAAGTGTTGCGCGAGAAGAAGCTTTATGCAAAATTTTCTAAGTGTGAATTTTGGTTGCATAAAGTTAGCTTTTTGGGTCATGTCATTTCAAGTGGTGGTATAGCAGTGGATCCTGCTAAGATAGAAGCCGTGCAAGATTGGGGAACGCCGGAGTCTGTTACTGAGATCCGAAGTTTTCTTGGTTTGGCCGGTTACTATCGGAGGTTCATCGAAGGATTTTCAAAGTTGGCGTTGCCGTTGACGCAGTTGACTAGGAAGGGTCAAGCTTTCATTTGGGATGACAAGTGTGAGCAGAGTTTCCAAGAGTTGAAGAGGAGGTTGACATCTGCACCTGTGCTAATTCTGCCTAATCCGAAGGAACCGTTCGTGGTTTATTGTGATGCGTCGAAGATGGGTCTAGGTGGTGTGTTGATGCAGAGGGGACAAGTCGTTGCTTATGCATCGAGACAGCTGAAGATTCATGAGAGAAACTATCCTACGCATGATTTGGAGCTAGCTGCTGTTGTGTTTGTTCTTAAGATTTGGAGGCACTACTTGTATGGGTCAAGGTTTGAGGTTTTCAGCGATCACAAGAGTCTGAAGTACTTGTTTGATCAGAAGGAGCTCAACATGAGGCAAAGAAGATGGTTAGAGTTTCTTAAGGACTATGATTTCGAGTTGAATTATCACCCGGGTAAGGCTAATGTGGTAGCCGATGCGTTGAGTAGGAAGTCACTGCATATGTCTTCTCTAATGGCGAAGGAACTGAGATTGATTGAAGAGTTTAGAGACCTCAGTTTGGTTTGTGAAAGGACAACCAGAAGCGTGAAGCTAGGAATGTTGAGATTGACGAATGATTTTCTTGAAGAGGTTGTGGAAAAGCAAAAGTCTGATGTGAAATTGATGAGGCTTAAGACGCTCATCGAGCAAGGGAAGAAGGTAAACGTTGAGATCGATGAGAAAGGTGTGATGAGATGTCAAGGAAGGTTATGTGTACCTGATGTGCCTGAGCTGAAGCGGATGATCTTGGAGGAAGGTCACAGAAGCAACTTAAGTATTCATCCTGGTGTTAATAAGATGTATCAAGATCTGAGGAAAATGTTTTGGTGGCAAGGGATGAAGAAAGAGATCGCCGAGTTTGTTTTCGCGTGTTTGACTTGTCAGAAGTCCAAGGTGGAGCATCAGAAGCCGTCAGGGCTATTGCAACCTATGTTTATTCCAGAGTGGAAATGGGATAGTATTGCGATGGATTTTGTAAGCGGTTTGCCGAAGACGTCGAAAGGTAACAATATGATTTGGGTAGTTGTCGACAGGTTAACAAAGTCTGCTCATTTCATAGCTATCAAGACCGGTATGCTAGTACCAAAGTTGGCTGAGATTTATGTCGATCAAATCGTGAGATTACATGGAATACCGTCGAGTATTGTATCAGATCGAGATCCCCGTTTTACTTCAAGGTTTTGGGAGAGTTTGCAAGAGGCGTTGGGGACTAAGTTGCGGATGAGTTCTGCTTATCACCCGCAGACGGATGGTCAGTCGGAGAGGACGATTCAATCATTGGAGGATTTGTTAAGATCGTGCATTTTGGAACAAGGAGTGAGTTGGGAAACTTGCTTACCATTGATTGAGTTTACGTATAACAACAGTTTTCATTCGAGCATTGGTATGGCACCTTTTGAAGCGTTGTATGGGAGAAGATGTAGAACACCTTTGTGTTGGTTTGAATCGGGAGAAAGTGTGATGCTTGGACCTGAGATTGTGCAACAAACGACCGAGAAGATCAAGATGATCCAAGAAAAGATGAGAGCGTCGCAGAGTCGCCAGAAAAGCTATGCCGACAAGAGAAGGAAGGATATAGAATTTCAAGAAGGAGATCATGTGTTTCTAAGAGTTACATCGACTACGGGTATTGGACGGGCTTTGAAATCGAAGAAGTTAGCATCGAGGTTCATTGGTCCGTATCAGATTTTGAAGAGGATTGGGAAGGTGGCGTATAGGATTGCGTTACCGCCGTCGTTGTCAAATCTACATGATGTTTTTCACGTGTCTCAATTAAGGAAATACGTATCGGATCCGTCACATGTGATTGAGTCGGACGAGATACAAGTGAGAGAGAATTTGACGGTTGCAACGGTACCCTTAAGGATTGAAGGACAAGAGATGAAGAGGCTCAGGAACAAAGAGATTTCATCGGTGAAAGTCGTTTGGGGAGGCCCAGCCGGTGAATATGCGACGTGGGAGCTCGAGAGCAAGATGCGGGATTCCTATCCAGAGTTGTTTTCAGGTATTTTCGAGGGCGAAAATTCTTTTTAGGGGGGTAGAGTTGTAACGACCCTATTTTCGTATATTATATTTTTATATATTTTATTTTATGGATTTGCATTTAAATATATTTTCTAGTAATCGAGGAATAATTATTTAGCGCGAAGATAAGTTCGTAATCGAGTTTTTAAGGTTTTGGGCCAAGAAGTTGAATAGTATTGGGCTTTTGGGGGTTTATGAGTAGTAATGATCAAGTGGTTATGATAGTAGTGAGCTTGGATTGGATTGAAAGGCTAGGATTGGTCCTTGAGAGTTAGTAAGGATGGATGGCCAAGATTATTTTGCTTGGATTATATGAGATAATCACAAAACTTTTTGAATCACTATTCATTTCTTTTTGGAGAAGAAGAAAACGTGGAAGAAGAGAAGAAAAGGAAGAGAAAACCTAGGACAAGAGCAAGAGATCAAGAGGAAGCTTGGATTTGCTAGGTAAGAGAGTTAGTATTGCTTCTTCACAAGTGATTGAGAAGGGGAGAATGTCTATTTCTCCATCCCAAACTTCTCCTCACTTTGTCTAGGTTTTGATAGAGAGTTTTTATGGTTTAAAGTTGTTAATGATTATGTTTTGCTTGCTTGAATGCTAAGTGATGTTGCTAGCATGATTTTGTTGAAGTTATAGTGTTTTGAATTCATAAGAAAAGTTATGAAAAGTTTAGTGTTTTAAACCCTAATTTCTATGCTAGATGCAATCTTTGCTTGTGATGGGTTTTAAATGATGTTTTATGAAGGAAAATTGTTTTTAACATGTTCTGGAACTTTGGGTAATCTTGAATGGGCTAAAATGGTGGAAAATCACATTTTTACATGACTGTGTACTGATATGGTCGCTGTAGCGACGGATGGTCGCTTGTAGCGACCAGACAGGATAATTCCCTGCCTATCCGCGCTTGTAGCGACCACACTGGCGCTTGTAGCGACCAGGCTCGCTTGTAGCGACCAACTGCTCGCTTGTAGCGACCAGCCCTGTACATGCCAACTTCGTTGAGCTGCTTTGAGGGTCCTGGTACGCGCGGGTATGGCTTTTTGCTACTGTATTCTCAAAATATGTTTTGGAAATCTTGCCCACCATTTTAACTTATTCTTAATGCTTCCTAAAGAGTAATTGTTCAAGTAAAGTTGTGATTGTTGAACATGGTTGAGTATATACATGTTGTGTCTTATGATTTGGCCATGAGAGCCTAGTAGTTGTGTTTGTTGTTGTTGATGTTGTGATAATTATCAGAGTGCTGATAATTTAGTAGTTGTGTTTGTTGTTGTTGTTGTTGTTGTGATAATTATCAGAGAGCTGATAATTAGTTGTGTTAGTAAGTATAGTGATAAGAGTATCATATATTTGCTAAGTAAATCATCATGCATTTCATGATTGTATGATACCCGGAGCGGGTTATTCGATGATATCCGGAGCGGATATGAAATCCATGAGAGCGTGGTTATCAAGAGAGCTTGATAAGGATATAAGTTTATCCGAAACGATTTGGTACCACATGCATTAGAGAATGCATTTGAGGCATGCATCCTTTGTGACATTAGTGTTCATTTAGGAATTATGTGTGCATAATGGTTGTTACGTGATAATTGTTGTTGATGAGCTTTGTGACATTATGTGTGCATAATGGTTATTATGTGATAATGGTTATTGATGGGTTTTGTACCTTGTCGATTATGTGATATGTTTTGGTTATGTATAATAATGTGTTATTCATACATGTTTATTGTTTGTGATACTAACACTCTCTGTTTTGTGTTATGTGCTGGATCTTTGGGGATCCAGGTTATCAGGGTGACGAGGTTATCGTTGAGGAGTAGCCTTGCTGTTTAGAAGCTGCGTAGTGGTGAGGGCATAGATTAGCTATCCTTACATTTTTGGTACTAGGTGTGGTATCCTAGTTAGAGTCTAGGGCTCTGATATTTGTAACACTATTTTGGGGTATCTGAACGCGTATGTATGAATTTGGCAATAGTCTTTGTTGTAGAATTGCCTTCTTTTGAAAATCTTATGTATATATTTTTGTGTATATATATGCATGCTTGGTTATAAGCTGTGGTTGTTGTTTTTCCGCTGCTGTTTGTGAATCAAATATATTTTGATTTCTGTTGATGTTTATGAAAATGAGTATTCTTAATGTTGTAACTTCCTATGTCCTTAACGTTTTCTTTATTAAAGTTAATAATCGGCGGTTAAGGGTTAGGGTGTTACAAAAATTAAGGACACCAAAAAAAGGAAATGTACCCCAGTGGACTGAAAACTCGAAAGAGCGGTCCAGGTAAAAGTTAGGGGTTTCAAAAAAAAAGAAGGCAAAAGACTGCGGCACGTGAGGTCCGGACAGAATTCAAGAGGGAAAGAGTCAACCTCATTATCATCTTTCAAAAACAAATTATTTCGAAGTCATAGGGAAAGTAGCACGTGAAACCCAAGCAAATCTTCATTTGCCTTTTTGTTTCTTCCTTTTTTCTCTATCTCAGTAATCACCTCTTATAGGGATTACATTTTCACGAATAGTTACCCACACAAGGGACTAAGTTTCGTTGAATCAAAATCATCTTTAAATCTTTTCATTGTTATGCGTCCTTACTTGCTCATAAAATGTGTTTTTATTCATGATAAATAATGCATTGAAATATGGGAATAACATAAAAAAACAAAAAAAATGTGTGTTTTTTTTACTTGGACGTTAAATGTCGAAAGAATTTCGTTGGTCCCCGGTATTGCATCAGAGGACTCAAAACTTGAAGCTTTGCATCAGTCATTTTAAGACTCATGCTCTTCAGCAGAAACAAGTGCGTAGCTCACGGCGCGTAAAACGCAAAGATCCCGGGTGTCGGAGGAACAAAATTCCCCAAATAAAGCTCACCCCCATACATCTTTTTCATCCACTAAGGCCGGATATCGATCATGCTTCCAAAATGATCCTTATATCCCCAGTGAGATCACCAAAACCAAAAAGCCCGACCTCGCTCGGCAACCAAAATCCAAAAGCCCGACCTCGCTCAGCAACCAAACAAAAAGTCCAATATTCATTGGCAAACCAAAGCCCAATAATCATTGGCGAACCAAAGTCCAATATTCATTGGCAAAGCAAAGAACTACGTAAGCTTTGAATTCTCCATCCCACCAGGAGATACGTAGGAGCAAGATCATCATCTTGTCAAGCACAACAAACCAAAGCCCAATTTTCATTGGCCCACAATAAAGCCCAAATTTTATTGATATTCCCCAGGGAGTCTCAACCCAAAACAAAAAGTCCAATCATCATTGGAAAACAAACACAAATCCCCAGGGCAAGGCTCGAACTACACCGGTTTTGATCCCATTCGGGTATGTAGGCAAAGGACCTTGTCCTTCCAAACCGACCAACCAAAAACCAACAAAACAAAAAAAGGAGAGCCCAATCGTCATTGACACAACCACAACCAAGACCGACTTTACTCGGCACCCAACCAGCATCATTTCATTTTCATTCATGCATGCATATACAAATCATTCATACACATGCATTTCATTTCATAAGCCACGCATCCTCAACAAGGATTCTCCAGTGAGTATCACATATTCACCAACATCCATCAACAGTCAAGTAAGCGTTCCCCAGTGAACCTCCTTCACTAGCTGTCCCCAATTCCCCAGACAGAATCTTTGTTTGAGTCCATCTCATATCATATTGCATTGCATATCACCGCATATCATACTGCATAACATGCATCATACAATCATGTTTTCCAGTTCAACCAGGGGCACCTATTTAGGGTAAGACCACAGCTCGTTAGGAATCGACATTCAGTGACAGTGCCTGAATAAGATCACCTAGCTTAGGTATCGACCTCTAGTGACAATGCCTAGATTAGATCACCTCCCCCAGTGTATCGACCTTCAGTGTTAGCGGCTGAATAAGATCACAGCTCGTTAGGAATCGACATTCAGTGACAGTGCCTGAATAAGATCACCTAGCTTAGGTATCGACCTCTAGTGACAGTGCCTAGAGTAGATCACGTCCATCAATGTTCAACCTCTAGTGACAGTGCCTAGAGTAGATCACCTCCATCAATGTTCAACCTCTAGTGACAGTGCCTAGAGTAGATCACCTCCATCTATGTTCAACCTCTAGTGACAGTGCCTAGAGTAGATCACCTCCATCAATGTTCAACCTCTAGTGACAGTGCCTAGAGTAGATCACCTCCATCAATGTTCAACCTCTAGTGACAGTGCCTAGAGAAGATCACCTCCATCAATGTATCGACCTCTAGTGACAGTGCCTAGAGTAGATCACCTCAATTTTCCAACCTCTAGTGACAGTGCCTAGAGAAGATCACCTCCATCAATGTATCGACCTCTAGTGACAGTGCCTAGAGTAGATCACCTCAATTTTCCAACCTCTAGTGACAGTGCCTAGAGAAGATCACCTCCATCAATGCATCGACCTCTAGTGACAGTGCCTAGAGTAGATCACATCAATTTTCCAACCTCTAGTGACAGTGCCTAGAGAAGATCACCTCCATCAATGTATCGACCTCTAGTGACAGTGCCTAGAGTAGATCACATCAATTTTCAACCTCTAGTGACAGTGCCTAGAGAAGATCACCATCCTCAGGAATCGACTTCTAGTGACAGTGCCTAGATAAGATTACCTTCACTCCCCAGTGGATCTACCTCCAGTGTTAGCGGCTGGATACGATCAACCTTTTCCAACCATCGCATTTGCATTTCGCGAAGGACAAAATTCGGGTCCTTCTTTTTACTTAATTGATCTTCGCAAAGAGTTCATGAGATGCCCTCGGCACTCACGCACTCTATGCGAAGACACAATTAAGTAGGGGCAGCTGTAGTACCCCAATTTTGTCCTAAGCCTTTTCAAAAAAAATCAAAAAAAAAAAAAACAAAGAGGAAGAGAAAAGTCAAAAAGTTAACAAAAGTCAACATTGCTGAAATGAGGACTTCGCAGTGCGAAGTCCCCTTCGCAGTGCGAAGTCTCCCAGAAATGAGGACTTCGCAGAGCAAAGTCTACTTCGCAGTGCGAAGTCTGCGAATTTTCTGCAGATTTTCAGATTTTTGATTTTTCTGTTTTCCTTTTCTTTTATTGCATTCCAGTCATTATCTATAATTATTATCATGTATTATTATCATGGATAATGATGGATTTAACCAAGTGGAAGAATAGAAACATGTGACAATTGGAAAAGCAAAAAGGGAAAGGAAGAGGAAGCAAAGTTGATCAAGTAACCCAACCACTTGCTGACTTTGGGCAGTCCTTATCCCTCCCACTTGACCTGCAACTGACCCTGCTACTTGCCAGCAACCACCTTGCCATAGGCTTTATCAAAACCACTCAAGGATTAAGGCAAAGTGGCTGCCCCTGTTTTGCAAACAGCTTTGCTTTCATCATTTCCATCATTTTTCTGTCAGAATTCAGCTGCTTTGGGAGCTGAATTCGTCCAAGGTCTTGACCCTTGCAGCAAGGCAAGGTCACCTCTTATCCTTAACATTAAATGCAAAGCAAATCAGTCATGATTATAGCCCAAAAACAGCCCTGCTGCAGATTTTGTCATCATGACTTTTGATCTCATTTTGGCCTATAAAAGCAAGGCATTGCTGCTGAATCAAAGACAGTTCTAGAGAGGGTTCAGGAGGGGATTGAGAGAGTGTAAACACAGAGGTTTAAGAGCAGAAAACCAGTGCAAATTCGAGTGAATTGCTGCACATTTTCCTCACAAAAACAGAGTTTGGTTTTGGGTAGGTTTAAAGGAAATCTCCAATCCTTTCTTACACAAATCATCCTAAAACCAACACAAAGCAACCAAGCCAGCAAAACAGCCTCTAAACCTCACACAAGGAGGGAGAAACAAAGGCAAATTATCATTGATTAAGGGTTGTTCATCAAACTTGTCCAGCTTTGCAAAAACATAAGCATCCAAGCATTTTCCATTTCCTTGCAACAAAGGCCTTGGATTAGGAGCAGGTAAGTCACTCTAACTTGTTCATATTGAATTTACATACTATTTGCATTTTGCTTTTGATTCCATTTTGTTTCAATCTCAACTTTGCATTTTTGAGTTTTACTCATTTTGGATTTAAAACACTTTTGAACACAAAGGAAATCCCAAAGTTTGCAAAACCTTTGAACTAAGTTGTTGCATTCATTTCATTGCTATTTTCAAAGCTTTTCACTCCTCCTAAGGTTCTGAGGCTAGTTCAGAAGTTGCTTCTGAACAGAAGTTCAGAAGCAGCTTCTGAACTCAAATTTTCGCATACTTCGCAATGCGAAGGTCTGGTCGCAGTGCGACCATGACAGAATTCAGAACATGAATTCAAAAGCCAATTTTTGAGGTTCTAACCCAAAGCTCAGAACCTAAGAGGTTTGAAACTCATTTTATTCAAACCATAACAAAGATTTTGCATGATATTGGCAAATTCACAAGTTTGAGCAACACTTTTTATATAACTTGCGAAACAAGTTACGCTCACAAACTTTCAAAACAAACTTGAGCAATAAGCTTAGTTCATCATTTTCAAAACTAAACTTGAACAATAACCTTGTTCATGATTTTCAATCAAACGTGAACTTAAGCCGAACTTGTTCGCTTTTCAAAACTGTTTTCAAAATTGAGCCGAACTTGTGCATTATTCACAAACTTGTGCTTTTCCATAAACTTGAATAACCTTTGTTCATAGGTTGCAACAACCAAGTGTTTTGCTCACTTTGGGATTTCTAAGAAATTCAGACAAAACTCGAATGAAAAAGGGATGGTGTGACGTATGTCTCTCCATCGCCCCGATTGTACGAATGCGTGACGTATGTCTCGTCGCTCGGACAATCGTCATTCCATTTTCAATATGTACAACCCTAACCAAACCAAACCTTGGCCCCTTGTGGTCAATCCAAACCTTTTGGTCCCCCGTGGCCATTAGACTCACCCCTCGACTCGTTTGAGTCACTCGGTCAATGATTGACTTGTATGAGTCCATTGCACCTCTCTTGGTCCCATAGCGACCAATTAACCCTTTACCCTAATGGACGTACCTTTTAACAATTCTAGTGCGATTCGTGAACAAACGCTTAATAAGTCTCCCAAGCGCGAGCATACAAGCTATACGCTTAATAAGTCTCCCGAGCGCGAGCATACAAGCTACGTTTTAATCGCAAGAATTCGGTTAAAACATCGTCCATCTAAAAATAACCAACACATGTACGTTTTTCTACCAAAGAACTACGTACGCTTTGAATTCTCCGACTACCGGGAGATACGTAGGAGCAAGATCGACATCTTGTCAAGCGCAATAATAAAAACTTTTTTTTCTTTCGTTTGTTTTTATCTCTTTTCCCCCCTTTTATTATATTTTTAACATAAATGAACATGCGCGCAAAATATAAAAAAACAATTCAAGCTTTGACCAAATAGAAGATTCCCGTTGAGTACAACGGACGTGAGGGGTGCTAATACCTTCCCCTTGCGTAACCGACTCCCGAACCCGACAATGGTTACGATGACCAATCCTTATCCTCATCGTCAAAGGGTTTTATTATCGTTTCCCTTTAAAACAAAAAAAAACTTAAGGGTTTATCAACGTTCCCTTTACACAAAAACTTTGGTGGCGGCTTCACAAAGGCCCTCCGAGCGTTTGCGAATGACCTCGGAGGATTTGCGCGTCTTTTTCCCAAGGAAAAAAACGAGGTGCGCACAGGCAACCCATGTTGGATACTTGGTAACGGCTAAGAAACCGGCATCAAATTGTTTTTTGACCTCTTCTCTGATCTTGAGAGCCATATCAGGTCGAGTTCTTCTCAATTTCTGCTTCACTGGCGGGCATTCCGGCTTGAGTGGCAGCTTATGTACAACGATGTTAGGGTCTAAACCCGGCATGTCTTGGTACGACCAAGCGAATACGTCTACGTACTCTTGCAGAAGTTTAATCAACTTTCCTTTCACATCCTCATGTAGGGAGGCTCCTATCTTGACCTCTTTCTTATCCTCTTCGGTCCCCAAGTTGACCTTTTCAACTGATTCTTGGTGAGGTTGTATTACCCTATCCCCTTGATTTGCAAGTCTGGACAATTCTTCAGGCGGTTCATAATCGTCCTCTTCATCATCTTCCGTTTGATTAATCGGGAAATCGAAGTCATAAGGGATTAAGGCAGTGTTGTTTTTGGAGGGTGGATTTGTAGATCTGCATGAGTATGATTTTTTTTAGGCTTTTTGTAGAAATTTTTTTTTTAAACAAATGCAAAAAAGAAAAAGACTCAAATGACATAAAAGAGTGATTTTATTCATGATTGAAAATGACTTTTAAAACATGGGGGCCCCACACGACTAATCATTTGCCTTGGGCAGAGCTAAATGATTTTTTTCAAAAGTAAAAAAAAACAAACATGGTTTATTACTTGATCCTGGTAATGATCTCGGGAATCGCGATAGCCCTCCAATTGTTCAAAGCTTCATCCGAAGCGCAATGGTACACCAAATCAGGCACATCTTCATCTATGTCTTCAAGTAGGGCCACTTGATCTTCATTGATAAACCCCGCACTGATGAATGTTTCCGAAATAGGGAGGATCCCTTGCTTTGGAGGCTTTGAGAAAGTTTCGGCTGATGGATGATACCCCAACCCGAAGCGATTCTTCTTCTCCGGTATGTCCACTAATTTGCCCCATCCGGTAGGTCGGCTTTCTTCTAGGGCCTCTCTTATTGCCCTCCACGATGACCCCGTGTCCACTAGCACTCGAGAGAGGATGTGGTCCATGCATTTCACGGAGATATGTAAGGCGCGGTTATGAATGTGCCCCTCGTCGGGTAGCTCATCGCCATTGAAACCCAAGTACCTACTTGAGGTAATATTTCCGACTATCCCGTCGAATTGGTCCACAGGAATGTCCTTGGTGACATGTGCCTCACTGAGGATCCGAAGCAGCGCTTCTCGGTGTGCTTCCGAGCTTAGTAGTAAGGATAGCATGGAGATCTTGGAGGGAGTTTGACCTAGCTGTTCAATGATTTTATACTCGCTCTTTTGGATTATCCTTAGGAACTCTTCGGCCTCTTTTTGTGGGGTTGTCTTTTGAGAGGGCCCCGCTTGGTTCTCTTCTTCCTCCACGCTCTTTTCTTTGAGCGGCTCTTTTGGTAGTACGGCTGGCGTCTTCCCGAGTTCTTTCGGAACGAAGACTCTACCACTTCTGGTTATTCCTCCCACACCGGTAATGTTAGTGACGCTGGGCTCAATCTTGGCTAGTGGTTTTCCTTCCACATAGGCCACAGGTTGGTAATTCCATGGTACCCTCTTTGTGCTTTCAAAAGAGAAGGGTGCAGGTACGTGGAATGTTATGGTTTGTATAGGCATTGGTACCTCTCTCCTTTGGTACGGGATTTCGAGAGGTTTTGGGTCGTTAGACTCTAAGGTGGCAATGTCCGTGCCATCCTTTATATAGCCAATTTGGATCCAACCTTGGTTCATTAGCTCTTGAAGACAGCTCTTCAACTTTTCGCACTTGTCCGGGTTGACCTTGCAGGCTTCACAGTTGGCGTGCATTTCCTCGAACAAACCAAAACCGGTTAGACGCTCCCTTATGGTTGACAGGGGAGTCTTAACATTGGCTACCCTCTTGATTGGACCAAAGTCCTCTTGTTCCTCCACCGCATTTACAGAGGGACCCGCATGCCCCGGCAATGGGTTATTTTTTACATTGGGGTTTTCCTCTTTGAAGGATAACAGTTTCTTGTCAATAAGGTCCTGAACCTTGTGCTTGAAAACTCTACAGTTCTCGACATTGTGCCCCACGGTTCCTGCGTGGTAGTCACATTTTGCATTTGTGTCGTACCAATGCGGATATGGTGGCGACATTGGTGGTAGTAGTCTTGGCTCGACCATACCCTTTTGGATTAGATATGGCAAGATTTGACCATAAGGCATAGGTACAGGATCAAATTGCCTATTGTTGTAGTTGTTCCTCGGGCCCGCTTGGTTCCTTGATGGGTACCCGCCTTGTTGTTGCTGCTGTTGATTTTGCTGAGGCAACACTACTGGTTGTCGAGGTGGAGTTGCGGGAATTACTTGAGGTGAGTAACGCCCTTGAGCCGTTGCTGCTGCCACATACGGATAGTGGTAGTGAGGCATTTTATTTGGTGGTGGGCAAGACGGTCCCATTATAACAGCATTCGTCTCCCCCTCTTTCTTTTTGTGAAAGTTGTTGGGGGGTCTTCTAGCTCCACTTTGAGCTTCTAGAGGGCCTTGGATTTTTCCCCTCTTTACTCCGTCCTCTATTCTTTCACCAACCATGACTAGATCGGAGAAACCGGCAGACGTGCTTCCAATCATCTTGTCGTAATATGGGCCTTGAAGTGTGCCCATAAAGGTGTCAACAAGCTCCCTTTCCATTAGTGGTGGTTGTACACGAGAAGCTAATTCTCTCCACCGCTGAGCGTACTCCTTGAAGGACTCATTGCTTCTTTGCAGGAGGTTATGTAGTTGCATCCTATTTGGAGCCATGTCCAAATTATATTTGTATTGCTTTAGGAAGGCATCGGCTAGATCCTTCCAATTTTGGACATGGGTACGCTCAAGCTGCATGTACCAATCCAAGGACGCTCCGCTTAAACTATCTTGAAACACATGCACCATGAGTTTCTCATTTGTTGCGTAAGCTGCCATCTTCCTACAGAACATCCGTAGATGGTTCCGAGGGCATTGAATTCCTTTGTACTTCTCGAAGTCCGGTGCTTTGAACTTCGGAGGGATTACCACGTCGGGCACTAGGCACATGTCCAAAGCGTTGTGGGCACCGTATGAACTGAATCCTTCGACAGCTTTCAACCTTTCTTCTAAAACTCGATACATTTGGGTGGTATCATTATCTTGGTGGGTGGTGTCGGGAGCAGACTGCCTTGGCTGACTATTTTCCACATCATGGGGAATCACCTCATGCTGAGTAGTGGAATTTCTTTGAGGACGACGCTCTTCGTTCCTTACAGGGATTGTGAGCGGTGGTGGAGGTGGTCCATGGCCCTCATTTTCGAATGGTGGGGTATAATTCAGAGGTAAACCATAAGGAGGCCATTGCACATTGGCCGCATCCGTTGTTGGGCGAGGGTTACTTTCTCGTGTCGATAGAGCTTGCATTAACTCTAGCATCTGATCCATCTTCCCCTTCATTCCATCAACCTCTTCTCTCAAAGCCGCTTGAGTTTGTTCCAAATTGTCCATGATCCTTTGTTTATTAGCTCGTGTTCCGTACGAGTGTTGGAGATCTGGTTCTTGGACCGAGGGCTTTCGGGGTTTTCGGGCTATGATTGCTTTGAACTGTTTTTAGGGAAATGAATGAGTTTTTTTTTGAAAAAATGCATGAAGATGCATGTGGATGTATGTATGAGTATGCAAAATATGCGTTTTTTTTTTATTTTGCTTTATGGAGGAATTTAAAGGTGCACAATTAATATTAGCAATTCGAAATATTAAAGACCGGGAAATTGATTATGCTTCAAAATATATTTGATTAAATAACATTTGTTTACAAAATGTAACTAATGTTATTACAAATCAAATAGCCGCTCGCTTCTCGGCTTTGCTCATCTCCTCCCTATAGAAATCTATGGTGTCCTTGCAGAACTTCATAAACTTCTGGATCTCCATAGGGATGACAAAGTAGGGCATGACCATCTCGGCCTCTGCTAGCCTCTTTGGAAGTTGGGTGATTACCAAATTTGAGAATGCAACCAATTTAGTGAAATCCTCACTTAATCGGGTGGCGTCTTGCCATACACACTCAATCACTTCCTTGCGCTGGTCTAGCTTGACTCTTGCACTTCTAATTTCATCATGTAGTTGTGCAATATGGTCCCCGTGAACTCTTGCAATCTTGTCGAAGTACTCTTCGAATTTCTTGATGTCTTCTTCGAGACGATTGCACTTTAGCCTCCCTTGATGAGAAAGGCTCTCATGTCTTTGCCGTTGGACGCGTTCGGCTTGAAGCTGCTCTTTGTAGTTTTTAACTACTTCTTGGAGCTGTTGATTTTTCTCTTGAAATTTCAACCTCCATTTCCGTTGAGCTTCGATGGCTAGTTCGCCGAATTTCTTGAGCTCTTGGTTGGAATGTAAGATTCTTTCCAACTCTTCGTCCTTGGCCACAAGGTTGGCATCCGCACTAACCAAGCCGCCTCCTATCCAATCTCTCTTCCCTTCGGAGATTCTTAGCCGTTTTTGGCACACTAGGAGAGAATTTGATACTTCATCACGATCTCTCTTCGTCCTAGTGATTTCTCCTAAAGCTTGGAGGTGCTTCAATTCTAAGTCTCCGTTTTTGTTTTGGAGTTCTTGAATTTTAGCTTTGAGTTCCTCCACTTCTTTGTTGGGAATGGTTGCAATAGGTTTAGGTGTAGGAGGTTTTGGAGGGCTTATGACCACAAAGGGTAGCTTGATTGCTTTGACCCTCTCCTTCACCCACTGAGTATAAAGGGGTTTGGCGACACAGTTTCTCTTGCCGACCCTTCCTTGGCGTACTTGGCTCCATGCTCCCCGGATTCTTTCTAGCAATGCCGGGTCTTGATCGCCTTCCCTTAAGTAGAAAGCTTCCAACAAAAGGTCATTAGGTTTATCTTCCATTGAAAAACCTAGTTGTCGGAGAGAGAGGACCGGATTGTAATTAATACATCCCTTAGTACCAATGAGGGGTACGTTAGGGAAGTCCCCGCAACTGAGGATAATTTCCGGGTCCTCTAAGTTTGGTGAAAACCAATGAATGTCCTTCTCGGCGAGGGTTGTCATCCGTTGCGACCATTTGAGCTTGGCCCGGTTTTCCACAAAGTCTCGGTTTCTTGGCATGTGGGACATCATCCAAATTTGCACCACGGGAGTGCAACAAGTAATTTTGCGTCCCCTTGCTTGTTCATGCCTAGAGTAGAGGGCATGATAAAAATAAGCCAAGATTGTGGGAACCGGATTTTTAGTCATAAATACCTCTAGAGCCGGAAAGTCTATGAAATCGTCCATGTTGGGGAATAAGACAATTCCGTAGACTAAGAGGGCTAAGATGGCGTTGAATGCCCTTCCCTCTTTGTGGGCTAACATTTCCCGAGCTTTGGCTTCCAAAAACTTTCTTGCGAATCCCTTAAGGTTTCCTCTAACTTCCAAGTTAGATGCTACTTCTTGGGTGTCAAGGTATAAGGATTCGGCGATGACTTCTAATGTGGGATCTTTTCCCGGACCGAGATAGAGTTCATGATCCTTCATGCTACAACCCAAAATCCTCTCAAACTCTTCCAAAGTTGGCGCTAGTTGGAAGTCTTGAAATGTGAAGCACCGTAGAGGTGGGTCGAAGAATTGCGCCAAAGTGGTTAAGGCCGTTGAATCTATTCTCACGGGTAAGAGATCAAGGATTAGCCCATAGCTTGCCTCGAAAATACTCTTGTTGACCGAAGAGAGCCTTTTGCTTAGGGCTAACAAGCTTTCCACCCTAGGAGCTTTAATCTTGAAGGCGAGTGTAACACCCATATAGAGATTGCCTAGGATCTCTTACGAGTATTAAAATTTCGTACTGGATACATTAAATACAATACAGAAAAGTTGTTTATTAAATTCACGATACAAAAGTTTACAATACAACTCGAGTTCCAATACATAACATTCCTCATGGTATAAGCATAATACGGCACGATCAATCCATAGCTTTCTCTTTACCTTTGCGTCTTGCAACCTGAGAAGAACCTGCACCAGAAGGAAAGGGATGAGACATAACGTCTCAGTGAGCTCCTACCCTACCTACTGTTTGGCAACCTCAGGGAACCTAGGGTTGCCGTGCCTACCTCGGCGATATGGGGAAAACCTATGATCGCCAAGTCTTATCTTTACTTATTTCGCGATCAAGGGAAAGAACTAGGATCGCTCTTACTTAGTGATCAGGGAACGGAATTATGATCACGTCTTATTACTAGGAACTAATTGTCCTATATCTCAATACTTATACAAATAAAAGTATTAATCTTTATGTCTTTAAGTTAGAGGTTAGCGTTGAACAATCAATTCTTATCTTGGTTCATTTTACGGAGTGCATCCGGGTGGAGTAACCCCGAAGTACATCTCCCTTCTAACCGGTGAAAATTCCTATCATATCAGGCTAACACCGGACTCCTCTTATCTTTTGTGTGGCTGCTCTCGCGAGCGGTAACTTCACCGTCCCAGCTGCCATTTAAGGCGGTAACTTCACGGGGACCCCCTGTATACTAACTAACGAGCAGACAGGAGACACATTACTTTTCAGACTTGGATGTGTAGCTGCCCTCACGAGCGGTAACTTCACCGTTCCGGCTGCCATCGAAGGCGGTAACTTCACAGGAACCCCTCGTATACTAACTAGCGAGCATACGAGAGACACATCAAGTCATCTTAATAATTGTTCTTATGCTTTAAACATACATATATACACATATAATGTATAACTTGACTTATGCCTATCTGAGGCCTCTTTGAATATTCACTCTTAAAGCTCAACCTATAAAGGTTCTAGACTTCAATATTATGTCATAGGCTTATCGTTCTCATAAGCCGTTACTTGGATATTGGAAACATTCCATACTTAAATAACTTTACCAAGCATTCTATGGCTTTACCATATTCCTTGTCCAATCATTCATTCCTTAAATGTTGAGTAATCCATTAAACATGTCAAGAATGGTGTTTATCTTGGAAAATAAGGTTTTCATTATAAACAGTTATTAAAAGCCTGGCCTGACGCGTAAACAGTACACAGAACGAAGCAGAACAGTCATGAAAAATCTGTTCAACTTCGCTCTGCGAAGTCTACTTCGCTTTGCGAAGGTAGGCAGTGATGCCTCGCCAAACAGTAACCCTGAGTTCGCACTGCGAACTTGTCAGCACAGGAATGGTTCAAAACTTGCTTTCATCACCACTTTTGACATATTAAGGCATACCCAAACATCATAACAATGTAAGGAATGAATTACAACTATAAATTGAATGGTTAAGACATAATTAAACAAAGGATTAACAACCCAAAAGGATTAGGGTACCAATTTACTAACTTTGCTCAAAGTGAACAAAGACTCAACATAACTCACAAAATGGGTTCTAAAACCCTGTGGAGCTCACCTTAAGCTTCAGTTTGGTGCAGATTAAACTTGAATCCAACAACTCTATATCACTCCAAGCTTAACTCTTCTCTTGTTTTTCCTTGTTCTTTTCCCTTGCTCTAGCTTTCTACTCAAGTTTGCCTTGCAAGGTTTCTTACTAGAGTTTTAATTGAAGTTTGAGTGAGGGATGGGGGATGAGATGGGGGCGTGTGGTTTGGAGGAGAAGGGAAAGAATTGTGCTGGTTTTAGGAATGAGAGAATGGAAGGAAGAAAAATGATTTATGAGAAATATCTTGTTCCATTTAAAACTAATCTTCCTTTTGCTATAAAATTACCATTGTGCCATTACTTCATTCTATCAAATGGCCATGCTTCCTAATCACATATAATACTGATAACTGATACTTAAAAGCGGGATGTTACAATCTACCCCCCTTAAAGAAATTTCGTCCTCGAAATTTAGAATTTACCTGAAAATAGATGAGGATAGTGCTCTTGCATTTCTGACTCTAGCTCCCACGTCGCTTCGCCATCGGGAGAACCTTTCCAAACAACTTTAACAATAGGAATTTCTTTGTTCCGCAAGGTCCTAACATCACGATCAATGATTTGATCTGGTTCCGGTTGAAAAGTCAAGTCCGATCTTAAATCAATACTGTCCAGCTCCACTGGTTGGAAAGGATCAGGAATGAATTTCCTTAGTTGAGAGACATGGAAGACGTCATGTAATCCTGACATGGCTGGTGGCAGCGCTAGCTGATAAGCTGCCGGACCAACACGTCGAAGTATCTGAAATGGTCCAACATATCTTGGACAAAGCTTCTTAGTCCTGAAAGCGCCTCTTAATCCCAACTTGGGCGTAACTTTAAGGAATACATGATCTCCTTCTTCAAACTCTAAGGGTCTTCGCCGCTTATCAGCATAACTCTTCTGACGGCTTTGTGCTGTTCTCATTTTATCCTGAATGGATTTAATCTTTAAGGTCGTCTCTTGTATTATCTCAGGTCCCAATATACTTTTATCTCCGACTTCAGCCCAACAAAGCGGGGTTCTACATTTTCTACCATATAAGGCTTCATATGGTGCCATTCCAATGCTAGAATGGTAACTGTTATTGTAAGAAAATTCAATCAGTGGTAGGTGGTCGTTCCAACTTCCTCCATCTTCTAGGATACATGCCCGTAACATGTCCTCTAACGTCTGTATGGTTCTTTCGGATTGTCAGTCCGTCTGAGGATGATGGGACGTGCTCATCTTTAATCTTGTCCCCAAAGCTTTCTGAAAAGCTTTCCAAAAGTGGGATGTGAAAATGGGATCTCTATCAGACACAATACTAGCTGGCACACCATGGAGTTTCACAATCTCAGAAATAAATAACTCGGCATATTGTGAAGCTCGGTAAGTGGTCTTAACCGGCAAGAAATGAGCTGACTTAGTTAACCGGTCCACTATAACCCAAATGGAGTCATGTCCTCGCTGTGTTCGAGGCAATCCAGTCACAAAATCCATGGTTATATCTTCCCATTTCCATTGTGGAATTTCCAACAGTACTAACATTCCCGCAGGCCTTTGATGTTCAATCTTCACCTGCTGACAGACAATGCATCGGGACACAAACTCCGCAACATCTCTTTTCTTGCTAGGCCACCAATAATCTCTTTTCAAGTCTTGATACATCTTGGTGGTTCCTGGATGAATGCTGAAACTGCTCTTATGCGCCTCTTCTAGAATTAACCTTTTTAATTCCTCATCGTTCGGGACATAAATCCTTCCTTCAAACAGTAACACACCATCTGGTGCCCATGAAAACCCTGCTTGGCCAACTTTTCTCTGAAGGTCCATATCCACAGATTGAGCTTGTGCAATCCTAAACCGTAGGTCGCACGAAATATCTAACTTGTTCAGCAAGATACCACCTTCTAACTCTGTAACATGCAGATTAAGGTCTCTGAATTTCTCATATAACCCACATGTATGCATCATTACTTCAGCTTTAACTAAAGCTTTACGACTCAAGGCATCAACTACTACATTTGCTTTTCCCGGATGATATTTCAGGTCAAAATCAAAGTCCTTCAAGTATTCCATCCACCGTCTTTGTCTCATATTGAGGTCTCGCTGATCAAACAAGTATTTCAAACTCTTATGATCGCTGAACAAATCAAATTGTGCACCATACAAATGATGCCTCCATATCTTCAATGCAAAAACTATTGCTGCTAGCTCAAGATCATGGGTGGGGTAATTCTCCTCATGAGTCTTGAGCTGTCTAGATGCATAAGCTATTACATTTTCTCCTTGCATGAGAACACTTCCCAGTCCCTTGGAAGATGCATCGCAGAAAACGGTGTATCTCCTTTCAGGATCTGGTATTGCCAACACTGGGGCCTTAGTCAATTTTCTTTTCAGAACTCTGAAACTTTCTTCACATTCTTCATCCCAAACAAAGGGTACATCTTTTCTGGTGAGGCGTGACAGGGGTAAGGCAATCTGAGAAAACTTCATAATGAACCTTCGATAATAACCTGCCAAGCCTAGAAAGCTCCTGACTTCAGCCACATTCTTTGGTCTTTCCCAATTGAGAACAGCCTCTACTTTAGATGGATCAACAGCTACTCCTCCTTGAGAAATAACATGACCCAAAAACTTAATCTCAGATAACCAGAACTCACACTTGCTAAACTTAGCATACAGCTGCTTGTCTCTAAGGACATCCATTACAATTCTCAAATGCTGAGCATGCTCCTGAGGATCCTTAGAATAGATCAAGATGTCATCAATGAAAATCACCACGAATTGATCGAGATAGGGCTGAAATATCCTGTTCATGTAATCCATAAATACTGCTGGGGCATTAGTTACACCGAAAGGCATAACTAGAAATTCATAGTGCCCGTAACGCGTTCTAAACGCCGTTTTAGACACATCTGAAGATTTAATACGAATTTGATGATAACCCGATCGAAGATCAATCTTGGAAAATACTGTTGCTCCCTTGAGCTGATCTAAAAGATCATCAATCCTTGGAAGAGGATACTTGTTCTTGATAGTCACTTTATTAAGTTGGCGGTAGTCAATACACAGCCTCATACTTCCATCCTTTTTCTTGACTAACAAAACTGGAGCACCCCAAGGTGATACACTGGGTCTGATGAAATGCTTCTGGATTAAATCCTCGAGTTGAGATTTCAACTCTTTCAACTCTGTTGGTGACATTCTGTACGGTGCCACAGATACTGGTTCCGCTCCTGGAATCAAATCAATTGAAAACTCCACCTCTCGCTCTGGAGGCAAACTAGTCACTTCGGAAGGGAAAACATCTAGATACTCATTTACAATAGGAATATCACTGGGACGTAATTCCGATTCTGAAGCCACAGTGAGCATAACATAGAATCCCTTATCTTGAGCACAAATAAACTGGATTAACTGATGGGTGCGGTTAATCAATTCTGACAAAGCCACACCTTCTGTCGTATCACTGGTAGGCATATAAATACTCTTCTCTGAACATCCTATATACACATGGTTAGCGGAGAGCCAATCCATGCCTAAAATCACATCCAATTGCTCCATCGGAAGACAAACTAAATCAACATAGTAAGTCTTACTAGACACAGTGATAGGACAATTCTCACAAACATACTTTGCCTCAATTCCGCCTTCAGTAGCGGTAGATACTAACATTGGAGGATTCAACGGTGACAAAGATAATTGAAGTGTCTCCACACATTTATATGAAATAAAAGAGCATGAAGCGCCACAATCAAAAAGAACTTTTACTGGGTACGAGCCAAGATAACACATACCGGCAATCAAATCTTCATTCGCCAAAGCCTTTGCACCATCGAGGGAATACACTCTTCCTTTGCTAGTGGTAGTACCTTCAGCTGGTCCTTTACCACGTCTATTCGGACATTCATGTATGAAGTGCCCAGGTTGTTTACACCCGTAACAGACACCCATACCCATCATACATTCACCTTTGTGGGACTTCCCACACTTCCTGCAAGCAGAATATATTGAGGGCGGACTAGGTTGCTTTCCTCTTTGCGGAGATCCCTTTGGCTTAAGCTTGTCATGGTACTTATCAGACATTCTACTCTTCTTCTTCTCATAAGCTGCCGCTCTTTCTTTTGAAGCTTTAGCAAGTCCTGCTTCAACCACCAAGCTATCATGCACTAGTTCATCATAACTTGTCGTTCTTTGGAGACTCACAGCAGTGTCAATCTCGCCTCTTAAACCTCTTTTGTACTGATTCATTTTCCACACTTCATTCTCAGCGTACTCGTTGTGTGTGGAATAGTAGGACAGCTCCTCAAACTTCTTAGTAAATTCCGAAACTGACATTCCTCCTTGCTTCAACTCTAGGAATTCTTGCTCCTTCTTTACCTTGTAAGACAAAGGTAAATACTTTTCTAACATCACTCCTTTAAAGTTCTCCCAATTCACTTCTACACCATTGGCTTCCATCCTGCGCTGAGCAGATTCCCACCAGTCTTCTGCTGCACCTCTGAGTTGGTTCGTGGCGTAGACCACTTTATCTTCCTCTGAACATTCAGCCATTTTAAAAATCTTTTCCATCTGCTTAATCCACTTTCTTGCTTCTTGTGGTTCACCTTCTCCGTTAAACTCCGGAGGGTGATGTCTGTTATACTCCCGGAACACGGGGTTTCCAATTACTGGAGGAGGTGGTGGCTGTGGATGGAAACCTTGTCCTTGTTGCATCATTTCCATCCATTGTTGTTGAGCTTGGGCCTGTTGCTGAGACTGCTGTTGCATCATCAGCATCATTTGCTGATACTGTAACGCATTCTGAGCTTGTTGCTCTTGGTATTGCTGCTGCCAGGCCTGCTGTTGCTGCATCATCTGTTCCCATGAATTCTGACTGGGTCCTCCACTCTCGTCACTGGCTTGATTAGTACGAGGTCTACCTCTTCTTCTCCCAGACATCTTATCCTAGCTGTCATATACAAGTCAAAGTGATCAGTTTTAACTGAACATAACATCTAGAATAATGTCCTGGATCCAAGAGGTCCACAAACTTGGATTGTACTTTAATGACCCAAGGCACGGTCTGAATCGACCTGCTCTGATACCAAATTGTAACACCCATATAGAGATTGCCTAGGATCTCTTACGAGTATTAAAATTTCGTACTGGATACATTAAATACAATACAGAAAAGTTGTTTATTAAATTCACGATACAAAAGTTTACAATACAACTCGAGTTCCAATACATAACATTCCTCATGGTATAAGCATAATACGGCACGATCAATCCATAGCTTTCTCTTTACCTTTGCGTCTTGCAACCTGAGAAGAACCTGCACCAGAAGGAAAGGGATGAGACATAACGTCTCAGTGAGCTCCTACCCTACCTACTGTTTGGCAACCTCAGGGAACCTAGGGTTGCCGTGCCTACCTCGGCGATATGGGGAAAACCTATGATCGCCAAGTCTTATCTTTACTTATTTCGCGATCAAGGGAAAGAACTAGGATCGCTCTTACTTAGTGATCAGGGAACGGAATTATGATCACGTCTTATTACTAGGAACTAATTGTCCTATATCTCAATACTTATACAAATAAAAGTATTAATCTTTATGTCTTTAAGTTAGAGGTTAGCGTTGAACAATCAATTCTTATCTTGGTTCATTTTACGGAGTGCATCCGGGTGGAGTAACCCCGAAGTACATCTCCCTTCTAACCGGTGAAAATTCCTATCATATCAGGCTAACACCGGACTCCTCTTATCTTTTGTGTGGCTGCTCTCGCGAGCGGTAACTTCACCGTCCCAGCTGCCATTTAAGGCGGTAACTTCACGGGGACCCCCTGTATACTAACTAACGAGCAGACAGGAGACACATTACTTTTCAGACTTGGATGTGTAGCTGCCCTCACGAGCGGTAACTTCACCGTTCCGGCTGCCATCGAAGGCGGTAACTTCACAGGAACCCCTCGTATACTAACTAGCGAGCATACGAGAGACACATCAAGTCATCTTAATAATTGTTCTTATGCTTTAAACATACATATATACACATATAATGTATAACTTGACTTATGCCTATCTGAGGCCTCTTTGAATATTCACTCTTAAAGCTCAACCTATAAAGGTTCTAGACTTCAATATTATGTCATAGGCTTATCGTTCTCATAAGCCGTTACTTGGATATTGGAAACATTCCATACTTAAATAACTTTACCAAGCATTCTATGGCTTTACCATATTCCTTGTCCAATCATTCATTCCTTAAATGTTGAGTAATCCATTAAACATGTCAAGAATGGTGTTTATCTTGGAAAATAAGGTTTTCATTATAAACAGTTATTAAAAGCCTGGCCTGACGCGTAAACAGTACACAGAACGAAGCAGAACAGTCATGAAAAATCTGTTCAACTTCGCTCTGCGAAGTCTACTTCGCTTTGCGAAGGTAGGCAGTGATGCCTCGCCAAACAGTAACCCTGAGTTCGCACTGCGAACTTGTCAGCACAGGAATGGTTCAAAACTTGCTTTCATCACCACTTTTGACATATTAAGGCATACCCAAACATCATAACAATGTAAGGAATGAATTACAACTATAAATTGAATGGTTAAGACATAATTAAACAAAGGATTAACAACCCAAAAGGATTAGGGTACCAATTTACTAACTTTGCTCAAAGTGAACAAAGACTCAACATAACTCACAAAATGGGTTCTAAAACCCTGTGGAGCTCACCTTAAGCTTCAGTTTGGTGCAGATTAAACTTGAATCCAACAACTCTATATCACTCCAAGCTTAACTCTTCTCTTGTTTTTCCTTGTTCTTTTCCCTTGCTCTAGCTTTCTACTCAAGTTTGCCTTGCAAGGTTTCTTACTAGAGTTTTAATTGAAGTTTGAGTGAGGGATGGGGGATGAGATGGGGGCGTGTGGTTTGGAGGAGAAGGGAAAGAATTGTGCTGGTTTTAGGAATGAGAGAATGGAAGGAAGAAAAATGATTTATGAGAAATATCTTGTTCCATTTAAAACTAATCTTCCTTTTGCTATAAAATTACCATTGTGCCATTACTTCATTCTATCAAATGGCCATGCTTCCTAATCACATATAATACTGATAACTGATACTTAAAAGCGGGATGTTACAGCGAGCGTATTTTTGTTCCCGGAATCCATATTTCTTTTTGCTAATATTTGTTTGTTCTTTTTTAAACTCCTATAAAGCAAAATGATGCGAAAATTACTTTCATGAATGCAAATGATATGCAAGGGTATGGTTTATGAAGGTTCGGAACTTCCCCCCATCCTCACATGTAGGCTCTAAAAGGTGAAATCTCCTAAGAAGAGGTCCCTAGAGTCATAGATCTCACATGGAATTAGGGTTGTCTATGGACATACGTCGACATGACTTCAATTAATTCCACGTGAAAATCTCCTCTAAGCGGGGTTGGGCATCCTACCTCACGGACATACGTCAACGCGGGCTTCCGCACACAACCTCCTTCTAACTTAGTTTTTTTTCTCAAGCTCGGGTAGAGAGCCTCACACGTCCGGCATTAACCCGAACAATGTGGAGTAACATCACTCAAGTAACCCCCGCATTTGATATATATATGATATGAATATAAAGCAAAATAAAGCAAATATAAACATAAAGCATAGATATGACATGTATGAATAAAATACAAGCACGGCGCGCAAAGAAAATAAAAACAATTGGCTTAAAAGCCAAATAGGTTAGGCTTGACTTGCTTGTTGGGAAAAGGGTCCCCAGTGAAGTCGCCAGCTGTGCGCACCTCGTTTAAAAAACGCGCAAATCCTCCGAGGACGTCCTCGAACGCTCGGAGGGCCTTGTGAAGTCGCCACCAAAGTTTTTGTGTAAAGGGAACGTTGATAAACCCTTAAGTTTTTTTTTGTTTAAAGGGAAACGATAATAAAACCCTTTGACGATGAGGAAAAGGATGGTCATCGCAACCATTGTCGGGTTCGGGAGTCGGTTACGCAAGGGGAAGGTATTAGCACCCCTCACGTCCGTTGTACTCAACGGGAACCTTCTATTTGGCTAAAGCTTAAATTATTTTTAAATGTTTTGCGCGCATGCTTATCTATGTCAAAATATAATAATGGGGGGAAAAGAGATGAAAACAAACGAAGAGAAACAAAAAGTTTTTATTATTGCGCTTGACAAGATGTCGATCTTGCTCCTACGTATCTCCCGGTAGTCGGAGAATTCAAAGCATACGTAGTTCTTTGGTAGAAAAACGTACATGTGTTGGTTAATTTTAAATGGACGATGTTTTAACCGAATTCTTGCGATTTAAACGTAGCTTGTATGCTCGCGCTCGGGAGACTTATTAAGCGTATAGCTTGTATGCTCGCGCTTGGGAGACTTATTAAGCGTTTGTTTATGAATCGCGCTAGAATTGTTAAAAGGTACATCCGTTGGGGTAAAAGGGTTGAGTTGGTCGCTATGGGACCAAAAGAGGTGCAATGGACTCAAACGAGTCAATCATTGACCGAGAAGACTCCAACGAGTCGGGGGATAGTTCGGTTGATCCACTGGGATCAAGAACGGGTACAATGGACTCGGACGAGTCGAACATTGACCGAGTGACTCAAACGAGTCGAGGGATCGAATCTAGTGGCCACGGGGGACCAAAAGGTTCAGATTGACCACAAGGGGCCAAGATTTGGTTTGGTATGGTCGGATATGTTTGAAAATGGAATGACGATTGTCCGAACGACGAGACATACGTCACGCATTCGTACAATCGGGGCAATGGAGAGACATACGTCACACCATCCCTTTTTCATTCAAGTTTTTGGGTAGAATTCTTTTAGAAATCCCAAGGTATATCAAAACATTTGGTTTGAAAACCCAAAATGGAAAGATTTAGCAATTTTGCTAGAATACGCACAAGTTCGGCTCGTTTTTGCGAACGGTTTTGAAAAGCGAACAAATTCGGCGTATGTTCATGCTTGAGTTTTGAAAATCATGAACAATGTTTATTGTTCAAGTTTAAATTAAAATGATGAACATAGCTTATTTGTTCAAGCTGTTTTGAAAGATTGAGAGCATAACTTGTTTTGCAAGTTATCCACAAAATGTCACCCGGACTTGCGAATTTTCCAATATTGTGCAAAATCCTTGAACAGGTTTGAAAAACATGAGTTTTAAAACTCCTAGGTTCTGAGCTCTTGGGCTAGAACCCCAATAAATTGGCCATTTGGGCACCTAAACTCAGATTCTGAGTTCTGTCATGGTCGCTCTGCGACCATGACTTCGCACTGCGAACAATGCGAAAAATTGAGTTCAGAAGCTGTTTCTGAACTTTTGTTCAGAAACAACTTCTGAACACACTCAGGACCTTTTAGGTGAGTGAAAAGCTTTGAGTTTTTGGGATGAAAAAGGCTGGACAAACCAGTTTTGATGTTTTGAAAACCTTGGGATTTCTTTGAAATTCAAAAGGGGTTTTTTAGAACCAAAAGGTTTTGAACCAAAATTGCTATGCAAACACAATTGAAAATGCAAAACAAAAGCTTGGAAACTTACAGAGATCCTTAGCAAAGCTCCAGCTGCAATGGATTTGAATTGGTTGAAGGTTCTTGCAAAAGTTTTGAATGTTGGTGATGGTTTTGAACTTTGTGAGGCTTTGTGTTTGGATTGGTTTTTTTCTGGTTGTTTGCAAGTGTTTGTAAGCTGGAATGAGTAGTGTTTCTTTGTGTGAATAATGCTCTTGAATTGCTGTTATGAGAAGTGCTTGTAACCTTGGGCATTGCCTTCTATTTATAGGCCAAAGCCAAATAAATTTCATCATTAGAAATCCCCAAAATCCAGCTGATTTGTGGGCTAGGATCAGGCTGAATCCCTTTGCATTAAATGCTAATGGATAGAGGCAACCTTGCCTTGTGCCAAGGGTCAAGATTCAGCCTGATTTCAGCCACCAATTCAAAGGTTTTTGGATAGCAATGATGATGAAATAGGGCTGGATTGCAATTGGCCAAGCTTGGGGATCAATCCTTGCAATCTCAATGGTTGATCAATAAAAACGTGCACTGTGATGTGCAGAGATTGGGGGATGCAAAAGGCTATAATTGGCTGGTGTGAGAGGGTGAAAAGCTGTTGCAAAACAGGGTAGGCACTCATGGCTTTTTCAAGTGAAAAATCCAGCTGGTTTGACTGGTTTTGGGGGAGCAAGCAGGAGGAAAGTCATCAAGCAGGTGGCTGGCAACCTTGGGGTGGTTAACAGGTCACTTGGGAGGGACAAGAGCTGCCCAAGGGCAAGCCCACTTGCTTGTCACATGCTAGGTTGGAAGAAAAAGCTTCAAACCTTGGCATTAATGGCAAGTCTCTCATTTCTGGTTTTGCTTGGCCCAATTAGCCATGAATGCTGATTAAAATAAATATGGAAATGATGTGCAACAAAATCTGGAATTAAATCAAAAACACCAAAAATCTGCAGAAAAATCGCAGACTTCGCAGTGCGAAGGGAGCTTCGCAGTGCGAAGTCATCATTTTTGAAATGTTGACTTTTCTGTTGACTTTTGTTGACTTTGACTTTTTCTCCCTCTTTGATTTTTTTTTGATTTTTGATTTAAAAGACTTAGGACAAAATTGGGGTACTACAGCCTTCCTCTTGCCCATTATCCTGGATGCGTCCAAAAGAGTACGTCATACGCCATCTTCTTTGGCATCCGTGCTTTCATACTGGGCCCCGTGGGGCAGGTCGTCTCGTCCTTCGCCTTTGTGGTGTGCGGCACAAGTGAAACAGCTAAGCCTCCTTTGCCTGACCAGTATCTCGACCGCATCCTGAAGTTGATAGCATTCATTGGTATCGTGTCCATGACATTTGTGGAAGCGGTAGTAGTTTGACCTGTCTATCCTATATAGTTCCTTCAGCGGTTGGGGTGGCCTGACACCCGCCTCTCTAAATTCCTTGTTCAAGCATTCACTGAGGATGGTTTCTCGTGAGGCATTCAAAGGTGTGTAGCTGGTGGAACGGGCACGCTGCTTCGCAGTTTTCCCGCCGATGACATGCCGCCTATCTTTGTCCTCGGGTGCTTCACCATCTGACCTCTCCCCACTGAGGCGGGGGAAGTACGGTAAGATGAGGACGAATAGGTCGCGGATACTCTCCTCCACCTAGAGGCCAAGCTTCTCCCTCATTCTTCGTTCATCGAAGTGACTGTTTATGGCTTCTTGCCGCTTCCGCCCTACGTTGGTGCGCGTGTCGGGCTTGTCTTTCAAAGCAATAACTAACAACCTGCATTGCAATGCTTCTCGGGAAGGAGGCTGCCTCCCAATCTTCCTGGAGGGCGGGCTCCTAAGGCTCCCTCCGTGGTGGGTCTGTTAGGGAGTGGTTACACTTCTTCCTACGGTCTTTGAGTAGGGGCGACTTCTTCTTCTCGTACGGTTTCAAGGACTATCCCCTGCGAAAACGGTGAGAAAAGTGTTCACGAATCTCCTCGTTCGAATTTCCAGAGAGCTTCCTCTTGTCCTAGAGGTGTTGCGTGGGAGTAGGGTTGTCGGTGTCCACCGGAGCTTCGAGGTGGCAGCTCAGACGGCCTGCTTTGATATACGTGATGACTTCGACCGAAGCTTTCTCCTGATCCTTCGCAGCATGTTTGAGCAGATTCAGCAGCTTCATCAGATCTGATAGGTGTTCCTTTCTCTCCGGCGGGGGAGGTAGATGAGCGTATTCAGGAAAGTTTTCCTTGCATGGAGTAGGCGTGAGAAGGAGCGTCTCTTCCATCGCCGAGGAAGGGAGAACACCGGTCGTCGTGTCGAAATGTTGGCATTCACATGTTCTTCTTGATTCACCAGTTTATGAACTGGAATTGATCGATCTTGGAGGATTTGAATCGCAGAGCGCGATTCTCATACGACGGAGGAAAGGTTTGCGGAGGCTCTCCTACGAGTTCCAGCCATTTCTTCAGTGGATCGAGCGATAATTTGTCAACTGTTGCGGTGGAGGAACGTGTAAATGAAAATGGTTACGGTGGAGGATCATTAGACTGAGGATGTTTGCGAACGACCCCCTCCTTCTAGCATTAAATGATCTGTCCGATAAGAGGCCGATGATGGCAACGGTGGCGGAATATGCTCCGGTACAGTGGCAACGCGTCTGCGGGGTGGAACGAAAGGCGCTTGTAGGCACGTTAGGACTCCGAGATCAAGTCAGTAATGGAATTGAGAAAGAGTGCGTGAAAAGTGTGTGTAAAGTGAATCATACCTTGAGGGTGATTAGCTACATCACCCTTATATATGCGATCCGCGTGGATAACCGCCTCCGGGATATGCAGTGTGTGATTAGGGACACGTGTATGGTGCCAGATGCGGAGAGGCGTGCTGCAGTGCGGCCTCGTACACGTTAGTTTAGCGTGCGCCTTCAGGTGACGCGCCTTAGAGTGGTGGACGTATGATCCACGTGTCGTTGTCAGGTTGGCCTTCTGGCTGGTCCAGAACAGATTTGTTGTGTGTTTGCTAGAATTGATTCAATCATTCATGGCATGATGATTGATGATGATGATGATGATGCAGATCTTCTGGGTTTTATTTCAAGGGAGAGATATTAGCTTTTTATTTTCCTTTTTTTATTTTAATAACTGATGAGTTAGCTTTTTTAAATTTTTTAATAAAAAAAGTTATACACGTGGCATCCTACTCATTTAAGTGAGGTGCCTCGTGTGCGTTGACTGAGTCAAAATCAAACCAATGGCCAAAATTGCAAAATGGGGTAAACTTTAGGGGCAAAATTATTTTTGTTTTTTTATGGGGGGCCAAAATCGCCAGATTGTGAAACATAGGGGGTCAAAATTGTATTTAATTCAATTTTTAATTGAACTTTTATTAAAAATGTTTATTCGACTAAAAGAGACTTAAAAATGTACTATAAATAAGTGCATGTGTGTAACAGCCCGATTTTTTGTATTTTATTTATTTAATTATTTTATTTGTGTTAATTGTTTATTTTGGTGATTTATTGAATTGTGGGGGTTGAAGGGTATTTTAGTAATTTTCGACGAGTGGCATAATTGTAATATGTGAGATATTCAAAATTTGAATATAGTGGTGTATAAGTAATTTAGAGGAGGTGTGAGCGTTATTTTTAGTGTCATGAGGATTGACTAAGCCCATTAAGGTGATTTAACCCAACCCATTAATATTTAAGTGATGTGTGTAGTGTTATTTTCATTAGGTCTTCACAATTAACACAAAACTAGAGAGAGATAGAAAGAGAAAACAAGAGAGAAAATTGGAGGAGAAGAAGAATAGGAATCTAGAAGAACTCAATGGGAGATTGTTGATTTCAAGTGGGTCAGCAAGAGAAGTGAAGAAACTAAGGTAAGAGGGAAGATTATCTTCATTAATTAGTTTTAATAAGCTTGGGGTATGTTTGGGAATTGTAGCTTATGATCAATTGTTGTTGAATTGTTGTGATTTTCGTGCTCATCTTATTTGATTATATTAAGCATGTCAAAACTTGATAATTCCATGCCTTCTTAATCTTAAACTTCATTTTTCATTATGTTAAGTTGATACCTTGATGAATTTTGATGTTTGTGATGATTAATATGATGATCAAGTGCTGTTTGGTGATTCTGTAATTGATTAAGAGTATGGGTATGTAATTTGTTTGAGAAATCATGAAGTTATGTGGGATAAGTTATGAATTAAGTGATTTTGTGAAAAGCGCTTATTTGGCTGAATCTGCTTAATTTGCTGCTGTTACTATGTGTTACTGTTAAGGTTATGATTGTGAGCAAGAAACTATGATTATTGAGTGGTTTGTTGTGAAATAAGTTGTTGTTGGTGTTTTGATGAAAATGACTTAATTAAGTGAAAAATGATAAGCTGCTGATAAACTGAGAAAGTTGTTGGAAGAGTTATAGTTGGTGTGTGTAGTGATGTTAAACATGTTATAATGAAGTTATTTAAGCTGGGTATGTTTGTTTGTTAAATTTGGATGAAAATGGGTTTTTGAGACGAACTTTAAAAATTTACCGGAAAATCTTTGGAATTGATGTTTCCTTAAGTACCCATTGTTCAATTTGAGTATATTGATCATGGGTATAACTCATAAAAGGTTTTGGGTGTGTTGAGATTGAATTAAGTGATTTAAAAGTGATTTTGGGGTGAAAATCATGTTTTAAAAACTGATTTCTGGTGGCTGACTCTGCTATTATCGTGCCACGATGAGGGTCTATCGTGCCACGATATTGAGCCCAGATTTTGGGTTCAGGTGCTGGAAATAACCTGCCACGATGGGGGATCATCGTTGTAACAGCCCAATTTTTAGGATTTATTTATTTAATTGTTTTTTGTTTTAATTGTTTATTTTGGTGATTTATTGAATTTTGGAAGTTGAAGGGTATTTTAGTTAGTGGCATACTTGAAATATGTTAGAAGTTTAGAATTTAAATATTTGAAAATAGTGGTGTATAAGTAATAAGGGGGTTTAAGTGAAGTAAAAGTGTAGAGAAATATATTGTGAGATAATCGTAACAAATCTTATTTTATTTTAAAATGTAACAAACTTTGTTTTAAAATATATATTTGAAATCGTAACAAAATTGTAACAAACCTAATTAGTGGGATAACAAATCCTATAAACCTATTATAAATACATTAGTTAGTGGTGAGTGAATTAGGTTATTCATTATTCACAAAACTTTTGAGAGGCAAGAGAGAGTTAGAGAGAAGAGGCTTGGAGAAGAGGAAAACTAGAGAATCAAAGGGGAAGGAGATGATTGCACTAAGAATATCAAGAATAGCGAGGAAACTAAGGTAAGTGGGGAGTCTCTATTCACCATAAGGGTTGTATGAACATATGGGTAGTGAAGGGTTGTGTTCTTTTCCTTGCTTTCATAATCTTTTGGTGAAATCTTTTTTTTTATATCCGTTTTGAATAGGTTCCCAACATATAGACACATTCGGTTTTGTAAATTTTGAATGACCTGATTCAAATTTATGTTTTGAGTATATATGGTACACCTCGCTGACTCGCTCGTTTTGTACTTAATTTGTTTCAAATATCTGGTTTTTGTTGAAAGCAGATCTAAAGGAAATTGAAATCGACTTATTAGCAATTAAAAACTATGGCCTTTATATCCAATTGTCAATATCATAAAAGAAAGTCTGAATATTAAGATGAACAGAAACCAAATCATGAGCAAACCAATTAGATATATTTGCGTAGATATAGTTAGCATATCTTTGAATTCTTAATATTATAGTATGACTACCTAGTACTACAATAGGCTGCACTAGAGTAAGTACCATACGTGCACTTCATGTTGTAGTTATTCATGTCACAGAAGAGAAAATAGGTACAATGTGATCAAGGCCGTTCCTATAAAATTGGAGACCCGGTTCTAAAATTAAAAATAGGCCCTAATAAAATTAAAACACAATTTTTTAAAAGAGCAATCTTCTATTCAAACTGAAAATAAGATCTGAAAAAATAAGAAATGATCATCATTGTAATTAGCACAAAGAACATCAATATTGTAATCGATAAAATTAACATACAATTTTAATTGAGTATTTTTATCAACCTTCCACGTTGTTATTTTCTTTAGTTTATAATGAGGCAAAAAAAATAAAGTTTATAATGCTTTTTTTAGAGAATGATTTTTTTGAAGGATTCCTAGAGAATGATTATAATGTTCATTATTAGAACTTTGTTATTTTATACGACAAGTATGGACAAAAAACTAGAAGAAATGCTCTAACAAAAGTAAGAAAAAAAAAGTTATATTGTGTTTTTATTTGTAAATATATAATCCAATATGTTGATGAGAGTTGGGCTGAATTGGAGGAGTAAGAGGGAGGTGTTGAACCATCGACCCAAAGCACACCAAAGCTAACTTGAACCACTGGGCCATGGTTACTGAATTGATGCTTTAGACACACTATTTATATATATTCGTTTTTTACATGCAGAATATGTATAAAAAAAATATTTTGGGCCCCCAAATTTTGGAGGCCCAGCTCAGTAGAGCTGTTTGCACCCCCTCATGGCCGCCCTGAATATGATGCTTAGGTACATAACTTCATGAATATCATAGGCATTATATTTTTTTTTAAGTTCAAAGTTCTTTCTTGTGACCCACCTACTTGAGCTTTGGTACTTAAGTGGATTGATTTATTTAAGGATTAATACAATGAAGTGCTAATAATTTGGTATGAGTCATGATGAATTATTTAATGATGTGTATTGATGTATTAATTAATGATGTGGTTGATGAGTTATTTAACGATGTGTAATTGATGTGTATAATTGACGTGTTATTTAAAGATGTGTGATTTGAAGATGTGTCATATAAATATGTGGTATTTAAAGATGTGTGATTTAAAGATGTGTTATATCAAGATGTGTTATTTGAAGATGTGTGATTTAAAGATGTGTTATTTAAAGATGTGTAATTGTCGAGTCATACAAAGATGTGCATTGTTGAGTCATTATTTAATGTTCATGCATTCATGGTCAGTCCGATTTAAAGATGTGATTTAAAGATGGGGGATAAATCAGTAACATACCACTAATATCCAAAACCGGTACCACATGCATATAGAGTCGAGTTAGGGACATTGCATACATAACTGCAAGTCTATTTGAAGATGTGTAATTAAAAGATGTGTAACTATTTAATGATGTGATATTCAATGATGTGCTTCTATATGATTATATGTGAATGATTTGTATTTTGGTAAATGTCTACTTGATAATCTTAAATGTTGCTGATTCTTACATGTTATTATAAGATGTTGATTGTTGCCTATTGATTTTATTAGATGAACGTTTATATTTAAATGTGAATATTATCTGACAGTGATGTATACATGCGTAAATGTATTTGTTGTGTTCTTTTATCTGAATCTATACATATGTTTATGCATCTCTTATGTTGAATATATTCTCACCCTCTAGTGGTGGGTTGGGCGCCTACGCCTTTGTGGTGTAGATTTGCAGGAAGAAGATTCATAGTAACATTGAGTCTCTGAGGATAGCTTTGGAGCCTAATCTTTTATTTGTCGCTTTTGGGAGTCTTTATCGAGTCGATGCTCTGATTAGTAACACTAGGGATTGGGAGCTTATTTTTATTTAAGACTTTGTTTTAGAATTCACTTTGGAATTCAATTTTGATGTTGATTTAAATGATATGACAATGACTTGAAAGTTTTGAAATTTATTCCGCTGCGACATCTTTAATTTAATTGAAGTATTATTATTTGATGAAGTCATGTAACACCCTTGCGTGTTTAATTATTTATTGAATTTTATTAGAAAATAAAAATGTGGGGTTTAGGGTGTTACAATCGTGCCACGATGATGGCCAAAATTTGGTGTTCTACACTGGAAATATCCTGCCACGAGGGGATGCCATCGTGCCACGATGTAGGCCAGGTCAGAAACCCAAATTCCGCTTTCATTTGGTCTTTTTACCATTTTATGTTGTGAACTGGATTTTGGTGTAAACATGAAAGTTGTAGACATGGATGTTAACTTTCATATGGCATTGGTTTGACTTCATTTTGATTTCTAGAACTTGAGTTATGAGTGATTTACTACACATAGGTCATGACACATTTTTCATGAAAACTTCCACATACTTTTCCAATGAACCATGAAGCATCCTTATAATGGGTTAGACCTCTGATTGTATATCAAGTGTAAAACCAAACAATCTTTTATTTGATTAAGTTAGATTATATGAAGTCTTTTTCCGTTGTGATTGAGCATTAGAAGTCACTTGCTTGTTGGTGTCTCCCAAAACACTATGAGTACTTTTGAGGTGGAAAGACTGAGTGCAAGTATACACTGTCCAGGTTATATTATAAAAAGATATCGATCCCACAGGGACTATGGAGCTATAGCTTCGTATAGCTATTTAGCAGAAATTTTTTTTTACCAGAAAATAAAATAAATCATTTGTCATAATAGTAAATATAAAAGGTTAAGTTTAGGGAAACAATTAACAAGATTAAGAAATTCTAAAGATGGAAAGTGTGGTTTAAACTAGGTTCAATTATGATAAAACATTACTCCGATTTACAAAGCTATAGCTTGGTATTGCTCCTGTGAGTCTCAGCGCTATAGTCGATTCAAAGCATCTTTAGCAACCGAGATTCATAGAACTATATTTCTCTCCGGCTTCTTGGCAAACCATTTTTGGTCTTAGGGAGTGTTACCTCATCCATCGTGTTAAGGCTGTAACGACAAACCGTTCAGAATATAAAGATTCAGAACTTTCGGGGTACGATTACATAGAACTTAACACGTAGCAGTTAGTAGGTTTAGGTGCTCGCCTGTTCCTCACGAAGAGTATTAGGGTCACAAGCCCTTTTTTCCTATAACAAAAGTCCTACCATGAACTTAGCACTTAGCTATAGCTTCCTATAGCTTCTAGGCTCTTCTAATTTCAAGCTAACGTTCAAACAGTCTCTCTTGATCCTTTCATCGGTCAGTGCTTAAGGACAAATTCATAACTGACAAACATGTTCCACTCCTATACCCAGTCGAGATTAGGGAGCTATAGCATTAGAAATAAAAATGATCAAAATTTATTTCTAAAGATTTTGAGTTATAGCAGTTTGTTAGAAAGAAGCTCAACGCTACAACTTTATATATCGCAAGTAAATAAATAAATCATAACCTCACCATGTCTAAACTAGAAGAAGAAGTTTAGCTCATGATGAGATGAACCATGGAAATGGAAATGAAGATGAACATAAATGAAAACATGGAAAACTAAATTGATACATTAAATAGAGCAAGTACAAGATTACAATCCTGTGAAGGAGAGTGGTGAGCCAAAGCATCACCAAGTAATCTAGCTCTAAACCTCTAGAATCTAGCACCCATTCTCATCTATGAAGAGGATGAGATGAAATGAGAACTCTAAATCTGATAACCCTACCCGTAATCTAGCCTCTCCAATTCTAAAATGAATTTTCGGACCCTTGGCACTAATGCATGGTTGTCCTTTTATAGTACAAGGCCAACCACTACAAGTTGTACCCTTTGGTCATCTTACACAAGGGCTGTCCTTATCATATCCTACCTACTCCCTGTCATATTCCTAGGATTCCAATCATTTGGGGACAACTCATTTTCTTCCTCATTAAGGAATGGCCATACTTTGTCCCACGTGTTCGTACTATGTACGACCCGGCTAGCGATCCAGGACGTTGCAGCTTTCCAATTCTTCCACGAAACAACCTTCGTCCACGCTGCAGTTTCCCACATTTTCAGAGCCATTCCTTAACCTACATCATCAAACATCCACGACAAACATTACAAGTTCAAAAGGATTAAATAACACTAAAAACAATTAAAACTATAAATTCCTAAAATAGTCACTAATTAGATGTCTTAGGCAATGCAATCACTCAATTTCTTGTCCATAATGGGAGCTAAGTGCAACATGATAACTAACTTATTTACCGGTTATCACTTGTTCTCCCTATGATGCAATTGTAGAGGGATACATAGTCAGCCACCAGAAATGGGATCTTTATTGTTTTCCTCGCTTCTCCTTCCCTGAAAGTTAATAGCATCTCCATGTAACCCCAAGGCTTTGTTGAAGATCTATTTAATCCGTAGAGCTCGGAACCAATGTTGGGAAAAAGGTTTTTCTCCGTCAGCTGAGAGTTTTGAACAAACTAGTGTACTTGATGTCACAGGATGCCCCAATGTCAATCAGGAACCTGTGAACATCAAAGTTGGCCATGTACGCCTAAAATAGCAAAGGGATAGCAGAATTGGGAGCTTCATCAGGCATCTCGTGATCATAGAAAGCCAACGGTGGTCGCCCCCCCTAGTTTGGATGTTAGGGAGGACCAGCTGGTTCACGTTCATTAGCTCTTCGAACTTCCTCTTCATGCTCCCCATGGTGAATGTTGAGTATTTATATGTTGGCTGCATGTTTTGGTAAAATCAAAGTGTTCAAGCAATGCGTCTCCAGAAGTTATTTGAGTCTTCAGAAGCAAGAAATTGGATTTGAGGAGGATCAGAAGCTGAAATGGCCTTCAGACGCAGATTTGGTCTTCAGACGCAGAATGGACCATCAGACGCAGGATGGGTCTTCAGACGCACTGTTCAGACGTTGACCAGTGTTGACCTTCAGAAGCTGAACTTCAGAAACTGATTTCAGAAGCTGGATTTCTGCATTCTTTGTCATTAATTCTATGCGTATCTGTTGAAGATTTATTCAGGCATTTGTTTTCCAGAAGGCTAATAATTTATATGAAGATCTTTTGAAGATTGGCTTCGTGTTTATGATTGAATATATTTGCTGAAAGGATCTTTGCTTTATATGATTCAGAAATATATGTTTCATTTTTGAGCCTTTGCAGAATTTTAGAATTGTATTTTGAAGAAGATATGGTTCAATTTTATGAGGCCTACTGAAGAATATATAAAGAGACGTGCTGCTGCTATTGAAGACTGCGAATAAAAAATCAGAAATCAGAGTTTAGAGTCTTAGTTTGTTAAGCTTTTGCTTTATTTGTACACCACTCATATGTTCTGAGTTGGTTTAGATTGTTTTGAGTTGTAAGTCACTCTAATCTTTTAAGAACGAGTGATATCATTGATGTATTGAAGTTGTCTTCATAACTAGGTTGTTTTCAGAAGTTGTTAGTAACTGGGTTGTAGTTACTTGATTAGGAAGTAAGAGGGGGTTCTTATACTCAGGGGTTACTAGGTAGAAATCAGACTGGTGGAGATTAAGTCAGAAGACTAGGAACAGGGGGTCTGTGTCTTGAGTCTTAGGATTAATTCCTCATAGTGGATTTCCTTCCTGGATTGGTATCCTCCAGATGTAGGTGGTGTTTACACCGAACGGGGTTAACAAATATTGTATGTTATTTACTTTCTACACTTTTATTTCTTGCTTCTGAACCTGCATCATTGTGCTCTATTTTGAATACTTTGTGCTCTGTTTTTCGTGTTGTTCAAGTACCTGCCAGAATTACAATTGGTATCAGAGCAGGCACCCTGCCTGTTATTGGGTGAGCTCCGGGGAAGACTTTTCTGGCAAGAATGGACAAGGAGGGAGGATATGTTAATAGACCACCTCTGATGGATGGCACAAACTATGAATATTGGAAGTCTCGTATGTGTGCATTCTTGAAATCCATTGACAGAAAAACCTGGAAAGTAGTGTTAAAAGGTTGGGATCATCCAGTTGTGTTGGATAAAGATGGGAATAAGACTGAAGTGCTGAAACCTGAGGAAGAATGGACAAAGGCTGAAGATGATCTGGCTCTTGGAAACTCCAAAGCTTTGAATGCACTTTTCAATGGAGTGGACAAGAACATGTTCAGATTGATCAAGCAGTGTACCATTGCTAAGGATGCCTGGGAGATACTCAAGACCACTCATGAAGGAACTTCAAAGGTTAAGATGTCCAGACTCCAACTACTCACCACTAAATTTGAAAACTTGAAGATGATGGAGGATGAGAACATTCAAGACTTCTATATGGATGTTCTGGATATGGCTAATTCTTTTGAGTCTCTTGGAGAGAAGATGTCAGATGATAAGATTGTTAGAAAAATACTCAGGTCACTTCCTAAAAGATTTGACATGAAAGTGACAGCTATTGAGGAAGCTCATGACATCTCTACTATGAAGGTTGAGGAGCTTATTGGATCCTTGCTGAATTTTGAAACAGCTTTCTGTAAACAGACTGAGAAGAAAGGGAAAGGAGTAGCTTTTGCTGTCAATTCTGAAGCTGATGATCAACAAGAGTTTGATGAGGATGATGATGGCTTATCAGAAGCACTTGTGTTGATGGGGAGACAGTTCAATACAATTCTGAAACATGTTGATAGGAAATCCAAATCCAAAGGTCAGAACTTCAGATTCAACAACAATAAGCAACAAAGTGATGAGAAGAGCAATCAAGCAAAGGGTGTGCAGTGTTTTGAGTGTGAAGGCTATGGACATATCAAGTCAGAATGTCCTACTTATCTTAAAATGCATAAGAAGAGCTTAGCTGTTACTTGGTCTGATGAAGATGACTCAGAAGGAGAGGTAGAGAGTAAGTCAGCTAAGCATGTTGCTGCTTTTATGGTTTCAGAAGTTATATCTCAGTCTGAAGCATCATCAGAGACTGAAACTTCATCAGAGTCTAAAGCCAGTGATGAAGAATTGGCTTTTGAGGAACCAGCTGTCTCTTATGAAGAATTATATCTCAGAAATCAAGAACTGTGTAAGTTATTAGAGAATTAGAAGGAGACTGTCTGTCAACTTCAGTCTGAAAGATGTGATCATTTAGGACAGATTTCTGATTTTAAAGATGAGGTAACTCAACTAAATTCTCAACTTGATCAGATGAAGAAGCAAGTTAGGATGATGAACTCTGCTACTGATGTGTTGGAGGAGATTTTGGAAAATCATAAACAAGGGAAACAAAGTGGCTTAGGATTTGTTGATGAGAGTCTGAACCTCAAACAGAAGAATCTTGCTAAAAGGTTTGTTCCTGCTACTAAAACTTATGATCCTATGGAAGGAACATCTAAGATGAAACCTCAGAAGCAACCTCAGAAGTTCAAGGGAAAGAGGAGAAATCATACATGGGTTTGTCATCATTGTGGAAAGAAGGGGCATATTAAACCATTTTGTTTCAAGCTATATGGTTATCCTGAGCATTTTCAGTACAGAAGAGTTGAACCTGCTGCAAAAAGAATCAATGTTCAGAAGGTGTGGAAACCCAAATGTAATAATGTTGGTCTAATTGCTCACACCTCTATGAAAACATCATCTAGGAAAGACTGGTACTTTGACAGTGGCTGCTCTAGACACATGACTGGAGTTAGTAAATTTCTTAAAAATATAAGACCTCACACCAGTGGATATGTAAATTTTGGTGGTGGAGCTAGAGGAGAAATTCTTGGAATTGGAGATTTGGTGAGTGATGGACTACCAAGGTTAGACAATGTGATGTTAGTTAAAGGATTAACTTCCAATTTAATTAGTATAAGCCAGCTGTGTGATCAAGGGATGGAAGTGAACTTCAAAAAGACTGAGTGTCTGGTTACTGCTGGAAAAAGAGAAGTGCTAATGAGAGGTAAGAGGTCCAAGAAGGACAATTGTTATGTGTGGGTTCCTGAAGAAGAAGACAGACTCTATCATCAGAAGCCTGAGCACTTAAACATGAAGGGTTTGAAGAAAGTCAAGTCTGTGGAACCCAAAATTAAGATCAATGAAGACAAAGTTTGTGTTGAGTGTCAAAGTGAAAAACAAATCAAGATGTATCACAAGGAGATGAAGCATCTTGAGCTTCAAATAAATCACTGGATGTCTATGCTAGATGAAAGCCTAGATGTGAAGAAGAATGTTTCTGTTTGTAATTCTTCAAAAGTTTGTCTGCATGAAGAATTATAGCAATTATAGTTTGCAGAAGGTGAGCAGGCTGGAAGTGAGGATGTTGCAGATGCTGAGTCTGATACTGGGACTGAATTTGAAGAATTTTGTGTAGTTTTTGTTCCCTATGTGAAGACTATGCTTTGTCAAGATTTGTTGGCTAAAAAGGGGGAGAAAAACTTGTGGTTAGTTTCAGAATGGAGCTGTTCAGAATGTACTAAGTTGCTGAGTTCAGATTTATTTTTGTTCAGAATTCATGTGTTTCAGAAATTGACAGTGTTTTGTTCAGAATTCATGTGTTTCAGAAATTGACAGTGTTTTTCAGAATTCAGAAGAGATACTACAAGTGCTGTGATGATTTATTTGAGGGGGAGTTTTGTCTTAAGGGGAGTGCATTTGTGTTAAATTCCTGAGTTATATAATGTTTCAGTTTCAGAAGCAATAGCTCAGAGTTTCTGCAGTTCAGAATTACAGTTCAGAGTTAAGGGGGAGAGTTGTTTATGATGAGCTGAGTTGCAGGGGGAGAGTTGCAGGGGGAGTTTCCTGGGTGTTTTAAGAAGCTGGTGTGGTTGTGTGTTTGTGAAGCTGCAGGGGGAGTTTACATGTGAAGATCAGAAGCTGAGTTTGTTTGTTTGTGTACTTCAATAATATCAGATGTTGTTATGTGTGCTTCAGGTTGTTCAGAAGCTGAAGCTGGTTGGTTTATCATGTTTAACATAGCTTTTTGACCGCTGCTGACTCTGTGGCTATGTTGGTTATGTGTAGTTCTTCATGGTGGATTTTTTTTAAGAGTGAAGAACTTAGTTTTATGGTTTATTTGATTTTAGCCAAAAATTTGCCAAAGCGGGAGATTGTTGAGTATTTATATGTTGGCTGCATGTTTTGGTAAAATCAAAGTGTTCAAGCAATGCGTCTCCAGAAGTATTTGAGTCTTCAGAAGTAAGAAATTGGATTAGAGGAGGTTAAGAAGCTGAAATGGCCTTCAGACGCAGATTTGGTCTTCAGACGCAGAATGGACCATCAGACGCAGGATGGGTCTTCAGACGCACTGTTCAGACGTTGACCAGTGTTGACCTTCAGAAGCTGAACTTCAGAAGCTGATTTCAGAAGCTGGATTTCTGCATTCTTTGTCATTAATTATGTGCATATCTGTTGAAGATTTATTGAAGATTTATTCAGGCATTTGTTTTCTAGAAGGCTGATAATTTATATGAAGATCTTTTGAAGATTGGCTTCGTGTTTATGATTGAATATATTTGCTGAAAGGATCTTTGCTTTATATGATTCAGAAATATATGTTTCCTTTTTTAGCCTTTGCAGAATTTTAGAATTGTATTTTGAAGAAGATATGGTTCAGTTTTATGAGGCCTGCTGAAGACTATATAAAGAGACGTGCTGCTACTATTGAAGACTGCGAATAAAAAATCAGAAATCAGAGTTTAGAGTCTTAGTTTGTTAAGCTTTTGCTTTATTTGTACACCACTCATATGTTCTGAGTTGGTTTGGATTGTTTTGAGTTGTAATTCACTTTAATCTTTTGCTTTATTTGTACACCACTCATTGATGTATTGAAGTTGTCTTCATAACTGGGTTGTTTTCAGAAGTTGTCAGTAACTGCGTTGTAGTTACTTGATTAGGAAGTAAGAGGGGGTTCTTATACTCAGGGGTTACTGGGTAGAAATCAGACTGGTGGAGATTAAGTCAGAAGACTAGGAACAGGGGGTCTGTGTCTTGAGTCTTAGGATTAATTCCTCATAGTGGATTTCCTTCCTGGATTGGTATCCTCCAGATGTAGGTGGTGTTTACACCAAACTGGGTTAACAAATATTGTGTGTTCTTTACTTTCTGCACTTTTATTTGTTGCTTCTGAACCTGCATCATTGTGCTCTGTTTGAATACTTTGTGTTCTGTTTTTCGTGTTGTTCAAGTACCTGCCAGAATTACAGTGAAGTTCGTTATCCCACCTGCGATCATGTTGATGGTGGGGAATCACTCTCAGGTACATGCATATGGCATATGTTGGTCTATATGGCAAGCGGGAGTATGCACTAGAGGGGGGTGAATAGCATTTTTCAAAATTATCGAGAGTTTTGTGAAAGCGTATTTGAAAAAGCGTTTGACTTATTGGATTCGTGCACGATATTGATAACAAAAGTTAAGACAATGATAATACGATAACATTTACTATTGAATTGAGCTATTCAATTTCTAAATCGTAATATAATCAACTATCAATAATTCACAACACAATTTACAAAACTAGACAATTCTCAAACCAAACCTAAATGCAATAAAACAAGCTACCCCTAATGAACACAAGGTATATGAACTAATGAATTGAAACTTGATTGAATTCAATTGTGATCAAATTGACTTAAAAAAGAATCTTAATTCAATGAATTAAGATTAGGTTTACAATTAAAATTATGATTACTTTCAAATCAATTAGCTACAATTATTAAAATTCACATACAACAATTAACACAAATTAAAAGAGGAAAGGGAAAAGAAGACACCAAAATTTATAGTACTTCCCCCTTTCGTCCTCGCTTTAGGGTACATCTACTCTTCTTGATAGAAAACGTCTCTATCAAGGACTTCCATTATTGTTGAAATTGATTACTTGTGATTACAAGAATTTCCTCAATTATCCTAATTTTTAATTCTTATGCAACCATATCCCCCAATATTCAAGTAACCCTTAAAATTGGTGATTCTCCAAGTCTTCGAATCCTCAAACACCCATGTAATCATTGAAGCTTTTCACCTCGAACTCTTCTTTGCTATGTCTAGTGCTTGGATCCCCTTGAACTTGAGAAGATTATAAAGAACCCTCAATACCCTTGGAGGTGGAAAGAAATCACTCTATTCACTTCGGAACCTTGATTCCGAACCAAGATCCTTGAAAGAAATCAACTTGCAATCCCTATAGCACTCTAGCAATCTATAAATCAAAGACCACAATGATTCTTAGAAAAAGTGTTTTATATAGTTTAAATTCTAAACAACAATCAAATGCCAAAAGGAGTCGTATGGCCTTAAGGCGGGCTACGGGAGCATAACTCTCCTCGTAGTCAATCCCCTCATCTTGGTCGTATCCTTTTTCCACAAGTAGTGCCTTATTTCGTGTGATTATCCCCTTTTCGTCCAATTTGTTCCTATAGACCCATTTGGTTCCAATGATTGACTTTCCTTTGGGGCAAGAATCTAAGTCCTAAACCTCGTTTCATTTAAATTGATTGAGTAATTTTCATCAATCATCGATTCCTTTATGGTTTTAGGCTCAATTTGTGAGACGAAAGCAGTAAAACCACATAAATTACTTACCTGAGACCTAGTACTTACACTCTTTTTGATGTCGCCAAGAATATTTTCCAAAGGGTGGTCTCTCTTGGTGATCCAATCATGAGAAGACAATGGTTAGATTCCTTGTTTTTCATCCTCGTGAACGTCATCCTCAAAATCCTTATCCTTGTTGTCCTCATCCTTAGGAGGAGCTTTTTGTTGGTCACCATCCTTGACAATATCCTTTGTGTCTATTCCTGCAACATTGAAAGTAGAAGTACCTTTCCCAACAACTTGTGGAATTGTCTCGTCAAAAGCAACATGAACAGACTCCTCAACAACGAGGGTCCGCTGATTATAAACTCTATATGCCTTGCTAGTAGATGAGTATCCAAGAAGATACCTTCATCAGCCTTTGCATCAAATTTACTCAGTTTATCCTTTCCATTATTTAAGATAAATTATTTACAACCAAAAACTCTTAGATAGGATAGGTTTGATTATCTTCCTTTGAGTAGTTCATAGGGTGTCTTATCTAGGATGGGTCTAATGAAAATCCTATTTAAGACGTGGCATACGGTATTAATCGCATCCGCCCAGAAATACTTAGGAAGATTCATTTCATTTATCATCGTCCTAGCTAGTCCCTCTAAAACTCTATTTTTTCTTTCAACGACCCCATTTTGTTGAGGATTTCTATGACATGAAAAATTATGTGAAATGTCAAACTCATCACAAAAATCTTCAAAGTGATTATTAACAAACTCACCACCATGATCACTTCTAAGAGATACAATTTTCAAAGAAATTTGGGTTTGGATAACCTTAGCAAATTTAGCAAAAGCATTAAAGGTATCATCTTTGCTAGACAAGAATAAAGTAAAGTGAATCTAGAATAGTCATCAACAATGACAAAACCGTAATAGTTGCCACCTAGACTTTTTGTTATTAAGGGACCAAAAATATTAAGGTGGAGAAGTTGTAGAGGTTTTGAAGTAGAAACAATATTTTTTTTGTTTGAAAGACACTCTAGTTTGCTTCCCCTTTTGGCAAGCATCACCCAATTTGTCCTTTTCAAATTTCATTTTAGGTCAACTTATTACTAGATCCTTGGACAATACTTTATTTAGCAAATCAAAGTGGACATGACTAAGTCATCTATGCCACAATTAAGAATCTTCATTCTTAGCCATGATACATTTAGCACCACTTAGTGATACATCATCTAAATCAAGAAGATATATATTATCAACTCTTAAACCCTTAAACATAATTTCCTTGTCATCATTATGCTCAATAATGCAACTATGGGCGTCAAAAGTGATAGTGAACCCATTGTCGCAAAATTGACTAATGCTAAGGAGATTATGCTTATGCCATTCAACAAGCATTACATCCTTGATTGTAGTTGTGGAGGGATTTCCCACAAATCCCTTAACTAGAACCTTACCTTGATTATTGTCACCATAAGAGACAAACCAGCGTTCTTTTCTTTTAAAGTCCATGATCATGGATGAGTCTCCCGCAATGTGCCTTGAACAACCACTATCTAGATAGCATTTTCTTCTTGTGGTTGTGAAGCACTCCTGCATATAATGAACAACAAAAATGCAGATTCTAAGGAAGAAAAATGGTGTCCCCATTTTAAAACGAAGAAAAATGCAGTTTTTCTCTACCTGTGCAAAACGCACGCTCGTGTGTCCCATACGCATGGACCGTGCATAACTTACGATTTTGTGTGTTTTGAAATCACACGGTCGTGCGCCAAAACGCACGGGCCTTGTGTTTTTCCCTGATTGTATAAACTTCATTTTTATGCTTTTTAAGTGTACCCAAGATGCATGATTGGTTCCGAAACCTCTAAACTTGATTAATAGGAGTATAATTTGGCATTGTAGGATTGATTATTTAAGTTAATGATGATAATTAACTTAGTGTTTGAAATGATTAAGAATGGACTTGTAATTTCATATGAATCGAATTAGGATTTGATTTATGAACTTATTAGATGATGTGATTAATGAAGTATGCTTGATGATATAGAATGATATGTTATGAGGATACGATGAAATGATGTGATTATGCAATGGTGTGATTACATGTTGATATAATTAATGAGATGAATTGATTATATGAGAAATATTATGATAATGTTGATTTGTCGATGTGATTAAATGTTGATGAGGTGATGAGATGATTTGACGATGTGTGGATGTATTGATTTGACAATGCAATGGTGTGTTGATATGTTGAAAAGTTATATGATGAAGTGATTATATAACGATGAGCTATATGATGTTGTGCATTGTCGAGTCTATACTTGGTATCCATGCATTCTTGGTCAGTCCTATCGTATAGTGATGTACTTGACGTTGTGAATCTTACATTTATGTACTTGATGTTGTGGGATCAATTCAGTAACATACCTCTGAACATCCAAGATGTCGTGGAATCACTCAGTAACATACCTCTGATATCCAAAACCTAGTACCACATGCATATAGGGTCGAGTTAGGTGCATTGCTTACATCACTATGAGTCTATGTGGAAGATGTTTTAATTTGACTATGTGTGACTATGTGTTGATGTGCTACTTGGAGATGTGAGACGTGATTATGTGCTATATGGAAATATATTCATTTGAATATGTGATGTTGAATGATGAGGTCGCTATATTGATGTGCACATGATGTATACTTGGATGTCTTTAATTGGTTTGGATGTTGCATAAGTATAGTTGCTTGTAATGACATAGTTATTTATGTATATGTATATGTACATGATGAGTATGAATTGTTGCTTATTCATGATGAATATTTGTTGTATGGATAGTTGACATGTTTGTTTATCCTTTAACTATACATGCGTTCGTTTTTTTCCATGTGTTGAATATTTCTCACCCTTTTGCGGGTTTCCGCCTATGCCACTCTTTAAGATTTTAGGAATCTTTAGAGTTAATTTGTGTAATCAGTTTTGCTATGAAGCTTTAAACACTTTTAATAAGTTGTTTAAGTATGCTTGCTGTGTACTTCAATGACGAGTCTTCTACCCCTTTTATAGAGCTTTTTGACCTCATGTAGTTGTTAGGATGTGTCCAATAGTCTTGTGCCACGTGTCCTGGTACTTAGAAACTTTTTCTTTAAAATATGGAACAACATTCTTAACTTCATAATGTTTCTGTTCATCAGATGAACTTCCGAATGTTCATATGTTCATCAGTATGAACCTCAGAATGTTCCTGGGTTCATCATGTATGAATGTCAGATGAATTTCTGGGTTTATTCATGAGCCTTGTTCTTCGTGTGAACTTCAGAAAGTTCATGGACCCATGCCTTTGCAGATTTGTATTGGAACTTGTGCAGGAGAGAGGAAAGTTGAACTGTCACTTCATGCTTGTGCTTTAGAGGATTTTGCTGGTCTTTTACTGTACCTGCTCCCATACGTGTCTAACTTTGATTGAATGAGACTTGAGTTAGCTTTTTGCTTTTGCTTTTGCTTTTGAACCAACTGTATTGTTTTGTGAGATAAAGCATGTGCTGAGAATGAACCTTCTGAACTTCAGAATGTTCATTTGTTTCACTTACGATGATTTGTAAAACTTCTATTTGATGTAATCAAATCCTAATAGTAAAACATCAATGAAGTGCAGTGTGTGTAACATCTAGGATGATATTCTTAGAGGAATATTCCTAATGTTTTGTACTTCAATTGTTCATACGTCTTTAATGAACATTGGATATGCCTGTTGACTTTTATCCAAATAAATGCCTTTAATCTTTAATTGATCTAAGTCATAGTACTTTTCTGGACTTTTATTTATGTCACGTGAGCCTTGGATGTTCTTGATAATGTTCATACATTTTTGGTCTTGTTCTTGATAAACCATAAGAACAACCTTCTGAACTATCTTGAAACTTTTGAACTATGTCCAACCTTCTGAACTCTGACTGGGTTCATAAGTCTTAATGTTCTTTGATCTCTTGCTTCTTGGTTTGATTTATACTTTGTTTATGTCTTAGTTAAACACTCAAGAACACATATTAAATACCAAGAAACTAATCAAAGTCCATTAATCCTTTAATCATCAAGGTTTGTTATCTTTAAAATTAATTAGGGATTTTGCCTCAACAATCTCCCCCTTTTTGATGATGACAAACCTATGATTTAGGATTATGGATTTTGATTTATAATATGAGAGGTTACAGAGTTGAAAAATTATTTTTTTGCTCCCCCTCATTTTTGTAATTCATGATAGTGAGTTTTTAGAAGTTTTAAAAGCTCCCCCTCACTTTTATAATTCAAGGCATAAATAAAACATGCAATATTGAACCAAAATCATTATATTTCATTGATCAATAATACTCATTACTTCAAATGATAGTCATGGTTCAAAAACAAAAAAGAAAAGCTTAAAAAGCATAAGTAATCAAGCAAAAAATGATGTTTTAAGAACTCCAATATCTATTGATCACTGACCTACTTGGGCTAAAGTCTTAGAAACTTAATGACTTAAAATCCTAAAGCTTCTCCCCCTTTTGTCAACAGCAAAAAGGTTGGGAGGCACAAGATGAAAAGATTTAGGGAGTAGAATCCCCAGAATCAGAGGAAGACTCAGATTCAAAGATGGATGGATCATCAAACACAAGAGGATCCATAGCTAGTCCTCGAGCACAAACATCAGAGGTCCACTTAGCTAAGACACAAGCTATCTTATGAGTTGCTGTTGCAACCCCAAGAGACCTGCGAGTAATTTTCTCAACTTTGGATGGTTTTGGTGTGGGGGCAGAAACAGGAGCATCAGTAGTGGTTTTTGAGGGACCATCTTTTGTAACAAATGTTTCAAGAGAGGCAAACAAGCTTGGGATATTTGGCAGCTGGGTAGTTGTTTTTGTTGTATTATGAGAAGGAGAGGGAAGAATGTTAGGAGTAGGAAGAGGGAAAACCAAGAACTTGCTACACACAGCTTCAGAGCCCATGGTAGAAGTAGAGAGATTGATGTTTGGTGTTGGCTGGGCCATGTGTTGAACTTGCTCAGAAGGCAAGGATCCTAAAGCTACAGGAGCAGGATCTGCAGACATCTGGCCAATAGAGGAAATGCTATGTTCATGAGGAATGTTTTCTTGAACATTCTAAACTTCATTTTCAAGAATTGCTTCAATATTTTCCATCTAAGATTCCTAAAAAACACTTGCATTGAAGTATGAACTGAAATCTTCCACATTCCGATCAAATTCAGCTTGTTTTCCAACTTTCTCTTCTTCACCAGTTTCCATCTAGGCAGTGTTTTCACTATGCATGTGGGTGGCTAAGATCTCAACAACATCATGCATATCTTGATCTTTGGCAAATGTCTGAAGTCCTTCTCCATCAGCTTCATTAACCTTATGAGCTATCTCTTCAGTATTTTCTTCAACTTCATTAAATTTCTGAAGTTGTTTAGTTGGGACATCACCAACTTTCTGAGTTTCAACTTCATCAGCTGTGTCAACTTTCTGAAGTTCTTTTTCAGCAGTTGTATCAGCTATCTGAGTCTCTTTAGCTACCTCAACATCCTCATCTTTTTCTTGAGGAGTTTCATCATCTTGCTCAGCAACTTCACTTTCCTTCTGAAGTTCTTCAATATTCTGAACTTCATTACTTTTCTGAACTGCTTTGTTAGCAAGATCAACAATTTCTTGGAAGGTTTCTACAGTAGTAGCTCCATCCCTCTTTTGAGTTTCTGGAGGATTGTCATCTATATCCAAGCACAAAACTTGATACCCAAATCTCAAACTGAAACAACAATAAAAATTTATCATACAACAACATATTCAAGAACTTAAGTAAATATTTTTTTTACATAACGAAATATTAGTGATAATTTGTTGCCAATTGAAAATTTTAAACCGTAAAGGGGAATAGAATTTCAACAACAACCAAACTTTTTTTTTTTAGAGGAACAATTTGGTTTCTATTGGCTTGTTGCAAACAATAATAACGTTGGTCTTCATATTAGCCAAAATAAACTTAATAACATTCTTTCTCCATCTCCATCTCCGCCCCTGTTTGGTTGCACGGTGGGAGCAGCCAGAATTGATTCTGGACGTGTAGGATTGATTCTGGCTTGTTTGGTTTCTTAAAAGTAGAATTGATTCTGCCTCCAGAATTGATTCTACTTGAAGCTAGAAATCGTAGCTTCTGCCTGCAGAATTGATTCTGGGTAATTTTTACACTAAAATTTATTGTTCAACTCACTTTTATATTAATGTATCCAAACATAAATCAATTCTGCTAAACTCAATTCTGTCAAAATCAATTCTGCCAAACTCAATTCTGTCAAAATCAATTCTATCCACCGCAGAACCAAACACACACCCATCGACAACAACAACAACAATTTCTTTATCACCATCAACAACAATAACCTTTTCAACAACCACAGACACTCAAATCTCAATTTAAACAACAACAACATCTCTTTGTCAATCAACAACAACAACCTTAACAACAGAATCTTCGCCATTCACTCTCTTCTCACTTCCATATTCATCAATCTCAAAAATAAAAAAACCAAAATTAAAAGCTGAAAAACCCAGAAATAAATAAAAGAAACAAAACTCCCTCTTCGTCAAGCTGCTGCTAACCAAAATTAAAACCCAAAATAAATAAATAAAACTCCACACTCAAACTTCCCTATGAGATAGAGATTTACAGAAATAGTAAGCTAATGATGCGGATCGAAGGCTGGAGAGAGAATTTGAGAAGGGAATAGCTTGAAATTGATAATTTGGGGATGTTTTTGCAACTATGGATGACCATTGAGGAAGAGGGAGTGAGCAAATGATAAGAAAAGATATCTGAAGATAGAGAGAAGAAGATGAAGTAGGGTTGTGTTGTTGGGGTGTCCTTTAGATTTTTTGGGGGTGTTCTTTGGGGTATGTGCTGCAGGATTTTTGTTTTGATTTTTTCTAGGTATAAAGTAGGGAGATCAAGAAGGAAGAGGATGAAGGAAAAAAAAAAGACAATATATGTTGTGTGTCTATTGTATAATATGTGTGTTTTTTAGGTTCAACCCGTGATCACCAATCCTAAATGACACGTAGACAAGGGTTAACGATTTTTACAAAAAACTAACGGAAAAGACTAATTTGATTGACGAAAATAGAGATAAATGACCAAATTGAAACATTTTATAGTTATAAGATCAATTTAAAATAAAAAATTAAGTTAATGGACTATATGATGAATTAAGCGGAAAAAAACGATGGATTACCCGGTACCATGAGATAATAAATGAGAACCACGTTGGCTACTAGAGGAAAATGCTATGATCCCTACTATTACCCTCCCCCACATCTTTTCATTACCCTCCCCCACTCCCGCTGTCCTACATAGCTACACGATTAAGGATTAATAATAAACACTTCATGAGTAAAAGATTTTAATAAAATATAAGACACATCATAATTAATAAGGCAAATTTTATGAGACACTCAAAAATTCGAGTGTATCGGTAAATCAAGTTCTTAAATTAATTAATAGTTAAATGAATTTTTTAAAAGAAGAAAAATAAATTTTTTATCATTTATAATTTTAATAACTATAAATATTATTTACTAAAAACATCAAAGAAATAAAATTTAATTTTTCTGAATTTTTATTACTTATAATAGAGAATAATGATTATTTTTTACGTTAAGATATAAAAAATTTAGTATGATTCTTATAAACAATGAAATTATATTTTTTTTATGAAATTATATTTTTTAAAATATAAATGTTAAAAAATAGCTCTTTCTTTCATAAAAATGATGATTAGTATATATATTTAGAAGAAGAAGAAACAGGGTACACTTTTTTTTTTAAGAAGAAGAAGAAGAAGAAAAGGGGAAGACTTTTGATAGCATTCTGACTCAGGTACTAAATCCGTTCCTTCGTTTCTTTCTCTCCATTAATAGACAGAGATTGTTGCATTGCATCTCTCTGAATTCTCACTATTTCAGATGATGCGGTTCTATGTCATTCATTGTTAAATAAAGGTCATGATTTATTAGGAAAAATCACATTATTATTTTTATACTTTTCTCTGTGTTGTTGCATCTAATTTAAAAAAGGATCTTTGAGATTGTTGAATTTTTATAATATTTTTCCTCGTTCACACCAATTATAATTATAATTTGTGGGGGAGGGAGGAGAGTGAATTTCCATTTCGTTTAATATTAATTTGATATATGTGATGGATTGATATCATAACGGTGTCAATTTTATTGCATTGGTTATGAGGTTGCGGTTCAACCTAATAAGCATAGCAAAAATTGGTTATGAATCACTTAGCAATACATTTTAGCATAATGCAACCCTTCAGTTTGTGGAGAACAAGCTGTGGATTCTAACTAGCTCTTGGTGATAGTATTGGGCATTATGACATTCAAGCATTGCTGATAAATCAATAGTAGGTATAGCTTTAACACAACTGACAAGGAATATACTATAGATAGTAAAGCTTCAAGGTGATGTATAAATATAAAGTCTACAACTCTTTGCACACCCTTCTGTTAATTCCAGAAGTTGCAGATACAACTCTTCATCCCTCATTTTATTCAGATCTTTTAGATATTGAATCAACAGAATAAATCGCCACTCTTATTCGCAAGTGCAGATCCTTCACAACTGCCCTCGGGTTATTCGCTTTACTTTTCATGCCTAAGCTGACGGCATTTTCGATCATAGTCATTCCTGATGGATTCACTAGCTCACAGAAAGTTAAAAAAAGAGTCACAATGGAAATGCTTTTAATTTAAATACTTAAATGTTTTCAACTGACCTCCTGGTTATGCTGATAGTAATATACCTTTGCTTCATCATCGAGTTTTCCCTCCCATGCGTACAATCTGTCAAGGGTGGATGAATGGCTTCCAGCAAATCATTTAGAATTCTTCAACAAAGTCACTTTCACCATCATCAATATCTTCCCTTTATTTTGAAGCCAAAGGGTTTCTGGATGAGGAGGATTGAAAAGATTTCGTACTTTTCCGACTAATAAATTTTTGAACAGGTTCTATACTTTAAAAGGGTGACAAAATTAGTCCATATTCATATTTCAAGCCAAAGCTATAGCATCCAAATGAGACAATTAAAAGCTTAGAATAAAACTTAGCAAAAAAGTATTTGAGAAGATAACACTAATGTAAATCTCTGTATTTTAAAACTTGTTAGAAAGTAAAACCATATGTCAACATACTTAGTTTTACTGTATAGCTAGCTAACTTCATGTTGTTGCAGAAACTAATTACTATCCAAATGGAAATCATTCATGTTTTTACAGAACTAAAACATTCAGCAAAGTACGAAATAATTTGACATTAGTTACATATATCAGCCACAACAACTTCAATGTTGAGCTTGTGTCTTGACGATTACGTTTCATTTCATTTTACAAGAAAAATCATTACCAAATTAACGAGGATAAACCCGCCACTCAGCAGCTAAAGATTTAACAATTAGTGTCTGTATACAGAAATAGGTTACAACTTTTCCTGGAAAACTGGTGAAGCCTTTCTGCGGCAACAAACCGACTGGATGGTCGTGATCAAAGCCAATGTAGATGACTTCCCTATCATAAGTCTGGAGAAGATTAGTAATTAGATTTAAAAGAAAATAATGGAGTAACCAATTGCATTTTTTACGTACAAATTCATATGAAGTTCGGTATTTGAATTTTATAACCAATCAATTTCTTTCTGCCTCAGAAAATCCAACCTTGAAACATCTCTACCAGATTCTGAAATTCGAATGAACTGATGCTCTATATCCTTTATGCTAGAAAGAAAATCTTTTACTCTGTGTATGATGACCTCGGAACAATCCTCTCTTTCTGTGCACACATTTTTCCCAACCATGCATGTTCTTCTCCTATGAACTTGATCATCAAACATTACCATTGTCAGCCACATCAAGATTTATGTCACCATCAGTACTACCTGGTGCCAACTTTTCCAGCAACCAATTGTTTGCAACCTTCAATTCCACTTGAAACAACCGACTGATCAAGGCATTGCTCATAACAACTACTTTACCGAACTGAACCGGCTTGTAACCACTGATCCCTGCAATCTCTGGACTCACTACAGAGTGTGTAGTGCATTTGACACAACTTGAGAAAACTTACCATCCTTGCAATCCTTCCTATTCAAAAACCAAACGGGGATCTTGTATTGCCATAATCAAAAGATTCTCCAACTAAGTAGCACTCAATTCAACAGCTCTAAGAAACAAAACAAAATAAGCTGCATCTTTCTACATTCATCCTAATGTTTTTTTTATTATTTTAAAAAAAATCAAAGATTGCGATTAAGATTTTTCTTCTCCTTTTGAAGAGTTCTACAAAATTATGAACAACGAAAGAGAGACCACACCTGTAACCTGATTACACTGAACTTGAATGGTGTAAGAGAGACCACACCTGTAACCTGATTACACTGAACCTGATTCATTGAAAATCCAATAGACCTCGCCGCCACCATGTGAAAACGACGAAACTGCAAGATATCCGTCGTTTGTGGAGGAAGGTACAATGGAGGTGACTGATTGAGATAGAGACAACATCCGAAGTTGAATCACCGAAGATAAAAATCAATTAAATTATTAAAGTAGAATTAATTACTTGCTGTAGCCAGTAGGGTCATGTATTCGTCCATTAAGTAATAGTAAACTCGGTAGCCTCAGACAGATAATGGTAAAGACAACTCAATGTCATCCCACCCCATGACCGCTCATGAAGGGTGTCAAGATCCTGCAGTGCCTCAAGATATATCACGCCAATGTGTTTGTTGCTCTTGTCAATGAATATTGTACCTCCAACCAGATAGAGCAAGAAAGCTCCCACGCACCATGTCCTCTGGTTATTTCTCTCCTCCTCCCTCCCAGCTTCATTTTCCAACTGACCTGCCTTGGTGAGGCGCTCATCAAATGTGGATTTCAGCCATGAAAAACTTATATGTGCACCAAACAGGTTCGCGCACTCTTGGGAGATCTTTGCCATGTTAGTCATCATCTTCACTTCAATCGGAATGTGTAGAAGACATGACATATCATCCAACGTGAGGGTCATGCTGCTCGTCGTTGGCCTGAACCTCTTCATACTGTTTCTCAAACTCATAGTACTGCTCCTCAAACTCATAGTACTGCTCCTGATGCTCATAGTACTGCTCCTACGTAGGGTAACTATCTATGACGCACCCATTTGTGATGTTCCCTCCCCATCAGCTTTTCTACGCCTTTGTCCCTATTTAGGAGGGTTCACCATCGCTCTCTCTCTACGAGTTCTACTGGTAATGGTCTCCCTCCCTAGCATGCGTCTATATGGGTTCTCGGTCATATCTAAGCAACAAACAACATAAAAAAAAATCAATGAAAAATTCATTGAGACATTTCATCAAACACTTGGAACGCAAAATATACGTATTTGGTTCATTGTATTACTTTAATTTTTAAACTCCCACATTGCACTTAAACTTAGTTTAAACAACATTTACATTTAAAAATGCAAATATTTGATCACAAACTACCAAAAAAATCAATAATTTCATCAACCGTAAACATTAATATATGACCAATTTTGCTTCTTCAAAAAAAAAACATATGAACAATTTTTTTTTTTTTTTAAATGTACCATATAAAACTAGCAATGTGAATGCTAGGGATTAAGAACACTTGTTTATTATATGCTTGATTAGTTGCTTGACTTTGAAGAAATTGGATGGAGATTTGTTTGTGAGGGTTTGGTTGGATTTTGGAACAAATTGAATAAGTGGGAGTTGTTGTTGTTGTTTTGTATAGGTTAAAATGTGGTTTTGGTCCCTGTAAATATGTCCAGTTTTGGTTTTCGTCCCTGGTAAAATTTTTTTTTTGAAAAAGGTCCTTGCAGTTTTTTAAAATAGTCTCTGGGCCCACCAAAGCGCTGAAGTGGCATGGTTTTGGTCCCTACAAATATGCCCAGTTTTGGTTTTCGTCCTTGGTAATATTTGCAGGGACCAAAACTGGGCATATTTGCAGGGACGAAAACCAAAACTGGGCATATTTGCAGGGACGAAAACCAAAACTGAGCATATTTGCAGGGACCAAAACCATGCCACTTCAGCGCTTTGGTGGGCCCAGGGACTATTTTAAAAAACAAAATATTTTGCAAGGACCATTTTAAAAAAATTTTTTTACCAGGGACGAAAACCAAAACTGGGCATATTTGCAGGGATCAAAACCACATTTTAGCCTTTTGTATAAGACCACAACGCAACGCCAGTTAATTGTCACTGGACAATTAGTGAACGACAGTTAACTGTCGTTAGAAGCGAAAGGCGATTAACTGTCGTGGTAGGTAAAAGGATAAATTCTGGGTGCCCAAGAATAAATAATGATGCTAAAGAGCAATTTTCAGACTTCAATGACCTATTAAACCGCTATAGTCGTTTATTCTGTCATTTGAATGACATTCCTTCTAAATTCTAATACACCCCCCATCAAAAAAAATGACATGCCTAAATATTACTACTTTTTAGAAAAAAGAAATATCGTATGTAACAACTAAATTCCATAAAAAAATCTAACAACTAAATATCGCTTTCAATTTATCAAAAGATATTTCTTTTTTGTATTATGAAATCAACTTTATTTGATTGAAAATATAATTATAATAGTTTGAGTACAAAAATACATATTTTTTTTTGAACGAACAAAAATACATATATGTCATACCCCATTTTTGACCCGTTTTTAAGTCGTTTCTCTCGTCTTTTAGGCCAGAAATTTTCGTCGTTTCAGACGAAATTTCGGCAGGGAGGTATTTTAAAATACCTCATTTTTGTTCCGAAGGCAACTTTTTTTTTATTTTTATTATTATTTCTATTATTTACTTTCTTTTTTTTGTTTATTTCCTTTTAAATTCTTTTATTAAATGCTTTTCTTTTTTCTTTTTTATTTTTTCGTTTTTATTATTATTAGTTTTTTTTAGTATTTTTATTTTTACTGTTTTTTTAGTTTTTATTTATTTTTTCAGTTATTTTGGTCCAGACCCAGGAGGGGTATTTTAGTCCTTTTTGTCCAGTCCTTTTTACTATAAATAGTACCATTAATGGTACTGTTCAGGGGGTCAGAATCAGTCAGAGTCAGTATAGTCCCACCACCCTAAGCCACTGCCAAAACCACCCAGAACCACCAACACAATCAAAATTCCGGCTACCACAAAAAAATAAAAAAAAACGCAAAAGCCAAAATCAACACAGTCAAACCACTTCATAACCAAATCAAACACCATAAACCATCACCACATCACAAATCGCAAATCCGTTTACCATAACCACAAATCGCAAATCCGTTTTCCATAACCACAAATCACGAATTCGCATTCCATCAACACCAGTCACACGAACTGTATCCAATCATCATACAGATCATAGATACCGAACCGGAACAAACAAAAATCATACAAGTCCAGAACCGTACACGGTCCAAACTCACCAGTTATAAACGGAACCATTACCAGACTAAAACAAACTCAATCTAGCCAAACACAAGAAAAAGGGTAGGATTCTGTTTCGTTTTTGAGTGTAGATCTAGAGTTTCTGTGTTGAGGTTTTTGAAAACCGACCTCGGATTCATAACGAGTAGGTTAAGAGGATTCAAGAGGTATATTTTTTTTTTTAAAAAAAAAAAGGAGATCTGAGCCACTCCGGCATGGTGGCGCCGTCGGCGGCCGCCGCGCCGGAGGAATGTTCTGACCATGGAGGATTCCAGAAAGGAAGAAAGAGAAGAGAGCAATTGAGAGGGAGAGAGAGAAAGGTTATGGGCAAATGAAGGAAAACCGGATGCCTGGCCTTTTATAGGCAGCTGAACCGGACCGGTTCTTTCAGACCGAACCGGTCTGGTTTTCATATCTTCAGTCCATTGGACCTTGCCTCGGCCCAACCCTCTTTCCCTTCCTTCTTTCTTTTTCTTTATGTTCCTATCCACGCCTTTTTTTTCTTTCCCTACACCCCCTCCTTCTCTATTCCTCTTCTTTTTTTTTCCTTTTCATTTTATTCCTTTTTTTTTTCTTACATTTTATCTTTGTTTTATTTTATTTTCATGCATTTTATTTTACTGCCTTTTATTTTCAGTACTTCATGCATTTTATTATTATTGTTATTTTTCTTTTATTATTTTATGCATTTCTATTTTTCTTTATTTATTTTACGCATCATATTTAATTTTATGCCTTGCATTTTTTTTTATTATTTTTTATTTATTTTCCAGCACCATATTTATTTTATGTCTTGCATTTTATTTTCCAGCACCATATTTATTTTTTGTCTTGCATTTTTTATTTTATGCATCATATTTATTTTATGTCTTGCATATTTTTATTTTAGCATCATGTTTATTTTATGTCTTGCATTTTATTTTCTTTTTATTTTATTTTCAACATCATATTTATTTTATGTCTCGCATTTTTATTTTCTTTATTTATTTTATGCACCATATTTATTTGTTGTTTTGCATTTCATGCATTTTTTTTATTTCTTTTTAGCATATTTACTTTAATGCAATTGCAATTTTATTTTATTATTTTTGTCATTTATTTTATTGCCATTAGAATGTATCTAGGTCCAATGTAAAAATAAATGAGAATATGCACCGACACCACATTTATTTTTTCTGCTTTATGCCAAGGACGATAATGTAATTATTGACCGTATCCAAGGAAAAGGACCCTCACTTGATCCAACGTCATTTTGAAGGATCCGGTGCGTTTGGACTTTCTCAGCATAACTTACTCTCTGGACCTTAGGACTTAATCAAAATTTTCACAAAAAAAAAGTCAAAAAGTTAAAATCCAAAAACACTTTATAATCAAAATTTCAAAAAAAATTAATCTTTGTCATTTCTTTCTTAATCAAATTTCAATCAATCAAACTTTTTTTTTTCAATTTAAAATCAATCAACTCACTTCCTTTTTATTCTTCTATGCCTTTTTCGGCCTCCTATCTTTCTCAAAACATTTTCAAAACTTTAAAATCAATCAAAACCAATCACTCGGCTTTTTACCCCGAACTACATGATTTTGATCCTGTAATATCCCGCTCATAAGTATCAGTTATCAGTGTTAGAAACTTGAGAAGCAAGCGTGGCAATTGAGTAATTAAGGGAAATGGCAATTTTGTAAATTATGCTAAGGGGGAGATTAATTAGAAAATGGAACAAGATATTTATTCCTTTCATTTCCATTCCTTCACAATCATTCCAAAATTCAGATTTTTCCTTCCCCTCACTTCATCTCTCACGCCCCCAATCTCACCATACCAATACCCATCAAACTTCATCAAAACTCTAGTGAGAAATATTTGCAAGAAAGCTTGGGTTGGAAGCTAGTATAAGAGAAAGGAAAGTAAAGCAAGGAAGAACCAAGGGAAGAGTTTAACTTGGAGTGACTTAGAGTTACTGGATTAAAGCCTAGCAAGCACCAATAGAAGGTTTAAGGTGAGCTCCACAGGGTTTTAGAACCCGCTTGAGTAAGTTTGAAAGTATTTTACATATTGAGCTAAGTTTAGAAATTTTACCCTAATCTCCTATGCTTGCCAATTCCTTGATTATTCATGTTTTAAACTATCAATTTGTATTAGAAATTCATTCCTTATACTGTTGGAATGCCTGGGTATCTTTAAATGTGTCAAAATGGTGGAAAAATCACACTTTTAACAGGTTTTGAACTGACATTTTCGCCTGGCGAACTCGGGGCGAGGAAACGGCGATTTCTAGCATTTTTCCCTGCCCTGTTTCGCCAAGCTTTCGCCAAGCTTTCGCTCGGCGAAATCAGACATTTCGCCCAGCTGTGGCTCAGCGAAATCAGGCAGACAGCTCAGGTCTGTTCTGGTTCGTTCTGGGTGCCGTAAATGCGTTCGGCGAGGCTTTTAATAACCGTTTTCAATGAAAACCTTATTTTCCAAGATAAACACCATTCTTGACATGTTCAAAGGATTACTCAACATTTTAGGAATGAATGATTGGATAAGGAATTTGGTAAAGCATTAGGAATGCAAAGTAAAGTTATTTAAGCTATGGAATATTTCCAATAACCAAGCAACGGCTTATGAGAACGATAAGCCTATGACTATAGGTTCATATGTCAAGTATTAGAAGATTTAACCCTTTAGGGAAAGTTATAGATTAATATGATCAATTTCAGAGATCATTAAGATACAAGCCGTGGCCTTCGTCGTTCACGCTAGTGGGACACGAATGGTTCACGCAAGAGTAAAGTCTAATAAGGAAGAATACTAAGTCGTGACTTTCGTCGTTCACGCTAGTGGAACACGAAAGGTTCATTCATAAGTTAAAACATATTAATTTGCGTCTCTCATCGTTCACGCTAGTGGGCCATGGGAGGTATACGCATAAGTTAAGATTATTAAGTCGTGTCTTCTGTTGTTCACGCTAGTGGGACACAGGAGGTTCACGCTAGTGGGACGTGTTATTCCGCAAGGATGACCGCACGACGACAAGAGGAGTCCGGTGTTAGCCTGATACGATAGGAATTTTCACCGGTTAGAAGGGAGATGTACTTCGGGGTTACTCCACCCGGATGCACTCCGTAAAATGAACTCAGATAATTATTGATTGTTCAACGCTAACCCCTAACTTAAAGATATGAGAAGATGAACACGTTTATTTGTATAAGTATTGAGAAACAGGACAATTAGTTCCTAGTATTAAGAAGTAATCATAGATAAGTCAAGTTACCTTATGATGAGATATGATTAAGATATGCAGCGATCCTAGTTCTTTTCCCCTGATCGCGAAATGAGTAAAGATGAGACTTGGCGATCGTAGATATCCCCAAGATCGCCAAGGTAGGCATGGTGACCCTAGGTCCCCTATGGTTGCCAACAGTAGGTAGGGTAGGAGCTCACTGAGACGTTATGTCTCATCCCTTTCCTTCTGGTGCAGGTTCTTCGCAGGTAGCACGACGCAAAGGTAAAGAGAAAGCTACGGATTGATCGTGCTGCTTATGTTTCTTGATGTAGTATATGATAATGTATCATGATGTATATGCACTATAAAGGATATTATGTATCGGAACTTGAGTTGTACCATAAACTTATGTATTGTGTATCTAATAAACAACTTTTCTGTATTGTATTTAATGTATCCAGTACGAAATTTTAATACCCGTAAGAGATCCTAGGCAATCTCTATATGGGTGTTACAATTTGGTATCAGAGCAGGTCGATTCAGACCGTGCCTTGGGTCATTAAAGTACAATCCAAGTTTGTGGACCTCTTGGATCCAGGACATTATTCTAAATGTTATATTCAGTTAAAACTGATCACTTTGACTTGTATATGACAACTAGGATAAGATGTCTGGGAGAAGAAGAGGTAGACCTCGTGCTAATCAAGCCAGTGACGAAAGTGGAGGACCCAGCATGAATTCTTGGGAACAAATGATTCAACAACAACAGGCCTGGCAGCAGCAGTATCAGGAGCAGCAAGCTCAAAACGCATTACAGTATCAGCAAATGATGCTGATGATGCAACAGCAATCTCAGCAACAGGCTTAGGCTCAACAGCAATGGATGGAAATGATGCAACAAGAGCAGGGTTTCCATCCACAGCCACCACCTCCACCCGCAATTGGTAACCCCGTGTTCCGGGAATATAACAGACATCACCCTCCGGAGTTTAATGGAGAAGGTGAGCCTCAAGAAGCTAGAAAGTGGATTAAGCAAATGGAAAAGATCTTTAGAATGACTGAATGTTCAGAAGAGGATAAAGTGGTCTACGCCACAAACCAACTCAGAGGCGCAGCAGAAGATTGGTGGGAATCTGCTCAGCGCAGGATGGAAGCCAATGGTGTAGAAGTGAATTGGTTGAACTTTAAAGAAGTGATGTTGGAAAAGTATTTACCTTTGTCTTACAAGGTAAAGAAGGAGCAAGAGTTCTTGGAGTTGAAGCAAGGTAATATGTCGGTTGCCGAATTTACCAAGAAGTTTGAAGAGCTGTCCTACTATTCCACACACAATGAATATGCTGAAAATGAAATCTGGAAGATGAATCAGTACAAGAGAGGTTTAAGAGGTGAAATTGACACAGCAGTTAGCCTTCAGAGAACTGCAAGTTACGATGAGCTGGTGCATGATAGTTTGGTGGTTGAAGCAGGACTTGCTAAAGCCTCAAAAGAAAGAGCGGCAGCTTTTGAAAAGAAGAAGAGTAGAATGTCAGATAAGTATCATGACAAGCTCAAGCCAAAAGGATCCCCTCAGAGAGGGAAACAGACTTACTCTCCACAATCTAATCCTTCACGGCCTTATCCTACTTGCAAGACGTGTGGTAGGATGCATAAAGGAGAGTGCTTGATAGGAGCTGGTATTTGTTATGGATGTAAGCAGCCAGGACATTTTATATCAGAATGTCCTAATAGACGTGGTAAAGGATCAGCTGAAGGGACGACTACTAGTAAGGGCAGAGTGTATTCCCTTGACGGCGCTAAGGCTTTGGCCAATGAAGATTTAATTGCCGGTATGTGTTATCTTGGTTCATACCCAGTAAAAGTTCTATTTGATTGCGGCGCTACTTGTTCTTTTATTTCATATAAATGTGTTGAGACTCTGCAATTATCTTTGTCCCCGTTGAATCCTCCAATGTTAGTATCTACCGCTACTGAGGGCGGAATTGAGGTAAAGTATGTTTGTGAAAACTGTCCTATCACTGTGTCTAGTAAGACTTATTATGTTGATCTAGTATGCCTCCCGATGGAGCAACTTGATGTGATCTTAGGCATGGATTGGCTCTCCGCTAACCATGTGTATATAGGATGTTCAGAGAAGAGTATTTATATGCCTACCAGTGATACGACAGAAGGTGTGGCTCTGTCTGAATTGATTAACCGCACCCATCAGTTAATCCAGTTTATTTGTGCTCAAGATAAAGGGTTTTATGTGATGCTCACTGTGGCTTCAGAATCAGAATTAAGTCCCAGTGATATTCCTATTGTGAATGAGTATTTAGATGTTTTCCCTTCAGAAGTAAATAGTTTGCCTCCAGAGCGTGAGGTGGAGTTCTCAATTGATTTAATTCCAGGAGCGGAGCCGGTATCTGTGGCACCGTATAGAATGTCGCCTACGGAACTTAAAGAACTGAAATCTCAGCTAGAGGAATTGATTCAGAAGCATTTCATCAGACCCAGTGTGTCACCTTGGGGTGCTCCAGTTCTGTTAGTCAAGAAGAAAGATGGAAGCATGAGGCTGTGTATAGACTACCGCCAACTTAATAAAGTGACTATCAAGAACAAGTATCCTCTTCCAAGGATTGATGATCTCTTAGATCAGCTCAAGGGAGCAACTGTGTTTTCCAAAATTGATCTTCGGTCAGGTTACCATCAAATCCGCATTAAGTCTTCGGATGTGTCTAAGACGGCGTTTCGAACGCGTTACGGGCACTATGAATTTCTGGTTATGCCTTTCGGTGTAACTAATGCTCCAGCAGTATTTATGGATTATATGAACAGAATTTTTCAGCCTTACCTTGATCAGTTTGTGGTGATTTTCATAGATGACATCTTGATTTATTCTAAGGATCCTCAGGAGCATGCTCAGCACTTGAGAATTGTTTTGGATGTCCTCAGAGACAAGCAGTTATATGCTAAATTTAGCAAGTGTGAGTTCTGGCTATCTGAGATTAAGTTTTTGGGTCACGTTATTTCTCAAGGAGGATTAGCTGTGCGCACCTCGTTTAAAAAACGTGCAAATCCCCCGAGGACGTCCTCGAACGCTCGGAGGGCCTTTGTGAAGTCGCCACCAAAGTTTTTGTGTAAAGGGAACGTTGATAAACCCTTAAGTTTTTTTTGTTTAAAGGGAAACGATAATAAAACCCTTGATGATGAGGAAAGGACTGGTCATCGCAGCCATTGTCGGGTTCGGGAGTCGATTACGCAAGGGGAAGGTATTAGCACCCCTCACGTCCGTTGTACTCAACGGGAACCTTCTATTTGGCTAAAGCTTAAATTATTTTTAAATGTTTTGCGCGCATGCTTATCTATGTCAAAAGAAAATATACTAAAAAGGGGGGAAAAGAGATGAAAACAAACGAAAGAAAAAAAGTTTTTATTATTGCGCTTGACAAGATGTCGATCTTGCTCCTACGTATCTCCCTGTAGTCGGAGAATTCAAAGCGTACGTAGTTCTTTGGTAGAAAAAACGGACATATGTTGGTTAATTTTAAATGGACGATGTTTTAACCGAATTCTTGCGATTTAAACGTAGCTTGTATGCTCGCGCTCGGGAGACTTATTAAGCGTATATCTTGTATGCTCGCGCTTGGGAGACTTATTAAGCGTTTGTTTATGAATTGCGTTAGAATTGTTAAAAGGTACATCCGTTGGGTTAAAGGGTTCGAATTGGTCGCTATGGGACCAAAAGAGGTGCAATGGACTCAAACGAGTCAATCATTGACCGAGGGGACTCCAACGAGTCGAGGGATTGTTCAATTGATCCACTGGGATCAAGAACGGGTACAATGGACTCGGACGAGTCGAACATTGACCGAGTGACTCAAACGAGTCGAGGGATGGAATCTAGTGGCCACGGGGGACCAAAAGGTTCGGATTGCCACAAGGGGCCAAGATTTGGTTTGGTATGGTCGGATACGTTTGAAAATGGAATGACGATTGTCCGAACGACGAGACATACGTCACGCATTCGTACAATCGGGGCAATGGAGAGACATACGTCACACCATCCCTTTTTCATTCAAGTTTTTGGGTAGAATTCTTTTAGAAATCCCAAGGTATATCAAAACATTTGGTTTGAAAACCCAACATGGAAAGATTTAGCAATTTTGCTAGAAAACGCACAAGTTCGGCTCGTTTTTGCGAACGGTTTTAAAAAGCGGACAAATTTGACGTATGTTCACGCTTGAGTTTTGAAAATCATGAACAATGTTTATTGTTCAAGTTTTAATTAAAATGATGAACATAGCTTATTTGTTCAAGCTGTTTTGAAAGTTTAGGAACATAACTTGTTTTGCAAGTTATCCACAAAATGTCCCCCGGACTTGCGAATTTTCCAATATTGTGCAAAATCCTTGACCTGGTTTGAAAAACATGAGTTTTAAAACTCCTAGGTTCTGAGCTCCTGGGCTAGAACCTCAAAAATTGGCCATTTGGGCACCTAAATTCAGATTCTGAGTTCTGTCATGGTCGCTCTGCGACCATGACTTCGCACTGCGAACAATGCGAAAAATTGAGTTCAGAAGCTGTTTCTGAACTTTTGTTCAGAAACAACTTCTGAACACACTCAGTGTTGGAATAAGCCCTAGAGGCCAATAGTTTATGTCAAACTTTATATGTATCATGACTTTTATTATTGAATAAAATATGGCGTTCTTTATTACACTTGTTATAAGATAAATAAAGTCCCTAGAATAGTTAGTTCATGTGTGACTTAATCATGAGATTACATCAACAGAAAGAACACTATTCTTAAATGTATCCGTAGTCAAGCTTTAATATGAATTGGGATAATATTAAAGCATGGAGACTATTATGTATGTAGACTGATGACCACATCTCATGGGTCATGAATATGAGATATTAAGTCTATACATAGGTATAAGTATTAGGAGTAATATTTATACTGGATTGACCCATCGTGAGAATACTACATAGTATGTTATGAAATCGTCATAAGTTATTCTCATAATGATAATAGTGTATATCACTCTTAGACCTGAAAGCACTATGATCCCTAGATGTGGACTCAAGTGTTTTATTGCCATTCAAACGTTGTCTGTAACAAGATGACTATAACGTTGGTTAATGGGCACTTGACGAATCATGCTGAGGGACATGAGTGTCCTAGATGGGATTTGTCCCTCCTCATAACAGGAGATATATCTTTGGGCCTCTTGATGGAATATGACTGGAAAAATGCATGGCCATGCCGAATTAAGTCAATATGAGATATTGGACTTATTCGTTGTTCAGTATATTTCGGGATCAAGAAATATAGATATTGAACTAAACAAGGGTGACGTAATCTATGCCTTGTGTTCAATAAAGATATTAGGACAAAGGAGTAATCGTACACATAGATATTATCATGGAAAAGGTTTCGTCAGATCACTTGACATTCTTGTCACTTGGGTAGCAGTGATGTGTTGCTAGATACCGCTCACTGTTTATAATATTAAATATAGGATTTAATATTATTGCCAACGTTACAAGAACCTATAGGGTCACACACAAAAGAACGGTTAAAAGGAGAAATATAAGTAGTACTTATATGATGGGGTACGTTTAGCAATAGGCGCTAATTAGTTAGCGGAAGCTGATGGGCTAATGGGCTTTTGAAGCTCAAGCTGATTTTGTGCAGCAAGGAGTTCTATAAATAGAAGCTCTAGTGCTGAAATCAGCTAATGCTTTTTCGTGTAACCCTAAAGCAAAAACGTGTTCCCACTTCTCTCCCTAACCTCTGATCGCTTGGCTAGCACCAGGAACAAGAGGAAGCCGTTCGTGTGGACGAGTAGAGGCTTTGCTTATTTGCTCAGCTGTGATCAACGAAAGTGTTTCAGCATTATAAAGAGGTAACAATTCTATCACTGATTCATGTGATATTCGTAATGATCCAAGGAAAGGAAATCAAAATTTTAAACTTCCGCTGCACTTTGTGTGTCGATTTCCCTTCACTCAGGACCTTTTAGGTGAGTGAAAAGCTTTGAGTTTTTGGGATGAAAAGGGCTGGACAAACCAGTTTTGATGTTTTGAAAACCTTGGGATTTCTTTGAAATTCAAAAGGGGTTTTTTAGAACCAAAAGGTTTTTAACCAAAATTGCTATGCAAACACAATTGAAAATGCAAGATCAGTACTTAGAATACTTACAGAGATCCTTAGCAAAGCTCCAGCTGCAATGGATTTGAATTGGTTGAAGGTTCTTGCAAAAGTTTTGAATGTTGGTGATGATTTTGAACTTTGTAATGCTTTGTGTTTGGATTGGTTTTTTTTCTGGTTGTTTGTAAGTGTTTGTAAGCTGGAATGAGTAGTGTTTCTTTGTGTGAATAATGCTCTTGGTATGCTGTATGTATTCTTTTTTTTACCCTTGCCTTACATCTCTATTTATAGGCCAAAACCAAATCAATTTCATCATTAGAAATCCCCAAAATCCAGCTGATTTGTGGGCTAGGATCAGGCTGAATCCCTTTGCATTAAATGCTAATGGATAGAGGCAACCTTGCCTTGTGCTAAGGGTCAAGACTCAGCCTGATTTCAGCCACAAATTCAAAGGTTTTTGGATAGCAATGATGATGAAATAGGGCTGGATTGCAATTGGCCAAGCTTGGGGATCAATCCTTGCAATCTCAATGGTTGATCAATAAAAACGTGCACTGTGATGTGCAGAGATTGGGGGATGCAAAAGGCTATAATTGGCTGGTGTGAGAGGGTGAAAAGCTGTTGCAAAACAGGGTAGGCACTCATGGCTTTTTCAAGTGAAAAAATCCAGCTGGTTTGACTGGTTTTGGGGGAGCAAGCAGGAGGAAAGTCATCAAGCAGGTGGCTGGCAACCTTGGGGTGGTTAACAGGTCACTTGGGAGGGACAAGAGCTGCCCAAGGGCAAGCCCACTTGCTTGTCACATGCTAGGTTGGAAGAAAAAGCTTCCAACCTTGGCATTAATGGCAAGTCTCTCATTTCTGGTTTTGCTTGGCCCAAATAGCCATGAATGCTGATTAAAATAAATATGGAAATGATGTGCAACAAAATCTGGAATTAAATAAAAAACACCAAAAATCTGCAGAAAAATCGCAGACTTCGCAGTGCGAAGGGAGCTTCGCAGTGCGAAGTCCTCATTTTTGAAATGTTGACTTTTCTGTTGACTTTTGTTGACTTTGACTTTTTCTCCCTCTTTGATCTTTTTGTTTTAAAAGGCTTAGGACAAAATTGGGGTACTACAGCTGCCCCTACTTAATTGTGTCTTTGCATAGAGTGTGTGAGTGCCGAGGGCATCTCATGAACTCTTTGCGAAGATCAATTAAGTAAAAGAAGGACCCGAATTTTGTCCTTCGCGGAATGCAAATGCAATGATTTGAAAAGGTTGATCGTATCCAGCCGCTAACACTGGAGGTAGATCCACTAGGAATGAAGGTAATCGTATCCAGCCGCTAACACTGGAGGTAGATTCCTAAAGGCAAAGGTGATCTTATCTAGCCGCTTACACTAGAGGTAGATACCTAATGGGGAAGTGATCTTATTCAGCCGCTAACACTGAAGGTCGAACACTGAGGAAGGTGATCTTATCTAGCCGCTTACACTAGAGGTCGATACCTAAAGGGGAAGTGATCTTATTCAGCCGCTAACACTGAAGGTCGAACACTGAGAGAGGTGATCTTATCTAGCCGCTTACACTAGAGGTCGAACACTGAGGAAGGTGATCTTATCTAGCCGCTTACACCAGAGGTCGATACCTTAAGATAGGTAATCTTATTCAGCCGCTAACACTGAAGGTCGATTCCTAACGGGGAAGTGATCTTATTCAGCCGCTAACACTGAAGGTCGAACACTGAGGAAGGTGATCTTATCTAGCCGCTTACACTAGAGGTCGATACCTAAGGATAGGTAATCTTATTCAGCCGCTAACACTGAAGGTCAATTCCTAAACAGGGATGGTCTTACCCTAAATAGGTGCCTAACTTTGAGCCGGAAAACATGATTGTATGATGCATGATATGCTTCATGTTATCTTATGCAGTATGATATGCAATATGATATGAGATAGACTCAATCAAAGATTCCTGCTGGGGCATTGGGGACAGTTTGTGAAGGAGGTTCACTGGGGGAACACTTACTTAACTGTTGATGGATGCTGGTGAATATGTGATACTCACTGGAGAATCCTTGTTGAGGATGCATGACATGATTTATGAAATGCATGTGTATGAATGATTTGTATATGCATGCATGAATGATTGACATGATGCGTGTATTATGTTATGCATGATATGTGGGATGCATGTTGAATGCTGGGAGTTATGATTGGATGCCGAACAAGGTCGACTTTTCCTGGGGATTTGTAATGGTCTGCCAATGATGATTGGACCTTTTGTTTTGGGGTTGAGACTCCCTGGGGAATGTCAATAAGGTTTGGCTTTATGGGGATATAAGGATCATTTTGGAAGCATGATCGATATCCATCCTTGGTTGATGTTTGGATGTTTAGGGTGCTTACTGGGGAATTTGTTCCTCTAACCCTTGGGGCTTTTGCGCTCCGCGTGCCGTGAGCTACGCACTTGCCTTTGCTGAAGAGCATAAGTCCTTTGGTGCAATATTTGGTGGGGATTACCGCAATTCTTTCGAAATTTACACAAATTCAAATGAAACAACGCTTGTTTGTTTTTTTTCTTTTTGGAAGAAACTTCTTTTGTTTATTTCCCATGTTTTAATGCATTTTCCATGAATAAAACAAAATTTTATGCGCTACTGAGAACACAAAATAACAAAAGGAAATTTATTCAATGCAGATTTGACTTCTTGAATGGGTAAAAATAATACATGAAGTGAGAAGTAATTACTTCTCTGAGGAGAAAGATAGAGAAAGACAAGAAAAAAGCAAAAAGAAATTTGTTGGTTTTGGCACAACACATGCTATTTCCTTATGACTTCGAGATTTTTGTTTTTGGAAGATGCTGACGAGACCGATTCTTCTCCTCTTGAATCTTGTCCGGAGCTTGGATGCTGCAGTCATTGCCTTTCTTCTTTTGTTAACCCCTAACTTTTGCCTGGACCGCTCTTTCGAGTTTTCAATCCACCGGGGTGTATTTCCTTTTTTGATGTCCTTAATTTTTGCCTAGACCGCCTTTTCAGGTTTTCGATCTAGCAGGACGCTCTCTATTGCCTAAACCGCCCTTTCAGGTTTTCGATTTAGCGAGCTTTTTTTTTTCTTTTTTTTTCCTTAGGCATAATACCTCTTGACTGCATCGGAGTTTATTGAGAGTGGGAACTCTTCTCCGTCCATAGTGGTGATGATCAGGGCTCCGCCTGAGAAGGCTTTCTTTACCACGTACGGCCCATCATAGCTGGGAGTCCACTTTCCGCGGGGATCTTTGTGGATAGGTAATATCTTCTTGAGCACTAGGTCTCCTTCTTTGAATTCTCGAGGACGGACCTTCTTGTCGAATGCTCTCTTGAGTCTCCTTTGATAGAGTTGTCCGTGACATATTGCCGTCAGACGCTTTTCCTCTATGAGATTCAGTTGGTCGAACCTTGTTTGAACCCATTCAGCTTCCTCTAGCTTGGTTTCCATCAAGACCCTTAACGAAGGAATTTCCACCTCTACGGGATGCACAGCTTCCATACCGTATACTAAGGAGAAAGGGGTTGCCCCAGTTGAAGTGTGAATGGCTGTTCTGTAGCCATGTAGCGCAAAGGGAAGCATCTCATGCCAATCCTTATATGTTGTTACCATCTTTTGGATGATCTTCTTTATGTTCTTATTGCCTGCTTCTACCGCACCGTTCATCTTTGGTCGGTAAGGGGAGGAATTATGGTGCTCAATCTTGAAATCTTTGCACAACTCCTTCATTGTCTTGTTGTTCAGGTTTGCCCCATTATCGGTGATGATTTTGTGGGGAGTGCCGTAACGGCAAATGATTTCCTTCTTGATGAATCGGGCTACCACTTGTTTGGTTACGTTTGCATACGAAGCTGCTTCTACCCATTTGGTGAAGTAGTCGATGGCAACGAGGATGAAGCGATGTCCATTTGACGCTTTGGGCTCGATCATTCCAATCATGTCTATGCCCCACATAGAGAATGGCCAAGGTGAAGTCATGACGTTCAGTGGAGTTGGTGGCACATGCACCTTGTCGGCGTAAATCTGGCACTTATGACAAGTCTTGGCATAGTGGAAACAGTCAGCTTCCATGGTTAGCCAATAATAGCCCGCCTTTAGGATTTTCTTTGCCATTGCATGCCCATTGGCATGGGTTCCAAAAGATCCCTCGTGGATTTCTTTGATGAGCATGTCCGCTTCATGTTTATCCACACATCTGAGCAGGACCATGTCATAGTTTCTTTTGTAGAGGGTATTTCCACTGAGGAAGAACTGGGATGCCAATCTTCTGAGGGTTCTCTTGTTGGTGTGTGAGAAATTTTCTGGATACTCTTGCTCTTCGAGGTATCGCTTGATGTCGTAGAACCAAGGTTTGTCGTCAAGTCCTTCTTCGACTGATGCACATACAACTGGTTTGTCTCTTCGATCCATCTTTATGATTGGCGCCTCATTGTAGAAATTTACTTGGTACATTGATGATAATGTAGCCAAAGCATCTGCCACCTGGTTTTCTTCTCGAGGTATGTGATGGAAGTTGATTTCATCAAAATGCTCAATCAACTCTACAACCCGGGCTCGGTAGGGGATTAAATTGGGATGTTTTGTTTCCCATTCTCCTTTGACCCGATAGATGACTAAGGCTGAGTCACCGTATACTTCAAGGTTTTTGATCCTTAGATCAATTGCTGCTTCAAGGCCTAGGATACATGCTTCATATTCTGCCATGTTATTGGTGCATTCAAAGCATAACCTTGCTGTGAAGGGTTGGTATCCATTTCTTGGGGAGATTAAAACTGCTCCGATCCCGTGCCCCATGGCATTTGAGGCGCCGTCGAAAGCGAGCTTCCATCGAGCTCTTGGTTCTGGCCCTTCATCATCGCTTGTGACCTTTTCGTCATTCAAAGCTACGACATCTTCATCCGGGAAGTCGAATTGTATGGGCTGATAATCCTCCAATGGTTGGTGAGCAAGGTGCTCGGATAAAATACTCCCTTTGATGGCTTTTTGAGCAACATATTGGATGTCGTACTCAGACAGCAGCATTTGCCAACGGGCTATCTTCCCTGTGAGGGCAGGTTTTTCGAAGATGTACTTGATGGGATCCATCTTCGATATCAACCAAGTTGTATGGGTCAACATGTATTACCTTAGGCGTCGAGCAGCCCATGCTAAAGCGCAGCAAGTCTTTTCAAGTGAAGTATACCTTGTTTCACAGTCGGTAAACTTCTTGCTTAGGTAGTAGATGGCGTGCTCTTTTCTTCCCGTTTCATCTTGTTGTCCTAACACACAACCCATTGATCCTTCAAGTACGGTTAGGTATAAGATGAGGGGTTTACCCGGAACCGGAGGTATTAAAATTGGTGGTTCTTGCAGGTATTGTTTGATCTTGTCAAACGCCTCTTGGCAATTCTCATTCCAATGAACGGCTTGGTTTTTCCTTAGCAGTTTGAAGATTGGTTCGCAGGTAGCTGTCATGTGTGAGATGAACCTAGCGATGTAGTTCAATCTTCCTAAGAAACCCCGGACCTCTTTCTCGGTATTTGGCGCTGGCATTTCTTGGATAGCCTTTACCTTGTTGGGATCCACTTCGATACCCTTTTGGCTGACGATGAAACCCAATAACTTTTCGGATCTAACGCCAAATGTGCACTTGTTAGGATTTAAGCGCAGCTTGAACTTTCTCAGACGTTCGAAAAGCTTTTGTAGATGGACTAGATGATCCTCCTCCGTTTGGGATTTGGCAATCATGTCGTCGACGTAGACCTCAATTTCCTTATGGATCATGTCATGGAAAAGAGTCACCATTGCTCTTTGGTATGTTGCTCCGGCATTTGTTAATCTGAAAGGCATTACCTTATAGCAGAATGTCCCCCACGGGGTGATGAATGTGGTTTTCTCCATGTCTTCTGGAGCCATCTTGATTTGGTTATATCCCGAGAAGCCATCCATAAAGGAGAAGACTGAGAATTGGGCTGTGTTGTCCACTAATATGTCGATGTGTGGTAGTGGGAAATCATCCTTTGGGCTTGCTCTATTCAAGTCCCGATAATCCACACACATTCTAACTTTGCCATCCTTCTTCGGAACTGGCACAATGTTGGCAACCCATGTTGGATACTTGGTTACGGCTAAGAAGCCGGCATCGAATTGCTTTTTGACCTCTTCTCTGATCTTGAGAGCCATATCAGGTCGAGTTCTTCTCAATTTCTGCTTCACTGGCGGGCATTCCGGCTTGAGTGGCAGCTTATGTACAACGATGTTAGGGTCTAAACCCGGCATGTCTTGATATGACCAAGCGAATACGTCCACGTACTCTTGCAGAAGCTTAATCAACTTTCCTTTCACATCCTTATGTAGGGAGGCTCCTATCTTGATCTCTTTCTTATCCTCTTCGGTCCCCAAGTTGACCTTTTCAACTGATTCTTGGTGAGGTTGTATTACCCTATCCCCTTGATTTGCAAGTCTGGACAGTTCTTCAGGCGGTTCATAATCGTCCTCTTCATCATCTTCCGTTTGATTAATCGGGAAATCGAAGTCATAAGGGATTAAGGCAGTGTTGTTTTTGGAGGGTGGATTTGTAGATCTGCATGAGTATGATTTTTTTTTTTTAGGCTTTTTGTAGAAATTTTTTTTTTAAAACAAATGCAAAAAGAAAAAGTCTCAAATGAACATAAAAGAGTGATTTTATTCATGATCGTAAATAACTTTTAAAACATGGGGGCCCCACACGACTAATCATTTGCCTTGGGAAGAGCTAAATGATTTTTTTTTTAGAAAAAAGCAAAATACAAACATGGTTTATTACTTGATCTTGGTAATGATCTCGGGAATTGCGATAGCCCTCCAATTGTTCAAAGCTTCATCCGAAGCGCAACGGTACACCAAATCAGGCACGTCTTCATCTACGTCTTCAAGTAGAGCCACTTGATCTTCATTGATAAATCCCGCACTGATAAATGTTTTCGAAATAGGGACGATCCCTTGCTTTGGAGGCTTTGAGAAAGTTTCGGCTGATGGATGATATCCCAACCCGAAGCGATTTTTCTTCTCCGGTATGTCCACTAATTTGCCCCATCCGGTAGGTCGGCTTTCTTCTAGGGCCTCTCTTATTGCCCTCCATGATGACATGGCTGTCCTAGCCTCTTTCTTGGGCTTTGAGCTCAAAGTCACGACATTCGCCACTTCTAAGGACTGGAATGGAACATCCACAGCTTCTTCGTCCGTTTCTATATAACGGAATGATGAGAGATGGCTTACCATCATGTCCTCTTGCCCGGAAACTACAATCATTTGGTTATCAATGATGAACTTAAGCTTCTGGTGCAGAGTAGAGGTAATGGCTCCGGCCGCATGAATCCATGGTCGTCCAAGAAGACAACTGTATGTTGGATTAATATCCATGACTTGGAAGGTTATGGTGAAAACCTTAGGCCTGATTTGGACTGGTAAATCGATCTCCCCTACGACGGCTCTTCTTGACCCATCGAAAGCTTTTACGACCAAGGCGCTGGGCTTCATTACTGTTCCTTCACATGATAGCTTGAGGAGGGTAGTCTTGGGCATGACATTCAATGATGACCCCGTGTCCACTAGCACTCGAGAGAGGATATGGTCCATGCATTTCGCGGAGATATGCAAGGCGCGGTTATGAATATGCCCCTCGTCGGGTGGCTCATCGCCATTGAAACCCAAGTACCTACTTGAGGTAATATTTCCGACTATCCCGTCGAATTGGTCCACAGGAATGTCCTTGGTGACATGTGCCTCACTGAGGATCCGCAGCAGTGCCTCTCGGTGTGCTTCCGAGCTTAATAGTAGGGATAGCATGGAGATCTTGGAGGGAGTTTGACCTAGCTGGTCAATGATTTTATACTCGCTCTTTTGGATTATCCTTAGGAACTCTTCAGCCTCTTTTTGCGGGGTTGTCTTTTGAGAAGGCCCTGCTTGGTTCTCTTCTTCCTCCACGCTCTTTTCTTTGAGCGGCTCTTTTGGTAGTACGGCTGGCGTCTTCCCGAGTTCTTTCGGAGCGAAGACTCTACCACTTCTGGTTATTCCTCCAACACCGGTAATGTTAGTGATGCTGGGTTCAATTTTGGCTAGTGGTTTTCCTTCCACATAGGCCTCAGGTTGGTAATTCCATGGTACCATCTTCGTGCTTTCAAAAGAGAAGGGTGCAGGTACGTGGAACGTTATGGTTTGTATAGGCATTGGTACCTCTCTCCTTTGGTATGGGATTTCGAGAGGTTTTGGGTCGTTAGACTCTAAGGTAGCAACGTCCGTGCCATCCTTTATATAGCCAATTTGGATCCAACCTTGGTTCATTAGCTCTTGAAGACAACTCTTCAACTTTCCGCACTTGTCCGGGTTGACCTTGCAGGCTTCACAGTTGGCGTGCATTTCCTCGAACAAACCAAAACTGGTTAAATGCTCACTTATGGTTGACAGGGGAGTCTTAACATTGGCTACCCTCTTGATTGGACCAAAGTCCTCTTGTTCCTCCACCGCATTTACAGAGGGACCCGCATGCCCCGGCAATGGGTTATTTTTTACATTGGGGTTTTCCTCTTTGAAGGATAACAGCTTCTTGTCAATAAGGTCCTGTACCTTGTGTTTGAAAACTCTACAGTTTTTGACATTGTGCCCCACGGTTCCTGCGTGGTAGTCACATTTTGCATTTGTGTCGTACCAATGTGGATATGGTGGCGACATTGGTGGTAGTAGTCTTGGCTCGACCATACCCTTTTGGATTAGATATGGCAAGATTTGACCATAAGGCATAGGTACAGGATCAAATTGCCTACTGTTATAATTGTTCCTCGGGCCCGCTTGGTTCCTTGATGGGTACCCGCCTTGTTGTTGCTGCTGTTGATTTTGCTGAGGCAACACTACTGGTTGTCGAGGTGGAGCTGCGGGAATTACTTGAGGTGAGTAACGCCCTTGAGCCGTTGCTGCTGCCACATAAGGATAGTGGTAGTGAGGCATTTGATTTGGTGGTGGGCAAGACGGTCCCACTAGAACAACATTTGTCTCCCCCTCTTTCTTTTTGTGAAAGTTGCTGGGGGGTCTTCTAGCTCCACTTTGAGCTTCTAGAGGGCCTTGGATCTTTCCCCTCTTTACTCCGTCCTCTATTCTTTCACCAACCATGACTAGATCGGAAAAGCCGGAAGATGTGCTTCCAATCATCTTGTCATAATATGGGCCTTGAAGCGTGCCCATAAAGGTGTCAACAAGCTCCCTTTCCAATAATGGTGGTTGTACACGAGAAGCTAGTTCTCTCCACCGCTGAGCGTACTCCTTGAAGGACTCATTGCTTCTTTGCAGGAGGTTTTGTAGTTGCATCCTATTTGGAGCCATGTCCAAATTATATTTGTATTGCTTTAGGAAGGCATCGGCTAGATCCTTCCAAGTTTGGACATGGGTACGCTCAAGCTGCATGTACCAATCCAAGGACGCTCCGCTTAAACTATCTTGAAACACATGCACCATGAGTTTCTCGTTCATTGCGTAAGCTGCCATCTTCCTACAGAACATCCGTAGATGGTTCCGAGGGCATTGAATTCCTTTGTACTTCTCGAAGTCCGGTGCTTTGAACTTCGGAGGGATTATCACATCGGGCACTAGGCACATGTCCAAAGCGTTGTGGGCACCGTATGAACTGAACCCTTCGACAGCTTTCAACCTTTCTTCCAAAACTCGATACATTTGGGTGGTATCATTGTCTTGGTGGGTGGTGTCGGGAGCAGACTGCCTTGGCTGATTATTTTCCACATCATGGGGAATCACCTCATGCTGAGTAGTGGAAGTTCGTTGAGGACGACGCTCTTCATTCCCTACGGGGATTGTGAGCGGTGGTGGAGGTGGTCCATGGCCCTCATTTTCGAATGGTGGGGTATAATTCAGAGGTAAACCGTAAGGAGGCCATTGCACATTGGCCGCATCCGTTGTTGGGCGAGGGTTACTTTCTTGTGCCGATAGAGCTTGCATTAACTCTAGCATCTGATCCATCTTCCCTTTCATTCCATCAACCTCTTCTCTCAAAGCCGCTTGAGTTTGTTCCAAATTGTCCATGATCCTTTGTTTGTTAGCTCGTGTTCCGTACGAGTGTTGGAGATCTGGTTCTTGGACCGAGGGCTTTCGGGGTTTTCGGGCTATGATTGCTTTGAACTGTTTTTAGGGAAATGAATGAGTTTTTTTTTTGAAAAAATGCATGAAGATGCATGTGGATGTATGTATGAGTATGCAAAATATGCGTTTTTTTTACTTTACGGAGGAGTTTAAAGGTGCACAATTAATATTAGCAATTCGAAATATTAAAGACCGGGAAATTGATTATACTTCAAAATATATTTGATTAAATAACATTTGTTTACAAAGTGTAACTAATGCTATTACAAATCAAATAGCCGCTCGCTTCTCGGCTTTGCTCATCTCCTTCCTATAGAAATCTATGGTGTCCTTGCAGAACTTCATAAACTTCTGGATCTCCATAGGGATGACAAAGTAGGGCATGACCATCTCGGCCTCCGCTAGCCACTTTGGAAGTTGGGTGATTACCAAGTTCGAGAATGCAACCAATTTAGTGAAATCCTCACTTAATCGGGTGGCGTCTTGCCATACACACTCAATCACTTCCTTGCGCTGGTCTAGCTTGACTCTTGCACTTCTAATTTCATCATGTAGTTGTGCAATATGGTCCCCGTGAGCTCTCGCAATCTTGTCGAAGTACTCTTCGAATTTCTTGATGTCTTCTTCGAGACGATTGCACTTTAGCCTCCTTGATGAGAAAGGCTCTCATGTCTTTGCCGTTGGACGCGTTCGGCTTGAAGTTGCTCTTTGTAGTTTTTAACTACTTCTTGGAGCTGTTGATTTTTCTCTTGAAATTTCAACCTCCATTTCCGTTGAGCTTCGATGGCTAGTTCGCCGAATTTCTTGAGCTCTTGGTTGGAATGTAAGATTCTTTCCAACTCTTCGTCCTTGGCCACAAGGTTGGCATCCGCACTAACCAAGCCGCCTCCTATCCAATCTCTCTTCCCTTCGGAGATCCTTAGCCGTTTTTGGCACACTAGGAGAGAGTTTGTTACTTCATCACGATCTCTCTTCGTCCTAGTGATTTCTCCTAAAGCTTGGTGGTGCTTCAATTCTAAGTCTCCGTTTTTGTTTTGGAGTTCTTGAATTTTAGCTTTGAGTTCCTCCACTTCTTTGCTGGGAATGGTTGCAATAGGTTTAGGTGTAGGAGATTTTGGAGGGTTTATGACCACGAAGGGTAGCTTGATTGCTTTGACCCTCTCCTTCACCCACTGAGTATAAAGGGGTTTGGCGACACAGTTTCTCTTGCCGAACCTTCCTTTGCGCACTTGGCTCCATGCTCCCCGGATTCTCTCTAGCAATGCCGGGTCTTGATCGCCTTCCCTTAAGTAGAAAGCTTCCAACAAAAGGTCATTGGGTTTATCTTCCATTGAAAAACCTAGTTGTCGGAGAGAGAGGACCGGATTGTAATTAATACATCCCTTAGTACCAATGAGGGGTACGTTAGGGAAGTCCCCGCAACTGAGGATAATTTCCGGGTCCTCTAAGTTTGGTGAAAACCAATGAATGTCCTTCTCGGCGAGGGTTGTCATCCGTTGCGACCATTTGAGCTTGGCCCGGTTTTCCACAAAGTCTCGGTTTCTTGGCATGTGGGACATCATCCAAATTTGCACCACGGGAGTGCAACAAGTAATTTTGCGTCCCCTTGCTTGTTCATGCCTAGAGTAGAGGGTATGATAAAAATCCGCCAAGATTGTGGGAACCGGATTTTTAGTCATAAATACCTCTAGAGCCGGAAAGTCTATGAAATCATCCATGTTGGGGAATAAGACAATTCCGTAGACTAAAAGGGCTAAGATGGCGTTGAATGCCCTTCCCTCTTTGTTGGCTAACATTTCCCGAGCTTTGGCTTCCAAAAACTTTCTTGCGAATCCCTTAAGGTTTCCTCTAACTTCCAAGTTAGATGCCACTTCTTGGGTGTCAAGGTATAAGGATTCGGCGATGGCTTCTAATGTGGGATCTTTTCCCGGACCGAGATAGAGTTCATGACCCTTCATGCTACAACCCAAAATCTTCTCAAACTCTTCCAAAGTTGGCGCTAGTTGGAAGTCTTGAAATGTGAAGCACCGTAGAGGTGGGTCGAAGAATTACGCCAAAGTGGTTAAGGCCGTTGAATCTATTCTCACGGGTAGGAGATCAAGGATTAGCCCATAGCTTGCCTCGAAAATATTCTTGTTGACCGAAGAGAGCCTCTTGCTTAGAGCTAATAAGCTTTCCACCCTAGGAGCTTTAATTTTGAAGGCGAGCGTATTTTTGTTCCCGGAATCCATATTTCTTTTTGCTAATATTTGTTTGTTCTTTTTAAACTCCTATAAAGAAAAATGATGCGAAAATTACTTTCATGAATGCAAATGATATGCAAGGGTATGGTTTATGAAGGTTCGGAACTTCCCCCCATCCTCACATGTAGGCTCTAAAAGGTGAAATCTCCTAAGAAGAGGTCCTTAGAGTCATAGATCTCACATGGAATTAGGGTTGTCTATGGACATACGTCGACATGACTTCAATTAATTCCACGTGAAAATCTCCTCTAAGCGGGGTTGGGCATCCTCCCTCACGGACATACGTCAACGCGGGCTTCCGCACACAACCTCCTTCTAACTTAGTTTTTTTCTCAAGCTCGGGTAGAGAGCCTCACACATCCGGCATTAACCCGAACAATGTGGAGTAACATCACTCAAGTAACCCCCGCATTTGATATATATATATATATATATATATATATATATATATATATATGATATGAATATAAAGCAAAATAAAGCAAATATAAACATAAAGCATAGATATGACATGTATGAATAAAATAAAAGCATGGCGCGCAAAGAAAATAAAAACAATTGGCTTTAAAAGCCAAATAGATTAGGCTTGACTCGCTAGTGGGAAAAGTGGTCCCCAGTGAAGTCGCCAGCTGTGCGCACCTCGTTTAAAAAACGCGCAAATCCCCCGAGGACGTCCTCGAACGCTCGGAGGGCCTTTGTGAAGTCGCCACCAAAGTTTTTGTGTAAAGGGAACGTTGATAAACCCTTAAGTTTTTTTTGTTTAAAGGGAAACGATAATAAAACCCTTGACGATGAGGAAAGGACTGGTCATCGCAACCATTGTCGGGTTCGGGAGTCGATTACGCAAGGGGAAGGTATTAGCACCCCTCACGTCCGTTGTACTCAACGGGAACCTTCTATTTGGCTAAAGCTTAAATTATTTTTAAATGTTTTGCGCGCATGCTTATCTATGTCAAAAGAAAATATACTAAAAAGGGGGGAAAAGAGATGAAAACAAACGAAAGAAAAAAAGTTTTTATTATTGCGCTTGACAAGATGTCGATCTTGCTCCTACGTATCTCCCGGTAGTCGGAGAATTCAAAGCGTACGTAGTTCTTTGGTAGAAAAAACGTACATATGTTGGTTAATTTTAAATGGACGATGTTTTAACCGAATTCTTGCGATTTAAACGTAGCTTGTATGCTCGCGCTCGGGAGACTTATTAAGCGTATAGCTTGTATGCTCGCGCTTGGGAGACTTATTAAGCGTTTGTTTATGAATTGCGTTAGAATTGTTAAAAGGTACATCCGTTGGGTTAAAGGGTTCGAATTGGTCGCTATGGGACCAAAAGAGGTGCAATGGACTCAAACGAGTCAATCATTGACCGAGGGGACTCCAACGAGTCGAGGGATTGTTCAATTGATCCACTGGGATCAAGAACGGGTACAATGGACTCGGACGAGTCGAACATTGACCGAGTGACTCAAACGAGTCGAGGGATGGAATCTAGTGGCCACGGGGGACCAAAAGGTTCGGATTGACCACAAGGGGCCAAGATTTGGTTTGGTATGGTCGGATACGTTTGAAAATGGAATGACGATTGTCCGAACGACGAGACATACGTCACGCATTCGTACAATCGGGGCAATGGAGAGACATACGTCACACCATCCCTTTTTCATTCAAGTTTTTGGGTAGAATTCTTTTAGAAATCCCAAGGTATATCAAAACATTTGGTTTGAAAACCCAACATGGAAAGATTTAGCAATTTTGCTAGAAAACGCACAAGTTCGGCTCGTTTTTGCGAACGGTTTTAAAAAGCGGACAAATTTGACGTATGTTCACGCTTGAGTTTTGAAAATCATGAACAATGTTTATTGTTCAAGTTTTAATTAAAATGATGAACATAGCTTATTTGTTCAAGCTGTTTTGAAAGTTTAGGAACATAACTTGTTTTGCAAGTTATCCACAAAATGTCCCCCGGACTTGCGAATTTTCCAATATTGTGCAAAATCCTTGACCTGGTTTGAAAAACATGAGTTTTAAAACTCCTAGGTTCTGAGCTCCTGGGCTAGAACCTCAAAAATTGGCCATTTGGGCACCTAAATTCAGATTCTGAGTTCTGTCATGGTCGCTCTGCGACCATGACTTCGCACTGCGAACAATGCGAAAAATTGAGTTCAGAAGCTGTTTCTGAACTTTTGTTCAGAAACAACTTCTGAACACACTCAGGACCTTTTAGGTGAGTGAAAATCTTTGAGTTTTTGGGATGAAAAAGGCTGGACAAACCAGTTTTGATGTTTTGAAAACCTTGGGATTTCTTTGAAATTCAAAAGGGGTTTTTTAGAACCAAAAGGTTTTGAACCAAAATTGCTATGCAAACACAATTGAAAATGCAAGATCAGTACTTAGAATACTTACAGAGATCCTTAGCAAAGCTCCAGCTGCAATGGATTTGAATTGGTTGAAGGTTCTTGCAAAAGTTTTGAATGTTGGTGATGATTTTGAACTTTGTAATGCTTTGTGTTTGGATTGGTTTTTTTCTGGTTGTTTGTAAGTGTTTGTAAGCTGGAATGAGTAGTGTTTCTTTGTGTGAATAATGCTCTTGGTATGCTGTATGTATTCTTTTTTTTACCCTCGCCTTACATCTCTATTTATAGGCCAAAACCAAATCAATTTCATCATTAGAAATCCCCAAAATCCAGCTGATTTGTGGGCTAGGATCAGGCTGAATCCCATTGCATTAAATGCTAATGGATAGAGGCAACCTTGCCTTGTGCCAAGGGTCAAGACTCAGCCTGATTTCAGCCACAAATTCAAAGGTTTTTGGATAGCAATGATGATGAAATAGGGCTGGATTGCAATTGGCCAAGCTTGGGGATCAATCTTTGCAATCTCAATGGTTGATCAATAAAAACGTGCACTGTGATGTGCAGAGATTGGGGGATGCAAAAGGCTATAATTGGCTGGTGTGAGAGGGTGAAAAGCTGTTGCAAAACAGGGTAGGCACTCATGGCTTTTTCAAGTGAAAAAATCCAGCTGGTTTGACTGGTTTTGGGGGAGCAAGCGGGAGGAAAGTCATCAAGCAGGTGGCTGGCAACCTTGGGGTGGTTAACAGGTCACTTGGGAGGGACAAGAGCTGCCCAAGGGCAAGCCCACTTGCTTGTCACATGCTAGGTTGGAAGAAAAAGCTTCCAACCTTGGCATTAATGGCAAGTCTCTCATTTCTGGTTTTGCTTGGCCCAAATAGCCATGAATGCTGATTAAAATAAATATGGAAATGATGTGCAACAAAATCTGGAATTAAATCAAAAACACCAAAAATCTGCAGAAAAATCGCAGACTTCGCAGTGCGAAGGGAGCTTCGCAGTGCGAAGTCCTCATTTTTGAAATGTTGACTTTTCTGTTGACTTTTGTTGACTTTGACTTTTTCTCCCTCTTTGATCTTTTTGATTTTTTTGTTTTAAAAGACTTAGGATAAAATTGGGGTACTACAGTAGCCGTCGATCCATCCAAAGTTGAAGCTGTACTAAGTTGGGAAAGACCCAAGAATGTAGCAGAGGTCAGGAGCTTTCTAGGCTTGGCAGGTTATTATCGAAGGTTTATTATGAAATTTTCTCAGATTGCCTTGCCTTTGTCACGCCTTACCAGAAAAGATGTACCCTTTATTTGGGACGAAGAATGTGAAGAGAGCTTCAGAGTTCTGAAAAGAAAGTTGACTAAAGCGCCAGTGTTGGCAATACCAGATTCTGAAAAGAGATACACCGTTTTCTGCGATGCATCTTCCAAGGGACTGGGAAGTGTTCTTATGCAAGGAGAGAATGTGATAGCATATGCATCTAGACAGCTCAAGACTCATGAAGAGAATTACCCCACTCATGACCTCGAGCTAGCAGCCATAATTTTTGCCTTGAAGATATGGAGACATCATTTGTATGGTGCACAATTTGATTTGTTCAGCGATCATAAGAGTCTGAAATACTTGTTTGATCAGCGAGACCTTAACATGAGGCAAAGAAGATGGATGGAATACTTGAAAGACTTTGATTTTGATCTGAAATATCATCCAGGAAAAGCAAATGTGGTAGCTGATGCCTTGAGTCGAAAGGCTTTATTTAAAGCTGAAATAATGATGCATACATGTGGGTTATATGAGAAATTCAGAGACCTTAATCTACATGTTACAGAGTTAGAAGGTGGCATCTTGCTGAACAAGTTAGATATTTTGTGCGACCTACGGTTTAGGATTGCACAAGCTCAATCTGTGGATATGGACCTTCAAAGGAAAGTTGGCCAAGCAGGGTTTTCGTGGGCACCAGATGGTATAGTATTGTTTGAAGGAAGGGTTTATGTTCCGAATGATATGGAATTGAAAAGGTTGATTTTAGAAGAAGCGCACAAGAGCAGTTTTAGTATTCATCCAGGTACCACCAAGATGTATCAAGATTTGAAGAGAGATTATTGGTGGCCTAGTATGAAAAGAGATATTGCGGAATTTGTGTCGCGATGCATTGTATGTCAGCAGGTGAAGATTGAACATCAAAGGCCTGCAGGAATGTTAGTACCATTGGAGATTCCACTATGGAGATGGGAAGATATAACCATGGATTTTGTGAATGGATTACCTCGAACACAGCGAGGACATGACTCCATTTGGGTAATAGTGGACCGGTTAACTAAGTCAGCTCATTTCTTGCCGGTTAAGACCACTTACCGAGCCTCTCAGTTTGCCGAGTTGTTTATTTCGGAGATTGTGAAACTCCATGGTGTGCCAGCTAGTATTGTGTCTGATAGAGATCCCATTTTCACATCCCACTTTTGGAAAGCTTTTCAGAAGGCTTTGGGGACAAGATTAAAGATGAGCACGTCCCATCATCCACAGACAGACGGACAATCCGAAAGAACTATTCAGACGTTAGAGGACATGTTACGGGCATGTATCCTAGAAGATGGAGGAAGTTGGAACGACCACCTACCACTGATTGAATTTTCTTACAATAACAGTTACCATTCTAGCATTGGAATGGCACCATATGAAGCTTTGTATGGTAGGAAATGTAGAACCCCACTTTGCTGGGCTGAGGTTGGAGATAAGAGTATATTGGGACCTGAGATAATACAGGAGACGACCCTGAAGATTAAGTCAATCCAAGATAAGATGAGAACAGCTCAAAGTCGTCAGAAAAGTTATGCTGATAGGAGACGAAGACCCTTAGAGTTTGATGAAGGGGATCATGTATTCCTTAAGGTTACACCCAAGTTGGGGTTAAGAGGAGCATTCAGAACCAAGAAACTTTGCCCAAGGTATGTTGGACCGTTTCAGATACTTCGACGTGTCGGCCCAGCAGCTTATCAGTTAGCGCTGCCACCGGCCATGTCAGGTTTACATGATGTTTTCCACGTCTCTCAGCTGAGGAAGTTCATTCCCGATCCTTTCCAACCAGTGGAACTGGATAGTATCGATTTGAGATCGGACTTGACTTTTCAACCTGAACCAGATCGAATAATTGATCGTGATGTTAAGTCTTTGCGGAACAAAGAAATTCCTATTGTTAAAGTTGTTTGGAAAGGTTCTCCCGACGGCGAAGCGACGTGGGAGCTAGAGTCAGAAATGCAAGAGCACTATCCTCATCTATTTTCAGGTAAATTCTAAATTTCGAGGACGAAATTTCTTTAAGGGGGGTAGATTGTAATATCCCGCTCATAAGTATCAGTTATCAGTGTTAGAAACTTGAGAAGCAAGCGTGGCAATTGAGTAATTAAGGGAAATGGCAATTTTATAAATTATGCTAAGGGGGAGATTAATTAGAAAATGGAACAAGATATTTATTCCTTTCATTTCAATTCCTTCACAATCATTCCAAAATTCAGATTTTTCCTTCCCCTCACTTCATCTCTCACGCCCCCAATCTCACCATACCAATACCCATCAAACTTCATCAAAACTCTAGTGAGAAATATTTGCAAGAAAGCTTGGGTTGGAAGCTAGTATAAGAGAAAGGAAAGTAAAGCAAGGAAGAACCAAGGGAAGAGTTTAACTTGGAGTGACTTAGAGTTACTGGATTAAAGCCTAGCAAGCACCAATAGAAGGTTTAAGGTGAGCTCCACAGGGTTTTAGAACCCGCTTGAGTAAGTTTGAAAGTATTTTACATATTGAGCTAAGTTTAGAAATTTTACCCTAATCTCCTATGCTTGCCAATTCCTTGATTATTCATGTTTTAAACTATCAATTTGTATTAGAAATTCATTCCTTATACTGTTGGAATGCCTGGGTATCTTTAAATGTGTCAAAATGGTGGAAAAATCACACTTTTAACAGGTTTTGAACTGACATTTTCGCCTGGCGAACTCGGGGCGAGAAAACGACGATTTCCAGCATTTTTCCCTGCCCTGTTTCGCCAAGCTTTCGCCAAGCTTTCGCTCGGCGAAATCAGACATTTCGCCCAGCTGTGGCTCAGCGAAATCAGGCAGACAGCTCAGGTCTGTTCTGGTTCGTTCTGGGTACCGTAAATGCGTTCGGCGAGGCTTTTAATAACCGTTTTCAATGAAAACCTTATTTTCCAAGATAAACACCATTCTTGACATGTTCAAAGGATTACTCAACATTTAAGGAATGAATGATTGGATAAGGAATTTGGTAAAGCATTAGGAATGCAAAGTAAAGTTATTTAAGCTATGGAATATTTCCAATAACCAAGCAACGGCTTATGAGAACGATAAGCCTATGACTATAGGTTCATATGTCAAGTATTAGAAGATTTAACCCTTTAGGGAAAGTTATAGATTAATATGATCAATTTCAGAGATCATTAAGATACAAGCCGTGGCCTTCGTCGTTCATGCTAGTGGGACACGAATGGTTCACGCAAGAGTAAAGTCTAATAAGGAAGAATACTAAGTCGTGACTTTCGTCGTTCACGCTAGTGGAACACGAAAGGTTCATGCATAAGTTAAAACATATTAATTTGCGTCTCTCATCGTTCACGCTAGTGGGACATGGGAGGTATACGCATAAGTTAAGATTATTAAGTCGTGTCTTCTGTTGTTCACGCTAGTGGGACACAGGAGGTTCACGCTAGTGGGACGTGTTATTCCGCAAGGATGACCGCACGACGACAAGAGGAGTCCGGTGTTAGCCTGATACGATAGGAATTTTCACCGGTTAGAAGGGAGATGTACTTCGGGGTTACTCCACCCGGATGCACTCCGTAAAATGAACTCAGATAATTATTGATTGTTCAACGCTAACCCCTAACTTAAAGATATGAGAAGATGAACACGTTTATTTGTATAAGTATTAAGAAATAGGACAATTAGTTCCTAGTATTAAGAAGTAATCATAGATAAGTCAAGTTACCTTATGATGAGATATGATTAAGATATGCAGCGATCCTAGTTCTTTTCCCCTGATCGCGAAATGAGTAAAGATGAGACTTGGCGATCGTAGATATCCCCAAGATCGCCAAGGTAGGCATGGCGACCCTAGGTCCCCTGTGGTTGCCAACAGTAGGTAGGGTAGGAGCTCACTGAGACGTTATGTCTCATCCCTTTCCTTCTGGTGCAGGTTCTTCGCAGGTAGCACGACGCAAAGGTAAAGAGAAAGCTACGGATTGATTGTGCTGCTTATGTTTCTTGATGTAGTATATGATAATGTATCATGATGTATATGTACTATAAAGGATATTATGTATCGGAACTTGAGTTGTACCATAAACTTATGTATTGTGTATCTAATAAACAACTTTTCTGTATTGTATTTAATGTATCCAGTACGAAATTTTAATACCCGTAAGAGATCCTAGGCAATCTCTATATGGGTGTTACAGATCCCATTCGGGTATGTAGGCAAAAGACTTTGTCTTTCCAAATCAATAAAAATAACAAAAACATTTTCTTTCTTTTTAACTCATCACTTTTAATCTTTTTACACTTAGGCATTTATTACAAACAAATAATCAATTTAGCATAAAGATAAATAAAAACAAGAGGTTCCTATAGAGTACTATAGAAGTTTAGGGTGCTAATACATTCCCTTTGCTTAACCAACCCCCGGACCTTTGATCTCTAAAAAAATAGGGTTTTCGAACTTTCTCCCTTTTCCTCGGAAAAATAAAAGATCGGTGGTGAACTTAAAAATTGCGAGTCAACGCTAATTAATAGCTTGATATCCAAAAATCGCCGCGACAGAAAAATGGCGACTTCACTGGGGACCAAAATCCTAAGTGGGTTAAACCTATCTTGCTTTTCTTTATCTTTATGCTTTATTATTATTTGTAATTGTAAATACGTGCTTAAGTGTTTATCTTTTTACGTGAGTGGTGAGATAAGTCCTACACCCGGACTTGAGGGAAACATAAGATAGGATGGTGGTATAATCAAAGTGTCTTTCCGAGAGTGAGTTTCGGATGTGGCACATGTGATAACCCCGCTCAATGGAGGAATCTTGGAAGTATTACTATGTTGGCATGAGTAGTCGTGTTCGGCATTGATATTTTCAAGTGACCTATGAAGTTGAGGACCTTTAGTTACCTTTAACCCATCTTGGCCTCTTAGGACGTAGTGCGGTGGCTAATCAAGAGTAGTCTTGAGTTGGTCGATACGCGATACTACACTCAAACGAGACTTTCCTACGGACGTTGTTGGACCGGGAGTAGTCCCGTAATCCGACAATATTCGGAAGTGGTCAATGACTTTGGGAACTTAGTAGAACCCGTGATACAGGTACATGTGAAACCATAGTCCTTACCAAATGGTGTGTTTACCCTTCAGCTCCAACATTATGGACTTAACCTCACCATGTTTTCTCCGCTCTTTAGCATAAATCATGCATACATGCATTCATTAATAAACATTTTTTTCATTAAGTATCGAAGGACTTAGACAAGTTTTGTTGTAAACATCATAGGAATGAACTTCACAAAGAGAAACACTCAGAAATACAATTTCTAAAGCCCGGATTTGACAAGCTTAAGGAAGCTAGGATCTTTAGTGACTAGTCCGGAGGATTTTCTTTCAAGCTCGTTATGGGAGATCATTCGGCCTCCTCAAGTTTGAAATATCGGGGCTTTTTCAAGATTTCTGCTGATGAACTTTTGAGCATATCCCTTGGCTTTGTTCCCAAAAAGGGGATTGTTCGTTATTTTTTAAATGAAACGTTCAAACTATGATGTTTACAATTACTTCGACAATCCCTTCGATAACAAAACTTTCTTTTTTTGCATAAGCATAATCATGCATCATACTGCATTCATAGTTTTCAAATCGAGTCTTACATTTTGTTCACCAATAAAAGGTCAATCTGCCGCAGTCAAAGGAAGTGGCCCGGCGTGTTCATTGCAAGCCTACTCACTCGAAGTACATCAGAGAAAAAGAATGGATCTGTTAGAGCAAGAAAACCAGAACCTCCGGGAAGAGGTGGCCAATCTCCGGGAAGGGATGGAGAAGTTGACCTCCATGATGAATGCTCTGTTGGCTTCCCAAGCCCAGACGTCAGTTCTTCAGCCTGCTGTCACTACTCTTGAGCAGCCAATCTTATTTGCTTTACCAACTTCTACCATACTTACCCCACCGCCCGGCACGTCTAGAGCTTACCCATGGGGATGCCATTTCTATCAGACGAAGGTTTTCGTCCCACTTCTTTTGGAACCCCAACTCCGGCTATCCAGAAATCAGCTCCAACCCCAACAAAGGCCTCAGCAACAGTATCAACAACAACCTCGACAACAGAATCGGGTTCAGCGGATATCCCATTTTGATCCAATCCCCATGGCATATACAGAGTTGCTCCCCGTTTTGCTTGATAAAAATCTTGTTCAAACTAAGGCACCTCCAAAGGTACCTGAAAGGTTGCCACAGGGATATAGACCTGATCTATCTTGTGCTTTCCATCAAGGGGCACCCTGTCACGACATTGAGCATTGTTACACCTTGAAAGCCGATGTCCAGAAGTTGATCCAGGCTAACATCTTATCCTTCAAAGGGTCGAGTCCTAATGTGCAAGCTAATCTACTACCTGGCCATGGGACCCCATCTGTTAATTCGGTGCAAGATTGTTCAGAAGCTCACCCTGTTGAAGAAGGTGGTAGTTAATTTTGTAACACATGGCAGAGTTTACCGTAATTAGGTCGCTGTTGACGTTCCCTCAAGTTACTCATAGGTCCAAGTAATTTGTTTTGTTGTCTTGTCTTTTCAAAAAAAAATCCTTTCGTTCCGCCCGAGACGAAAGTGAACTCGTGTAGGGCTTTTTGTTTCATGTATTCCCATCATCAAATAAAAAGTCATTTTGTCCTCGACTTTGTCTGTTTTATATTTTGCTTTTTCTGGAAAATGGTAACACAAAAAACCAAAAAGTTAATTATCTTTCTTTTATTTGTTTTCCTTTAAATCATTTTCAAATGTATGCATCAACTCATTTTCTCAAATTAATCATCAATCATATAAAAGCTTAAACACCAATAAACCCGTTGAACACTGTAACCCTATGCTCTCTCCCGACTTTGAATTCCCTGTTTATGAAGCTGAAGAGGAGGAGGATGAAGGGATTCTCGAAAAGATCTCTCTGTTACTAGAATATGAAAAGAACATCATTCAGTCTCATGAAGAAGCATTGGAAATGATAAACTTGGGTTCCGAGGGACTGCTGCTACGGTATTCCTGATAAAATTCCAGATGAATGGTGCCATCGAGGCTGCAAAAAAAAAACAAAAACAAAAAAAAACAAAAACAAAAAAATCAAAAGCAAAAAAAAAAACAAAAGCAAAAGAAAAAGAAAAAGAAAGAAAGAAAATACATCAAAAAGATGGTGCAGAAGATGGTCACCACCTACAAGGACGTGCGTGAGATGTTACAGAATGCTTTTACACGGATATCGTACTTCAGTGCGTACCTCAACAGGAGCAACCCCTTTTCTCTTTGGTATACGGTATGAAAGTTCTAATGGAAGCCAAATTATCAGAGGCTGAATGATGTCAAAACAAATATGATCAGTTCAAACTTGATTGAAAAGAAACGCATGAAGGCCTTGTGCCATGAGCAGTTATATCAAAAGAAGATGAAACAAGCTTTTGACAAGAAGGTTCGTCCCCGTGTGTTTCAAAAAGGAGACCTCGTGCTCGAGAAGATCCTATCTTTTCCACCCAATTCCAGGGGCAAGTGGACGCCTGACTATGAAGGTCCATATGTCGTCAAGAGAGCTTTCTTCAGTGGCGCTCTGACTCTTACGACTATGGATGGTGATGAGCTCCCTCGTCCTGTGAATGCCGATGCAGTCAAGAAGTACTTTGTCTAAAAAATAAAAGAACAGCTCGGTAAGTCGAAAACCCGAAGGGGCGGCTTAGGCAAAAATGAGCGTCTCGGTGGATCGAAAACCCAAAAGGACGGTCCAGGCAAAAATTAGAGACATAAAACAGAGAAAATAATCATCCTGATAGGTCGAAAACCCGAAAGGGCGATCTATGCAAAAGTTAAGGATCAAAAGACAAAGTAACTGCATTGAGCTGGTCTTTACTGCACCTTGGCTGTCAAATGGACTCTGAATCTGAAGCATCCAAACAGTGGAATTCAAAGTTGTCAGGGAGAATAGTGGTTATTGTGTTCAATGTACCTTCCCCTTATATTTACCATTTTCCAAACTTTGTAAGATCTGTGGAGCCATGCCATTGGCAGGTCACCACTCCTTTAAATAAATTTGAGTCTGTGGCCTTTCATTTGGAATTCTCATTTATTCAGTTTATAAAACCTTTTCTATTTTTGATGGTAGCATTTGAAACAAAATATTTTTCAAAATCATAAATATTTTTCATGTCTTTTTGAAAAGCATAAACAACAAATACATTTTCTTTGAACTCATGAATAAGTGAGGGGTGCGTCAACAGCCATCCTGAGAACGGATAAACTTTGTAGGATAAACATGGTCAATTGCTTAAAAAAAAATACAAAAAAAAAAGAAATGTATATATAAAAGGAAAAAAGAAAAGAGCTCGGTAAGTCGAAAACCCGAAAGCGCGGCTTAGGCAAAAATGAGCGTCCCGGTGGATCGAAAACCCGAAAGGGCGGTTCAGGCAAAAATTAGGGGCATACAAAAGAATATATTCCCGGTGGGCTGATAACCTGAAAGGGCTGTCCAGGCAAAAATTAGGGACTAAAAAAAAGAGAGCAAAAAAAAAAAAACAAAATAAGCATGACCACAGAAGCACCAGTTCTTCTACCAGGTTTTGGATTAGCACGTTTTCCCCAAGAAGTGTTTACTCCCCATCAGTTGTTGCATATGCCGGGCTTTACCCCGTTAATGTTTTGATATGTTCCCAGTGGCATCATCCCCATTGAAGATTGCCGAGTGTTTGTGATGCGACGTCGGGTCACTTCCCATCTTACCTGTCCAATCTTGTCTTATCAAGTTTATCAATTATCCAACCATACAAGTCGATCCTTTATACAAGCCAATCCTCCATACAGTCATACAAGTCGTGTCGTCATTCTTGCACTCATACATTCATGCATATACACATTCATGCATATACAATAAAGACAATATCATTCATACATGGTTGCATTAACCACCCTGAGTCTTGCCTCAAATATCTTTCCATATCAATCAATCATGAATAACTTGTAACCCTCTCTTACCCCAAGTGTCATCCCCTGTGTGTCTGGTCCCAAGATGTCACCCTCTTTTCGCCAAGTGGCAGTTCTTTTATGAACAGCTTGTGCATCATTTACCTTTATTTCTTGTCGTCAATGGTCGTTCGGCAATAATCCTGACAGTTGACATTTACCTTTATTTCTTGTCGTCAATGGCAGTTCGGCAATAATCCAGACAGTTGACATTTACCTTTATTTCTTGTTGTCAATGGCAGTTCGGCAATAACCCGGACAGTTGACTTTTTACCTTCATTTCTTGTCGTCAATGGCAGTTCGGCAATAACCCGGACAGTTGACTTTTACTTTTATTTCTTGTCTTCAATGGCAGTTCGGCAATAACCCGGACAGTTGACTTTTACTTTTAGTTCTTGTTGTCAGTTGGCTAGTTCGGCAATAACCAGAACATCTGACATTTATGTTTGTTTCTTGTCATCAGTTGGCTAGTTCGGCAATAACCCGAACAGCTGACATTTACCTTTTTTCTTGTCATCAGTTGGCTAGTTCGGCAATAACCCGAACAACTGACATTTATCTTTTTTTCTTGTCGTCAGTTGACTAGTTCGACAATAACCCGAACAGCTGACATTTATCTTTGTTTCTTGTCGTCAGTTGACTAGTTCGGCAATAACCCGAACAGCTGACATTTATCTTTGTTTCTTGTCATCAGTTGACTAGTTCGGCAATAACCCGAACAACTGACATTTATCTTTGTTTCTTGCCGTCAGTTGGCTAGTTCGGCAATAACCCGAACAGCTGATATTTACCTTTGTTTCTTGGCATCAGTTGGCTAGTTCGGCAATAACCCGAACAGCTGACAGTTATCTTTGTTTCTTGTCGTCAGTGGCAGTTCGACAACATCCCGAACAGCTGACATTTACATTTTACCTTCTTTAAGCTGCCCTCACATTGGTAGTAGGTAAAATATTTTGTTTGCCTTTTTAAGCTATCCGCACACCGATAGTAGGCAAGGTCTTTTCTTTTATATTACCTGTTTTAAGCTATCAATACACGATAGTAGATAATACATGTCATCTGTCTTTTTTAAGCTATTATCTTTGTTGATAGTAGTAGACAGTATCTCTTTCTGTTACCTTTTTTAAGCTATCAGTACACGATAGTAGGTAATACCTGTCATCTGTCTTCTTTAAGCTATCATCTTTGTCGATAGTAGGCAGTGCCTCCTTCTTTCACCTTTTTAAGCTATCATTTACACGATAGTAGGTAGCATCGGTCTTTGTCTTTGTTAGGCTATCGTTCTGAATTAGTGCGATAGTAGACAACTTACATTTATCCCCGGTGAAACCATGTTATCCCCAGTGGAGTCGGATCTCGTTTCTTTAACAGACTCGGGTATCCTTTTGTTTTGTTATCCCAAATCGAGCCATCCTCGCCGTCTTGCATTCATACTTGCATCGCGAGCATCCACAACATTACATGCATAGCATTGCATTCATAGCATTTTGCGGTTGAAATTGGTCAAAAATGGTGTACTCTGTATTTAAGTCTCTTCGACCCGTCAATTTAAAATTTCCACTTTTAAATCTCTGTAACGAAGAAACTTAAATAGGGGCATCTGTCATACCCCATTTTTGACCCGTTTTTAAGTCGTTTCTCTCGTCTTTTAGGCCAGAAATTTTCGTCGTTTCAGACGAAATTTCGGCAGGGAGGTATTTTAAAATACCTCATATTTTTGTTCCGAAGGCAACTTTTTTTTATTTTTTTATTTTGTTTTTATTATTATTTCTATTATTTACTTTCTTTTTTTCTTTATTTCCTTTTAAATTCTTTTATTAAATGCTTTTCTTTTTTCTTTTTTATTTTTTCGTTTTTATTATTATTAGTTTTTTTTTAGTATTTTTATTTTTACTGTTTTTTTAGTTTTTATTTATTTTTTCAGTTATTTTGGTCCAGACCCAGGAGGGGTGTTTTAGTCCTTTTTGTCCAGTCCATTTTACTATAAATAGTACCATTAATGGTACTGTTCAGGGGGTCAGAATCAGTCAGAGTCAGTACAGTCCCACCACCCTAAGCCACTGCCAAAACCACCCAGAACCACCAACACAATCAAAATTCCGGCCACCACAAAAAGATAAAAAAAAACGCAAAAGCCAAAATCAACACAGTCAAACCACTTCATAACCAAATCAAACACCATAAACCATCACCACATCACAAATCGCAAATCCGTTTACCATAACCACAAATCGCAAATCCGTTTTCCATAACCACAAATCACGAATTCACATTCCATCAACACCAGTCACACGAACTGTATCCAATCATCATACAGATCATACATACCGAACCGGAACAAACAAAAATCATACAAGTCCAGAACCGTACACGGTCCAAACTCACCAGTTATAAATGGAACCATTACCAGACTAAAACAAACTCAATCTAGCCAAACACAAGAAAAAGGGTAGGATTCTGTTTCTTTTTTGAGTGTAGATCTAGAGTTTCTGTGTTGAGGTTTTTGAAAACCGACCTCGGATTCATAACGAGTAGGTTAAGAGGATTCAAGAGGTATATTTTTTTAAAAAAAAGGAGATCTGAGCCACTACGGCACGGTGGCGCCGTCGGCGGCCGCCGCGCCGGAGGAATGTTCTGACCGTGGAGGATTCCAGAAAGGAAGAAAGAGAAGAGAGCAAGTGAGAGGGAGAGAGAGAAAGGTTATGGGCAAATGAACGAAAACCGGATGCCTGGCCTTTTATAGGTAGCTGAACCGAACCGGTTCTTTCAGACCGAACCGGTCTGGTTTTCATAGCTTCAGTCCATTGGACCTTGCCTCGGCCCAACCCTCTTTCCGTTCCTTCTTTCTTTTTCTTTCTGTTCCTATCCACGCCTGTTTTTTCTTTCCCTACACCCCCTCCTTCTCTATTCCTCTTCTTTTTTTTTTCCTTTTCATTTTATTCCTTTTTTTTCTTACATTTTATCTTTGTTTTTTTTTATTTTCATGCATTTTATTTTACTGCTTTTTATTTTCAGTACTTCATGCATTTTATTATTATTGTTATTTTTCTTTTATTATTTTATGCATTTCTATTTTTCTTTATTTATTTTACGCATCATATTTAATTTTATGCCTTGCATTTTTTTTATTATTTTTTATTTATTTTCCAGCACCATATTTATTTATGTCTTGCATTTTATTTTCCAACACCATATTTATTTTTTGTCTTGCATTTTTTATTTTATTTTTTTTATTTTATGCATCATATTTATTTTATGTCTTGCATATTTTTATTTTAGCATCATGTTTATTTTATGTCTTGCATTTTTATTTTCTTTTTTTTTCAACATCATATTTATTTTATGTCTCGCATTTTTATTTTCTTTATTTATTTTATGCACCATATTTATTTGTTGTTTTGCATTTCATGCATTTTTTTTATTTCTTTTTAGCATATTTACTTTAATGCAATTGCAATTTTATTTTATTATTTTTGTCATTTATTTTATTGCCATTAGAATGTATATAGGTCCAATGTAAAAATAAATGAGAATATGCACCGACACCACATTTATTTTTTCTGCTTTATGCCAAGGACGATAATGTAATTATTGACCGTATCCGAGGGAAAGGACCCTCACTTGATCCAACGTCATTTTGAGGGATCCAGTGCGTTTGGACTTTGTCAGCATAACTTAGTCTCTGGACCTTAGGACTTAATCAAAATTTTCACAAAAAAAAATTCAAAAAGTTAAAATCCAAAAACACTTTATAATCAAAATTTCAAAAAAAAATTAATCTTTGTCATTTCTTTCTTAATCAAATTTCAATCAAATTTTTAATCAATCAAACATTTTTTTCAATTTAAAATCAATCAACACACTTCCTTTTTATTCTTCTATGCCTTTTTCGGCCTCCTATCTTTCTCAAAACATTTTCAAAACTTTAAAATCAATCAAAACCAATCACTCGGCTTTTTACCCCGAACTACATGATTTTGATCCCATTCGGGTATGTAGGCAAAAGACTTTGTCTTTCCAAATCAATAAAAATAACAAAAACATTTTCTTTCTTTTTAACTCATCACTTTTAATCTTTTTACACTTAGACATTTATTTACAAACAAATAATCAATTTAGCATAAAGATAAATAAAAACAAGAGGTTCCTATAGAGTACTATAGACGTTTAGGGTGCTAATACCTTCCCTTTGCGTAACCAACCCCCGGACCTTTGATCTCTAAAAAAATAGGGTTTTCGAACTTTCTCCCTTTTCCTCGGAAAAATAAAAGATCGGCGGTGAACTTAAAAATTGCGAGTCAACGCTAATTGTTGGGTTTTTGTAGATTGGCTACATTTTGCAAAAACATCCACTAGCCAGATGCTGGGACAGATGCTGTAGCATATGGAACAGCATTACGTGACTTGTGCTTTTCGCGCCAGCTAGCGCTTTATTTTGTGTATGCAATCTTCCAAAGATTTGCTTGAAGATTTATTTTCCAATGGCTTGCTGATCAAGGCGCGTGTATCTGATTGAAGATTTGCTTGAAGTTTTATTTGCCTTGCTATTTGTTCCACAAGATATCATTCTATATTTGGAAGCTTTTTATTATTTCTAGAAGATTGTTTCAGCTGGACCGGACAATGTCCACGCTCTATTTTGAAGCCCAAACCCGTGCTATCTCAGTGCTATATATTTGTGAAGACAAACCCTAGTAGGGTAACTAAAAACCGTGTGTGTTAGAAAAGCGTGTGTTTAAGGTTTTTAGGGTTTCTTTTGTTAATTGTGAGCCTTGCTTGTATCTTCCTGATTCAAGCTAAGGACTGAGTTTGTTTGAGTTGTAATTGTAAGCTGCTCCTAAGCTTTTAAGTACGGAGTGAGTATGTGTTATTAGAGTGTGTTTCTCTTGGTGTGTTTTGTGTGTTTGATTACAATACTGTTTGTGCTGTTGGTAGGAATTGAGACGGGGTCTCATATCTAGGAGTTCCTAGATAGAGTTGACACTGGTAGGGTCTAGGTGCAAAGTCAAGTAGTGTGTCTGCGTTGGTATTTTCACTAGAACTATAATAGTGGAATCATTCCTGGATTGGTATCCCCCAGAGTAGGAGAGTTGCTCCGAACTGGGTTAACAAACTCACTGTGTACTTTATATTTCTGCTGTGTTCTATTTAATTTGTGCTTTGTTACGTTGCGTTACTTTAATTGTAGTTCTGAGTAGACACGTGCTCGGACAGTTGTGCCAACATTGTGCACAGCATATTTCAGTCAGGTTGCCAGGAATTTCAATTGGCATCAGAGCAGGCACCCTGTTCTGTGTGGGTGAGCTCCAGGGAAAGAATTTTCTGGCTTAATGGATAAAGAAGGAGGACTGGTGAACAGACCACCCCTGTTGGATGGGTCAAACTATGACATTTGGAAATCACGCATGACAGCATTCTTGAAATCTCTAGACAGCAGAGCTTGGAAGGCTGTGATCAAGGCTTGGGTCCCTCCTAAAATAAAAGATGCGAATAATGTTGATACTGATGAGTTAAAACCAGAAGAGGAGTGGTCTACAGCAGAAGACACTGCAGCTATTGGAAACTCTAAGGCCCTGAATGCTTTGTTTAATGGTGTTGACAAGAACATGTTCAGGTTGATTAAACAATGCACTATTGCTAAGGAAGCTTGGGATATCCTAAGAACAGCTCATGAAGGTACTCAAAAGGTCAAGAAGTCAAGGCTACAACTGCTAACAACACAGTTTGAGAATTTGAGAATGAAGGAAGGAGAGAGTGTTCATGACTTTCACATGAATGTGCTAGAATATGCTAACACATTTGAATCCTTGGGGGAAAAGATATCCGATGAAAAACTGGTAAGCAAAATTCTCAGGTCCCTGCCTAAGAAATTTGATATGAAAGTATGTGCTATTGAGGAGGCCCAAGATATTGGAAATATGAAAGTTGATGAGTTGATTGGATCTCTTCAAACTTTTGAATTAAAGGCTAATGAAAGATCTGAAAAGAAAGACAAGAACATTGCTTTCATCTCCAACACTGATGAAGATGATGTGGAGAGTAATTTAGATACTGATGAGAGCATCTCTGAAGCTATTGTGTTGTTGGGCAAACAATTTAATAAAGTTGTGAAAAGGATGGACAGACGCCCTAGGACAAATGCTCCGGACAACAGTCGCAGCATCTTTAAAAATGTCAACAATCAGAGGAAACCTAGAACTGATGACAAAATCAATCAAAGCAAATGGGTGCAATGCCATGAATGCGAAGGATTTGGTCACATCAGAACTGAGTGTGCAACTTATCTGAAGAAACAAAAGAAGGTGATGACTGTGTCTTGGACTGATGAGGATGAATCAGAAGAAGAACCTGAAACTGCAAAACATGTGAATGTCTTGACTGGAGTGTGCACATCTGACAATGAATCTAGTGATGAAGAGGTAACATGTGATGAATTGGCTGATTCCTACAAGGAGCTATATCTCAAAAGTGAGGAAGTTTGTAGAACTTTAGAAAAACAAAAGAGGACCATTGCTCTCTTGCAAGCTGAGAAAGACAAACTTCTGAAAATAAACTCAGATCTCAATGATGAGGTTATCTTACTTTCTTCCAAGATTGACAATATGAACAAGCAACTGCGGATGATGAACAAAGGTACTGATGCTTTAGACGAAATTCTGGAAATAGGACAGAAACCTGGAGATTCTAAAGGTATTGGGTTTGACTACAGATCCTTGCCTCAGCAGGAACAACTACCAGTGAGACAGTTTGTGCCATCTGTTAGTACTTATGATCATATTATGACAAGACAGATGCCCCAGCATCAGGTCAGACAACAGGCATCTGGATATAGGCCCAGATCAAAAGGAAGGAATTATGATTGGGTATGTCACTACTGTGGAAGAAAAGGTCATATCAGACCTTTCTGTTTGAAATTATATGGTTACCCAGACAGGACCTATTCACCAAGACCTGATCCCACAGTAAAGATCACCAAGAAGCAGTGGAAGCAAAAAAATGATAATTTCACAAGCAACACTGTGGATCCTAGAAAAATAGAACCAGAAGCTGATGAGATTGCTCAAATTGCTCATACATCTCTGAGAGTGTCATCCAGAAATGATTGGTACTTTGACAGTGGATGTTCCAGAAATATGACTGGTGATAAAAATTACTTAACTGATGTTAAGCCTTATGCTACAAGTTTTGTGACTTTTGGGGATGGAGCCAAAGGAGAAATAAAGGGTGTTGGAAATCTTGTGGAAGAGGGCCTACCCAAACTTGACAAGGTGCTTCTTGTGAAAGGATTAACTGCCAACTTAATTAGTATTAGTCAACTGTGCGATCAAGGAATGAAGGTCAACTTTACAAAGAGTGAATGCTTAGTTGCTAACAGTGAAGGGGACATCCTGATGAAAGGTGTTAGATCAAAGGACAATTGCTACTTGTGGGTTTCTCAAGATAAAGCAAAGTTATCTACTTGTCTAATAACCAAAGAAGATGAAGTTAAGCTATGGCACCAAAAGCTTGGACATCTGAATCTCAGAAGCATGAAGAAAGCTATTGCTGAAGGAGCCATCAGAGGTCTACCAAAACTCCAAATTCAGGAAGGAAGTATATGTGGAGAATGTCAGATAGGGAAACAGACCAAGATGCCTCACCAGAAGCTGCAACATCTGTCCACATCCAGAGTTCTTGAGCTATTGCACATGGACTTAATGGGACCTATGCAAGTCGAAAGCTTAGGTGGTAAGAAGTATGCATTTGTTGTTGTTGATGATTTTTCCAGATATACTTGGATAAATTTCATTAAGGAGAAATCAGACACTTTTGAAAAATTCAAGGATCTTTGCTTACAACTTCAGAGAGAAAAGGATTGTGGAATTGTTAGAATCAGAAGTGACCATGGGAAAGAGTTTGAGAATGGTAAGTTCTCTGATTTCTGTATTTCTGAAGGAATATTTCATGAGTTCTCTGCACCCATTACTCCCCAACAAAATGGGATAGTTGAGAGAAAGAACAGGACTTTGCAAGAATCTGCCAGGGTTATGCTACATGCAAAGAAGCTGCCATTTTTCTTTTGGGCTGAAGCCATGAACACAGCCTGCTATATTCATAATAGAGTGACTTTGAGAAAAGGTACATCTACAACCTTGTATGAGCTATGGAAGGACAGGAAGCCAACAGTGAAGCACTTTCATGTGTTTGGTAGTAAGTGCTATATTTTAGCTGACAGGGAACCAAGAAGAAAGATGGATGCTAAAAGTGAAGAGGGAATTTTTCTAGGCTATTCAACAAACAGCAGAGCCTATAGAGTATACAACTCCAGAACCAAGACAGTGATGGAATCTATAAATGTTGTTGTAGATGATGAAGGTAATAATGCTGTGCCAGATGATGCGACGTTTGCCTCAGCATCTGACCTACAGGAAGAGAAGAAAGAAGATGAAGCAAGTAGTAAGGGAGATTCTGAAGTAACTAGTCCAGAGAAGACTGCTCCCAACAAAGGATCATCTATCAGAGTTCAGAAAAACCATCCCATAGATCAAGTCATTAGAGATCCTAACCAAGGGATTACAACTAGAAGGAACTATGATGAGGTATCAAATTCTTGCTTTATATCTAAATTTGAACCAAAGAATGTTAAGGAAGCTCTAACTGATGAGTTCTGGATAAATGCTATGCAAGAAGAATTAACTCAGTTCAAGAGAAGTAATGTGTGGGACTTAGTTCCTAGACCAGATAATGTGAATGTCATAGGTACCAAGTGGGTTTATAAAAACAAGTCTGATGAAAATGGTACTATCACTAGAAACAAAGCTAGACTGGTTGCACAAGGATATGCTCAAATTGAAGGTGTAGACTTTGTTGAGACTTTTGCTCCTGTAGCTAGGTTGGAATCTATTAGATTGTTACTTGGGATTGCTTGCATACTAAAATTCAAGTTGTATCAGATGGATGTCAAGAGTGCCTTTCTCAATGGGTACTTAAATGAAGAGGTCTATGTGGAACAGCCTAAAGGGTTCGTTGATCCAAGTTTTCCAAACCATGTTTACAAATTGAAGAAAGCTCTATATGGCCTAAAGCAAGCCCCTAGAGCTTGGTATGAGAGACTTGCTGAGTTTCTAATTAACCATGGCTATAGGAAGGGAGGAAATGATAAAACCTTGTTTGTGAAAGATGAAAATGGACAGCTGATGATTGCTCAAATATATGTAGATGACATAGTCTTTGGAGGAATGTCTGACCAGATGATAGAGCATTTTGTTCAGCAAATGCAATCTGAATTTGAAATGAGTCTTGTAGGTGAGCTAAAGTTCTTTCTTGGTCTTCAAGTGAAACAGATGGAAGATACTATATTTATCTCTCAAAGTAAGTATGCTAAAAATATAGTCAAGAAATTTGGGATGGAAAATGCTGCTCATAAAAGAACTCCTGCTCCCACACATGTAAAATTATCAAAGGATGAGAAAGATGTGGAGGTTGACCAAAGCATGTATAGGAGTATGATAGGAAGTCTTCTATATCTTACAGCAAGTAGGCCAGATATCACATTTGCAGTTGGAGTGTGTGCCAGGTACCAAGCTGAACCAAAAATAAGTCATCTGACTCAGGTAAAGAGAATTCTGAAGTATGTGAATGGTACTAGTGACTATGGTATGTTGTATTCTCATGGGGAAAACACTGTGTTGTTTGGGTATTGTGATGCTGACTGGGCTGGAAGTGCAGATGATAAAAAGAGTACCTCTGGTGGATGTTTCTTTCTAGGCAACAACCTTATATCCTGGTTCAGTAAGAAGCAAAATTGTGTTTCTTTGTCTACAGCTGAAGCTGAGTACATAGCAGCTGGTAGTAGTTGTTCTCAATTGTTGTGGATGAGACAGATGCTGAGTGAATACAATGTCAAGACAGATGCTATGACATTATACTGTGACAATCTGAGTGCAATTAATATCTCCAAAAATCCTATACAACATAGCAGGACCAAACATATTGACATTAGACATCATTTTATCAGGGATCTTGTTGAAGAAAAAATTGTTACTCTTGAACATGTTCCAACTGAAGAGCAATTAGCAGATATTTTTACCAAAGCCCTTGATGCTAATCAATTTGAAAAATTAAGACGGAAGTTAGGGATATGCTTATTTGAGGAATTGTAGCAATTAATGTGCGAGAGGCGTGCAGCTAAAATTTTCTCTCTCCTCAACTGCTTCATGCAAGTCACTCAAGGAGGTTATTTTGAACTTCCCTTTTTTAGACCGCTCACACGCTATCATTGTTATCTGTGTCCTAACTTCTCAAAACCTCTCATCTCCTCCCTTACCGCGCACATCATCATTCAAAAATCGCCCTCTCTTCATACCTTCAAATTCAAAATCATCACCATGGCTGATTCTACCTCTCATCAAACTATGCAAGATCAAGCTCCTGAAGCCGTCATCACCGATGCGCAACCCCTCAGTACTATTCTCAGCTCTCCTACAAAGAAGCGACGAACTAGGTCGTCTGCATCACGAAGGAAGACTCCTGTCAAATCTAGCAAAGCTACCTCCTCCACTGCTGTGAACACGAGGTCAAAATCGAAAGGTAAAACTTCTACCACTCCCGCTGTTCAACGAGTAGGGCTTAGCATGGATGATTTGTACCTTAAGGACAATCCATTTATATCAACTGTTGTTGAACCAAATGCTGAACCTTCTGTCACCGAATCTGAGAATATTGCTGTTGAAAGTACTGTAGCTACGACTGAAACCCTAGGTCCTGATAACCCTAAGGTATCAGACAAATTAGTTGATGATTCTTCAAATTCCCCCACTGAGCAAGATGTTACCGCTATTTCTGTTGAAAAGAATGCTGTTAATCCGGATGTTTCTGAGACACCTGCTATTCCCCCTGCCACAACAAAGGATGCTGTGACAGATGCTCAAGCATCTTTGTCACAAGCTCATGAGGAGCCTGATGTGGTGGTTCCAAACATCTCTGGTTCTGTGAGTGCTCATGAGAAAGATTCTTCCAAGTCTGAAGATGAAGGTACTGAGACCCAGGATGTTGTAGATAATGCTGAGACTGTTATTTTAGACCAAGCTGATACTGTTGCTGTTGAGGAAGCTGTGCCTGAAGAAAGACCTCAGGAGAAGACTGGTGCTATGGGTGTTGCTCGCAGGACTAGGAGCAAATCTGACAAAACTGCTGCTATTGTTAGTGAAGGACAAAAGGAAAGTAAGAAGAAAACTGTTAATGCTGGGAAGAGGCCTGTGTATGGTCCCCCCAAGGCTGGGAGCAAGAAGGTGGCTCAAAGTGGTCACAAGAAGAAGAGCCTAAAAGGAAAAGACCCTCCCTCTAGTGACTCTGAGTTTGAGGTTGCTGAGCTTGAAGCTGCCACATCTGGTGGGGCTTCTAGAAAAACAATGAAGGGTATGAAGATCCCTCTGACCATTCCTCCAGCCCCTCTTGATAATGTTTCTTTTCATTTGGAAAATGGGTCTTCTAGGTGGAAGTTTATATACCACAGAAGACTTGGTCTTGAAAGAAATCTTAAGGAAGAAGTTTTCAGGTGTAAAAAGCTGGTTGATGTGTTGGAATTTGCTGGACTGATGAAGACTGTGAGAAATCTGGGTCCATGTTATGATAAGCTGGTCAGGGAATTTTTGGTGAATGTTTCTGATGAGTGTGATGACACAAGAAACCCTGAGTATAGGAAGGTTTTTGTTCGTGGTAAGTGTGTCAATTTTCTCCCATGGTGGTCAACGCATACCTTGAGAGATCTGCTGAGGAGACCCCTGAGCTTGAGGTCACTGAGGACACCATCTGCAAGGCAATCACTGATAACAAGATTAAGCATTGGCCAAAGCATTTGTCTTCTGCTCAACTGTCTCCTATGTATGCTGCTTTGAATAGGATCTGTGCTCAAAATTGGACTCCAACCACTCACTCAAATTTTGTTGCTTCTGGGTTGGCTAAGTTCATTTATGCTGTGGGGACCAAGTCACCCTTTGATTATGGAGCCTACATCTATTATCAAGTTTTGGAGCATGCTAAATCTTTTGCTATTAAGTTTCCAATTGCTTTTCCTACCCTCCTGTGTGGAATTAGTCTTCAGCAACACCCTGATATTTTGATCAGTAGTGATGAGCCCTGCAAGAGGCCTGGTCCTATGGCTTTGGACTGCAGTCTGCTGTCTGAGACACATGATGCTGATGTTGCTGGTACTTCTGTCCGGACATCTGGTGTGCTCTCCAGAAAGCAAATGCTTGCTGATCTTACTGAGACAAGTGTGGCTCTTGGAGCTAGGAAGGTGAAGATTGACAGGATCATTGCAGCTTTGAAGGCTGAAGCTGATGCTGAGGGTGAGCAGGATGAGGAAGAAGGAGGAAATATGCCTGTTGCTTCTGCTGATGCTACTGAGGATGCCTCTGATGATTCTGAGGATTTCTGATTTTATTGTTTTGTTCTGATCTCTTTTGATGTACTCTTTTTGCTTTTGTTGGTGACTGGGCTATGCCCTGAATTTCTTATGCACCTTGTGTGCTTCTGGTCTGTAATATGCACTCTCTATGGTTTCTATGCACTTTCTCTGAGTATGCACTATCTGTTTTTTGTTAGAATTTATGGCTAAAAAGGGGGAGTAGATGCAATGCGCATGTGCATGTGGCTAAAAAGAATTTATAGCTTATATTATCTTGGCTGGTTGTGTGCATGATTTGAAGCTTATCTTATGTATGGTTACATGTGTTGAGGGGGAGTGTAGTATATGTTGAGGGGGAGTACTGGTACATGTTTTGAGGGGGAGCTCTACTTAAGTTTTTTTTGGTGTGTGGAAATTTATTTTTTCCCTTCTCTATGTAAATCCACTATATGAGAGTTTATTTCTCTCTAGTTGTTCCTGTGAGGCTAGATGTTTGTGTTATCTGGTGCATGCCTCTAATACTTCTTGTTGTGTGCCTATGTTGACATGAAGGAAACTTATCTGTGTATCTCCTAAGGAACTGGCCCTAGAGTGTTTTAGCCAAAATTTTGCCAAAGGGGGAGATTGTTGGGTTTTTGTAGATTGGCTACATTTTGCAAAAACATCCACTAGCCAGATGCTGGGACAGATGCTGTAGCATATGGAACAGCATTACGTGACTTGTGCTTTTCGTGCCAGCTAGCGCTTTATTTTGTGTATGCAATCTTCCAAAGATTTGCTTGAAGATTTATTTTCCTCTGGCTTGCTGATCAAGGCGCGTGTATCTGATTGAAGATTTGCTTGAAGTTTTATTTGCCTTGCTATTTGTTCCACAAGATATCATTCTATATTTGGAAGCTTTTTATTATTTCTAGAAGATTGTTTCAGCTGGACCGGACAATGTCCACGCTCTATTTTGAAGCCCAAACCCGTGCTATCTCAGTGCTATATATTTTTGAAGACAAACCCTAGTAGGGTAACTAAAAACCGTGTGTGTTAGAAAAGCGTGTGTTTCAGGTTTTTAGGGTTTCTTTTGTTAATTGTGAGCCTTGCTTGTATCTTCCTGATTCAAGCTAAGGACTGAGTTTGTTTGAGTTGTAATTGTAAGCTGCTCCTAAGCTTTTAAGTACGGAGTGAGTATGTGTTATTAGAGTGTGTTTCTCTTGGTGTGTTTTGCGTGTTTGATTACAATACTGTTTGTGCTGTTGGTAGGAATTGAGACGGGGTCTCATATCTAGGAGTTCCTAGATAGAGTTGACACTGGTAGGGTCTAGGTGCAAAGTCAAGTAGTGTGTCTGCGTTGGTCTTTTCACTAGAACTATAATAGTGGAATCATTCCTGGATTGGTATCCCCCAGAGTAGGAGAGTTGCTCCGAACTGGGTTAACAAACTCACTGTGTACTTTATATTTCTGCTGTGTTCTATTTAATTTGTGCTTTGTTACGTTGCGTTACTTTAATTGTAGTTCTGAGTAGACACGTGCTCGGACAGTTGTGCCAACATTGTGCACAGCATATTTCAGTCAGGTTGCCAGGAATTTCACTAATTAATAGTTTGATATCCAAAAATCACCGCGACAATATATTAACAATATTTTTTGAAAAAATATATTATTGTATTTAAATAAGTTTAAAAATATTTCATTTGACTAGTGATCTGTCCAGTGAGGAACTGATGGAGGCAAAAGTGCCGAAAAGTGCTCCGATACGGTGTCGATGAGTCTTTGCGGTGGGATGAAAGGTGCCTGCAAGCATGGTAGCACTCTGTGCGCACCTCGTTTTTTTCCTCGGGAAAAAGACGCGCAAATCCTCCGAGGTCGTCCTCGAACGCTCGGAGGGCCTTTGTGAAGCCGCCACCAAAGTTTTTGTGTAAAGGGAACGTTGATAAACCCTTAAGTTTTTTTTTGTTTAAAGGGAAACGATAATAAAACCCTTCGACGATGAGGATAAGGATTAGGTCATCGCAACCATTGTCGGGTTCGGGAGTCGGTTACGCAAGGGGAAGGTATTAGCACCCCTCACGTCCGTTGTACTCAACGGGAACCTTCTATTTGGTTAAAGCTTGAATTGTTTTTTAATACTTTGCGTGCATGTTTATTTATAAAAAACATAGTAAAGGGGGGGGAAAGAGATAAAAACAAACGGAAGAAAGAAAAAGTTTTTTATTATTGTGCTTGACAAGATGTCGATCTTGCTCCTACGTATCTCCCGGTAGTCGGAGAATTCAAAGCATACGTAGTTCTTTGATAGAAAAACGTATATGTGTTGGTTGATTTTAATTGGACGATGTTTTAACCAAATTCTTGCGATTAAACGTAGCTTGTATGCTCGCACTTGGAGACTTATTAAGCGTTCGTTCGCGAATCACATTAGAATTGTTAAAAGGTACGTCCGTTAGGGTAGAGGGTTGAATTGGTCGCTATGGGACCAAGAGAGGTACAATGGACTCATATAAGTCAATCATTGACCGAGTGGACTCCGAAGAGTCGGGCGATTGTTCGATTGATCCACTGAGATCAAGAACGGGTACAATGGACTCGGACGAGTCGAACATTGACCGAGTGGACTCTAACGAGTCGAGGGGTTGAGTCTAATGGCCAACGGGGGACCAAAAGGTTTGGATTGACCACAAGGGGCCAAAATTTGGTTTGGTTAGGGTTGTACATATTGAAAAAAAAGGGAATGACGATTGTCCGAGCGACGAGACATACGTCACGCATTCGTACAATCGGGGCGATGGAGAGACATACGTCACACCATCCCTTTTTCATTCATGTTTTTGGGTTGAATTCTTTAGAAATCCCAAGGTATGTCAAAACATTTGGTTTGAAAACCCAAAATGGGAAGGTTTAGCAAATTTGCTAGAAAACGCGCAAGTTCGTCTCATTTTGCGAAAATGCGAACGTAAACGGTGTATGTTCATCTTTGAGTTTTGAACATCATGAACAATATTTATTGTTCAAGTTTAGATTGAAAAGATGAATATAGCTTGTTTGTTCATGTGGTTTTAAAAGTTTGGGAACATAACTTGCTTTGCAAGTTATCCACAAAATGGTCATACGAACTTGTGATTTTGTCAAAATTATGCAAAATCCTTGTTATGGTTTGAAGAACATGGATTTAAAAACTCTTAGGTTCTGAGCTCTGGGGCTAGAACCTCAAAAATTGGTTGTTTTGACACAAAAACTCAGGTTCTGAGTTCTGTCATGGTCGCACTGCGACCATGACTTCGCACTGCGAAGCATGCGAAATTTTGGGTTCAGAAGCTGTTTCTGAACTTTTGTTCAGAAACAACTTCTGAACACACTCAGGACCTTATAGATGGGTAAAAAACTTTGAGTTTTTGGGGTGAAAAAGGTTGGACAAACCAGTTTTGATGTTTTGAAAACCTTGGGATTTCTTTGAAATTCAAAAGGGGTTTTTTAGAATCAAAATGTTTTGAGCCAAATAGCTATGCAAACACAATTATAAATGCAAGATAAGTGCTTAGAAACTTACAGAACTCCTTAGCAAAGCTCCAGCTGCACTTGGTTTGTATTGATTGAAAGCTTTCACAAGAGGTTTGAATATTGGTGATGGTTTTGGAACTTTGGAAAGCTTTGTGTTGGATTGATTGTTTCTGGTTATTTGTGGAGGTTTGTAGGCTAAAATGAGTAGAGTTTCTGCTCTTGTAAATGTTGTGTTTTTTTTTTAATCCTTGGGCATTGCCTTCTATTTATAGGCCAAAACCAAATCTTTGTCATCATTACACAATCCCAAAATTTCAGCTGATTTGTGGCCAAGATCAAGCTGAATCCCTTTGCATTAAATGCTAATGGATAGAGGCAACCCTGCCTTGTACCAAGGGGCAAGATCCAGCTTGATTTCAGCCACAAATTCAACTAATTCTAGAAGGTAATGATGAAGAACAAAGCTGATTTGCAATTGGCTAATGCTTGGGGATCAATCCTTGCAATCTCAATGGTTGGTCAATAAAAACGTGCACTGTAATGTGCAGAGATTGAGGGATGAAAAAGGCTATAATTGGCTGGTGTGAGAGGGTGAAAAGCTGCTGCAAAACAGAGTAGGCAATCATGGTTTTTTCAAGTGAAAAACCCAGCTGGTTTGACTGGTTTTGGGAGGGGCAAGCAGGAGGAAAGTCCTCAAGCAGGTGGCTGGCAACCTTGTGGTGGTTAGCAGGTCACCTGGGATGGACTAGAGCTGCCCAAGGGCAAGCCCACTTGCTTGTCACATGCTAGGTTGGAAGAAAAAGCTTCCAACCTTGGCATTAATGGCAAGTCCTTCAACTCTGGCTTTGCTTGGCCCAATTAGCCATGAATGCTACTTAAAATAATTATGAAAATGATATGCAACAAAATCTGGAATTAAATCCAAGAAACCAAAAATCTGCAGAAAAATCGCAGACTTCGCAGTGCGAAGTGAGCTTCGCAGTGCGAAGTCATCATTTTTAAAATGTTGACTTTTCTGTTGACTTTTGTTGACTTTGACTTTTTTCCTCCCTCTTTGATTTTTTTTTGATTTTTGTTTTAAAATGCGTAGGACAAAATTAGGGTACTACAGCTGCCCCTACTTAATTGTGTCTTCGCATAGAGTGCGTGAGTGCCGAGGGCATCTCATGAACTCTTTGCGGAGATCAATTAAGTAAAAAGAAGGACCCGAATTTTGTCCTTCGCGAAATGCAAATGCAATGGTTGGTAAAGGTTGATCGTATCCAGCCGCTAACACTGGAGGTAGATCCATTGGGGGATGAAGGTAATCTTATCTAGGCACTGCTTCTAGAGGTCGATTCCTGAGGATGGTGATCTACTCTAGGCACTGTCACTAGAGGTCGAACATGGATGTAGGTGATCTACTCTAGGTACTGCTTCTAGAGGTCGATACCTAAGATGGTGATCTACTCTAGGCACTGTCACTAGAGGTCGAACATGGATGTAGGTGATCTTATCTAGGTACTGCTTCTAGAGGTCGATACCTAAGATGGTGATCTACTCTAGGCACTGTCACTAGAGGTCGAACATGGATGTAGGTGATCTTATCTAGGTACTGCTTCTAGAGGTCGATACCTAAGATGGAGGTTTACTCTAGGTACTGCTTCTAGAGGTGGATACCTAAGCTAGGTGATCTTATTCAGGTACTGCTTCTGAACGTCGATTCCTAACGAGCTGTGATCTTATTCAGCCGCTAACACTGAAGGTTAATACACTGGGGGAGGTGATCTACTCTAGGTACTGCTTCTAGAGGTTGATACCTAAGCTAGGCGATCCTATTCAGGCACTGCTTCTGAACGTCGATTCCTAACGAGCTGCGGTCTTACCCTAAGTAGGTGCCCCTGGTTCAATGTTGATGGATGTTGGTGAATATGTGATACTCACTGGAGAATCCTTGTTGAGGATGCATGGCATGATATGAAATGCATGTGTATGAATGATTTGTATATGCATGCATGAATAAAAAATGAAAGAAATGCTGACTGGGTGCCGAGCAGAGTCGGTCTTTGTTTGTGGTTGTGTTACTGACAATTGGGCTCTCTTTTTTTGTTTTGTTTGTTTTATTTTTGGTTGGTCGGTTTGGAAGGACGAGGTCCTTTGCCTACATACCCAAATGGGATCAAAACCGGTGTAGTTCGAGCCTAAGCCCGAAAATTTGTGTTTTGTTTGTTTTTTTTGGTTGGTCGGTTTGGAAGGACGAGGTCCTTTGCCTACATACCCAAATGGGATCAAAACCGGTGTAGTTCGAGCCTAAGCCCGAAGATTTGTGTGGGTTTGCCAATAATGATTGGACTTTTGTTTGGGGTTGATACTCCCTGGGGAATATTAATGAGGTTTGGCTTAATTTGATGATTAGAGGCCAATGAAGATTGGGCTTATTATTGTTGTGCTTGACAAGATGATGATCTTGCTCCTACGTATCTCCTGGTGGGATGGAGAATTCAAAGCTTACGTAGTTCTTTGGTTTGCCAATGAATATTGGACTTTTGGTTTGGTTGCCGAGCGAGGTCGGGCTTTTATGTGGCTTCCGAGCAAGGTCGGGCTTTTTGGTTTTGGTTGCCGAGCGAGGTCGGGCTTTTATGTGGCTTCCGAGCAAGGTCGGGCTTTTTGGTTTTGGTTGCCGAGCGAGGTCGGGCTTTTTGGTTATGGTGGGATCTCACTGGGGATATAAGGATCATTTTGGAAGCATGATCGATATCCGGCCTTAGTGGATGAAAAAGATGTATGGGGGGTGAGCTTTATTTGGGAAATTTGTTTCCTCCGACACCCGGGATCTTTGCGTTTTACGCGTCGTGAGCTACGCACTTGTTTCTGCTGAAGAGCATGAGTCTTAAAATGACTGATGCAAAGCTTCAAGTTTTGAGTCCTCTGATGCAATACCGGGGACCAACGAAATTCTTTCGACATTTAACGTCCAAGTAAAAAAAACACACATTTTTTTTGTTTTTTTTATGTTATTCCCATATTTCAATGCATTATTTATCATGAATAAAAACACATTTTATGAGCAAATAAGGACGCATAACAATGAAAAGGTATTAAAATGACTTTGATTCAACGAAACTTAGTCTCTTGTATGGGTAACTATTCGTGAAAATGTAATCCCTATAAGAGGTGATTACTGAGATAGGGAGAAAAGAAGAAACAAAAAGACAAATGGAAATTTGCTTGGGTTTCACGTGCTACTTTCCCTATGACTTTGAAATAACCCTTTTTTTTTTGAAAGATGATAATGAGGTTGACTCTTTCCCTCTTGAATTCTGTCCGGACCTCACGTGCCGCAGTCTTTTGCCTCTTTTCTTTTTTTTTTGAAACCCCTAACTTTTACCTGGACCGCTCTTTCGAGTTTTTAGTCCACTGGGGTATATTTCCTTTTTTGATGTCCTTAATTTTTGCCTAGACCGCCTTTTCAGGTTTTTGATCTACCAGGACGCTCTCTATTGCCTAAACCGCCCTTTTCGGGTTTTCGATTTAGCGAGCTCTTTTTCTTTTTGGCATATATATTTTTTTGACTGCGCCGGAGTTTATTGATAGGGGGATCCTTGTGGACGGGTAATACCTTTTTTCCAAGCATTAAGTCTCCTTCTCTAAATTCTCGAGAATGAACTTTCTTGTTGAACTGTCCATGCCCCAATGTTGTGAGGTGTTTCTCTTTTATGGGGTTCAGTTGGTCGAACCTTGTTTGTGTTTGTGAATGCCAATGGAAATTGGGTTTTTTGTGATTGGATGACAAGCATGGTTTTTTGTGTTTGGTTGCCGAGCGAGGTCGGGCTTTTTGTTTTTGGTTGCCGAGCGAGGTCGGGCTTTTTGTTTTTGGTTGCCGAGCGAGGTCGGGCTTTTTGTTTTTGGTTGCCGAGCGAGGTCGGGCTTTTTGTGATTGGAGTGGAGATGCTAATGAAAATTGGGCTTTATGTGTGATTGTGTTTGTAAGGGCCAATGGAAATTGGGCTTTTATTGGAAATGGTATTTGGGAATATGTTTGTGAGTGCCAATGAAAATTGGGCTTTTGGGTGTTTGGATGCCGAGCGAAGTCGGGCTTTTATTGAGATTGGATGCCGAGCAAGGTCGGGCTTTTGTTTGGCTGCCGAGCAAGGTCGGTCTTTTGCTTTTTGGATGGGAATGCCAATGAAAATTGGGCTTTTATTGGAAGTGGGGTTTTGTGATTGCCAATGGAAATTGGGCTTTTTGTTTGGAAATTGTGTGTGCCAATGAAAATTGGTCTTTTGTTGGAGATGTGAGGAATGCCAATGACGACTTGGCTTTTTGTGTTTGGGGATGCCAATAAAAATTGGGCTTTGTTTGTTTGGGGATGCCAATAAAAATTGGGCTTTGTTTGTTTGGGGATGCCAATAAAAATTGGGCTTTTTTTTTGGAAATTGGTGATGTGAGGAATGCCAATGATGACTTGGCTTTTTGTGGGAATTTGTGGGGAGTGCCGTAACGGCAAATGGTTTCTTTTTTTGATGAGTTGGGCGACCACTTGTTTGGTCATGTTTGCATACGAAGCTGCTTCTACCCATTTGGTGAAGTAGTTGATGGCAACTAGTATGAACTGGTGCCCTTTTTGAAACCTTTGGCTTAATCATTCCAAACATGTCTATGCCTCACATAGAGAAAGGTTAGGGTGATGTCATGACATTCAGAGGTGTTTGTGGTATGTGCCCCTTGTTGGCATAATTTTGTCACTTGTGACATGTCTTGGCATGGGTTTGGAAGGACTCCTCATGGATTTCTTTGGTGAGCATGATTGCTTCACGTTTATCCGCACATCTGAGTAAGACCATAATTTCTCTTGTAGAGTGTGCCCCGGCAGAGGGTGAACTGTGGTGCTATCTTTTAGGGTTCTCTTGGTGAGGTTGTATTACCCTATCCTCTTGATCCCCCAAGTCTGGTCAATTCTTCAGGAGGTTCAAAATCGTCCTTATTATCATCTTCCGTTTGGTTAATTTGGAGATTGAAGTCAAAAGGGATCGTAGCAGTGTTATTTTTTGGTGTATGATGATGATTTTTTTTGTAGGGTTTATGAAAATTTATTTGAGAACGAAAGAAAAACGAACTCTTTTGAACATAAACTGCAACTTTATTAATGACGGAGATGATTTGAAATATGGGGGTCCCATAAAATTAATCATTTGCCTTGGGAAGAGCAAAATGATGATTTTTTTTATTTTTTGAAAAACAAGATAAATTACTTGGACAAAGAAATGATTTCCTGAATTTCGATGGCCTTCCGGTTGCTCGGATCTCATTCGAAACGCTACTGTACACCGGGTCGGGTACTTCCCTTTTTTTTTGGTGTTTGGTGAGGGAATGATGTGAGGGTTTTTCTTTGAAATGCATGAAAATGCATGAATGCAATGAGTATGCAAAAAATATGCCCCTCTTTTTTTTGTTTATGCAAAAAGTTTTATGAATGCAAATGTTATGCAAGGGTATGGTTTATGAAGGTTCGGAACTTCCCCCCATCCTCACATGTAGGCTCTAAATTGTGAAATCTCCTAAGAAGAGGTCCTTAGAGTCATAGACCTCACATGGAATTAGGGTTGTCTATGGACATACGTCGACATGACTTCAATTAATTCCACGTGAAAATCTCATCTAAGCGGGGTTGGACATCCTACCTCACGGACATACGTCAACGCGGGCTTCCGCACACAACCTCCTTCTAACTTAGTGTTTTTCTCAAGCTCGGGTAGAGAGCCTCACACGTCCGGCATTAACCCGAACAATGTGGAGTAACATCACTCAAGTAACCCCCACATTCGATATATATAATATGAATATAAAGCAAATAAAGCAAATATAAACATAAAGCATAAATATAGCATGCATGAATAAAATAAATAAACATGGCACGCAAAGAAAATAAAGCAATTGCCTTTAACCCAAATAGGTTAGGCTTGACTCGCTAGTGGGAACAGGGTCCCCAGCGGAGTCGCCAGCTGTGCGCACCTCGTTTTTTTCCTCGGGAAAAAGACGCGCAAATCCTCCGAGGTCGTCCTCGAACGCTCGGAGGGCCTTTGTGAAGCCGCCACCAAAGTTTTTGTGTAAAGGGAACGTTGATAAACCCTTAAGTTTTTTTTGTTTAAAGGGAAACGATAATAAAACCCTTCGACGATGAGGATAAGGATTAGGTCATCGCAACCATTGTCGGGTTCGGGAGTCGGTTACGCAAGGGGAAGGTATTAGCACCCCTCACGTCCGTTGTACTCAACGGGAACCTTCTATTTGGTTAAAGCTTGAATTGTTTTTTAATACTTTGCGTGCATGTTTATTTATAAAAAACATAGTAAAGGGGGGGAAAGAGATAAAAACAAACGGAAGAAAGAAAAAGTTTTTTATTATTGTGCTTGACAAGATGTCGATCTTGCTCCTACGTATCTCCCGGTAGTCGGAGAATTCAAAGCATACGTAGTTCTTTGATAGAAAAACGTATATGTGTTGGTTGATTTTAATTGGACGATGTTTTAACCAAATTCTTGCGATTAAACGTAGCTTGTATGCTCGCACTTGGAGACTTATTAAGCGTTCGTTCGCGAATCACATTAGAATTGTTAAAAGGTACGTCCGTTAGGGTAGAGGGTTGAATTGGTCGCTATGGGACCAAGAGAGGTACAATGGACTCATATAAGTCAATCATTGACCGAGTGGACTCCGAAGAGTCGGGCGATTGTTCGATTGATCCACTGAGATCAAGAACGGGTACAATGGACTCGGACGAGTCGAACATTGACCGAGTGGACTCTAACGAGTCGAGGGGTTGAGTCTAATGGCCAACGGGGGACCAAAAGGTTTGGATTGACCACAAGGGGCCAAAATTTGGTTTGGTTAGGGTTGTACATATTGAAAAAAAAGGGAATGATGATTGTCCGAGCGACGAGACATACGTCACGCATTCGTACAATCGGGGCGATGGAGAGACATACGTCACACCATCCCTTTTTCATTCATGTTTTTGGGTTGAATTCTTTAGAAATCCCAAGGTATGTCAAAACATTTGGTTTGAAAACCCAAAATGGGAAGGTTTAGCAAATTTGCTAGAAAACGCGCAAGTTCGTCTCATTTTGCGAAAATGCGAACGTAAACGGTGTATGTTCATCTTTGAGTTTTGAACATCATGAACAATATTTATTGTTCAAGTTTAGATTGAAAAGATGAATATAGCTTGTTTGTTCATGTGGTTTTAAAAGTTTGGGAACATAACTTGCTTTGCAAGTTATCCACAAAATGGTCATACGAACTTGTGATTTTGTCAAAATTATGCAAAATCCTTGTTATGGTTTGAAGAACATGGATTTAAAAACTCTTAGGTTCTGAGCTCTGGGGCTAGAACCTCAAAAATTGGTTGTTTTGACACAAAAACTCAGGTTCTGAGTTCTGTCATGGTCGCACTGCGACCATGACTTCGCACTGCGAAGCATGCGAAATTTTGGGTTCAGAAGCTGTTTCTGAACTTTTGTTCAGAAACAACTTCTGAACACACTCAGGACCTTATAGATGGGTAAAAAACTTTGAGTTTTTGGGGTGAAAAAGGTTGGACAAACCAGTTTTGATGTTTTGAAAACCTTGGGATTTCTTTGAAATTCAAAAGGGGTTTTTTAGAATCAAAATGTTTTGAGCCAAATAGCTATGCAAACACAATTATAAATGCAAGATAAGTGCTTAGAAACTTACAGAACTCCTTAGCAAAGCTCCAGCTGCACTTGGTTTGTATTGATTGAAAGCTTTCACAAGAGGTTTGAATATTGGTGATGGTTTTGGAACTTTGGAAAGCTTTGTGTTGGATTGATTGTTTCTGGTTATTTGTGGAGGTTTGTAGGCTAAAATGAGTAGAGTTTCTGCTCTTGTAAATGTTGTGTTTTTTAATCCTTGGGCATTGCCTTCTATTTATAGGCCAAAACCAAATCTTTGTCATCATTACACAATCCCAAAATTTCAGCTGATTTGTGGCCAAGATCAAGCTGAATCCCTTTGCATTAAATGCTAATGGATAGAGGCAACCCTGCCTTGTACCAAGGGGCAAGATCCAGCTTGATTTCAGCCACAAATTCAACTAATTCTAGAAGGTAATGATGAAGAACAAAGCTGATTTGCAATTGGCTAATGCTTGGGGATCAATCCTTGCAATCTCAATGGTTGGTCAATAAAAACGTGCACTGTAATGTGCAGAGATTGAGGGATGAAAAAGGCTATAATTGGCTGGTGTGAGAGGGTGAAAAGCTGCTGCAAAACAGAGTAGGCAATCATGGTTTTTTCAAGTGAAAAACCCAGCTGGTTTGACTGGTTTTGGGAGGGGCAAGCAGGAGGAAAGTCCTCAAGCAGGTGGCTGGCAACCTTGTGGTGGTTAGCAGGTCACCTGGGAGGGACTAGAGCTGCCCAAGGGCAAGCCCACTTGCTTGTCACATGCTAGGTTGGAAGAAAAAGCTTCCAACCTTGGCATTAATGGCAAGTCCTTCAACTCTGGCTTTGCTTGGCCCAATTAGCCATGAATGCTACTTAAAATAATTATGAAAATGATATGCAACAAAATCTGGAATTAAATCCAAGAAACCAAAAATCTGCAGAAAAATCGCAGACTTCGCAGTGCGAAGTGAGCTTCGCAGTGCGAAGTCATCATTTTTAAAATGTTGACTTTTCTGTTGACTTTTGTTGACTTTGACTTTTTTCCTCCCTCTTTGATTTTTTTTTGATTTTTGTTTTAAAATGCGTAGGACAAAATTAGGGTACTACACACTCCAATGCTCAAGTCAGTATGGAAAATGAGATGGAATGTGTGAAAAGTGTGGGAAAAGTGAATCATATCTTGGAGGTGAAGCTAAGTTACCCTTATGGTTTCCTTTCATCTGGGCTTTTGTTTTGAACTTCTAGAGCCTATAAATGGAGGGAAACTCCTCATTTCCACTCTTTGCATTTCCAAACCTCTAGTATAACACCCTGAACCCTGAGACTAATATTTAAATAGTAAATCATGCCATCATCGCACATCAAGGTGTTACCATTCAACATACATATCATACTAAATCTTCAAAATAAAAATTTCATCAAATATATTCAGATCACAACGGAAATAAAATCGTAACTCAAAATATCTCGATGTTATGTCTCGGATCATAACATAATAATCTCAACATATACATAATACCATCAGTCTGATCATAAAGATCCAACAACATCAAAATCAACAGAATAAACGACAACCCCAAAATCCTATATCAGATCAACTAATCTAGACTCCTTAAAGCAAATAAAAAGAGTATACATCACGTAATCCTCTGCATACTCACAAGCAAGAGCTACTCCTCAACCTGCACATCTACACCACGAGGATGAAGGAGAACAAAAAGCCTCTGGAGGGTAAGATAGACGTTTAACGTAAAGGAAATATAAACACATGTTGTAACACCCTATTTCCCGACGATAATTATTAAATAATAATTTTATATTTAATAAAGAGGATGTTACAAAACTCGTCAATATATCACATATAACATAAACACTTTCTTTAAATAATAATTTCAACAGCAGAAAACATTTCATTGATTGCATTAATATTGATTATCCTTGTTATTCAACATCATAAATAGAAATAACAATATTTCCAAGTTCTCGACTTAAAAACAAATTAATTTCAACGTCAACCCCAACCCTGGTGTTACAAGAATCAGAGCTCGTAGCGACTACATGCTTAATAGATTACTAAATAAAATGAAAACTAAACGGAAGACGTATTCCATCTCCACCTTCTAAGTCGTCCCACAGCTAAACTTCCTCAACCTGAATGTCTGTACCCGGGAGTACAATCACCACAAAGAAAACAGCACAACAACAACAATGAGGTGAAAAATCCTGCCGTAACATAATATTAGGGAAAAGCACGCACAACATTATAATACAACAATAACAATATTCTGTCGTCATATGATCATCGACATTTATTATATTCTTCTCAACTAATCATACATATCATCGTCTCATTCAATTCACACTTAAAAACACCAAGTATAAGTATCATCATTTAAATGCATATGAACTCACCCTAAGACCTATATGAATGTGGTACCACACCTATCGTCATCATAATTTGCCAGAAATATGTTACTGGACTTTCGTCGTCATAAATTGCCAGAGATATGTTACTGGACTTTCATCGTCATTTCATCTTCATAATTCCTAGACATGACTCTATATGCATGCATGGTGACAGACTCATCAGGTATTACACATCATCACGTCGTCATGAATTCACATTCATAAATGCAAGACTCTCCCTAATATGCACAACATCAATGCAAAACACACCGTCATCACTCTCATCGTCTTCATAAATAAACATCATCATTATCATCATCAAAATAATATAGACATCGTCATTCTCATCATCATTATAATATTACATCATCATTCTCATCATCATAGTAATATAGACATCATCATTCTCATCATCATTATAATATAAACATCATCACTCTCATTATCATATTAACGCAAGTATCATCATTTCTCATCAAATTTATTTATACACTTGTATATAATATCAATCGTCACCACTCCTTTGTCATAGTCATATGATTCCTCATCATTACTCTCTATTACCGTCTATATCTCTACATTATCTCCTCATCAATCCAACCCTTAAGCACGACTTGTTTCTACGTCAACAACCCTCTATTTTATTATATTATTCATCTTACGGACATGCTCTATTCTCTCGTCTATTCTAGGCTCTCTAGATATTTTATCCTGATAGCACACCCTATTCCTCCTTTTTAGTTTTAAGATGTTTACTTCTCCATTAACATTACATATAACGTCTCCTCTCTATACAACTAGGTTTCACCTCACCATCGTCAATAAGTCTTTCCTACTTATCCCTCTCTTTATTACGACTTTATACCTTAATCCCCGTCTCACATTTGTCATCATCTATAACCTCGACCATTCCCCTAATCTTAACTTCATTCTAATTCAAAGTTAGTATCTCACCTTATCGATACTTTCTACGTCAGCAACTTTCCTCACTAAAACATCATTATAATTAAGGTTTTATTCTCTCTATACCGGTCATTATTATTATCGTCAAACATTATGACTATTACCTCTTATCTTCTTTCCTATTCATCTCGCTCTCTTCTAATCAATTCCCGTCTTATTCACCGCTATCCTCATTCCTATTATCTTTCACTACTCAATACACACCTTATATGTTTCTATCTTACATTCATCTTAAGTTCCTTAATTACCTTGACTCTTTTACTCTTCAACTTAACAATATTCCTAAGCTCATTATTTGTTTAAGAAGATTATATTTAACTTCATCACTTACTCGGAAGGCACCTACGTTATATCCCTTCTTATCATCGTCTCTTTTCACTTCTTTATCTCTTCATATTTTATACTCTCTTAATCAGCTTACCATATTAGACCTTTTAAAAATACCCCAATGGATTAATCGTGTCGTTATCACTCCGCCGTGAACTACTTATCTACATCCCTCACACTTCTCCTTTTACTGCTTAAACTACTTCACCTTTTTAGGCTCAAGACTCATCAAGTATTAAATGTCAACACATCAACAACAGCTTACTGTCTTAGATGCAAACTCTTCCTATTTTTCACAACACCGAGACAAAACATATCGTCGTTATTCACATCATCAGCATAAGAAAACGTTGTCATCATGAATATACATCGTCACTCACATCATTTATATAATCAACATCATCATTACGAGTATGCTTCACCAACTTCATTATATTTATATATACAGTAGTCAACGTCATTAGCACTTCATTATATAAGCGCTTTCATTCTCACCATTCACTATCCTACTCCTCTCTCTTTATTTCTTCTTGGATTTGTCTCTAACACCCTAAAGTTCTTCCATGTATTAATTCATTAAGGGGTTGGGGCACTACCCTTAAGACACCAGACTAGACTCCCTTCATTTATGTTTATAGGTTCGGAACCTTAGTATACGCTTACTTTTCACGCTAACAGCTTTCTTAGACTTACTATTCATATCGCAGCATGACCCAGGTACAATATTTTAATCATAACTCAAGTTCTAGAGATCTAAATGGATTCAAACCAAAGGTAAATGAAAGCTGGCATCTATATCTAAAACTTTCATGAAGGGACCTAAGTCCAATTCGGGACAGAGGGGGGTGGAAATGTTTCGTTTCCTAAACCTGGGCAGAGTGCACGACCGTGCCGACCCCTGTGTAGTAATATGACCATAACTCGAGTTCTGGATGTCTAAATGAGGTCACTCTAAAGCCACATGAAAGTTAACGTCAATACCTAAAACTTTCATGAAGACACCTAAGCTCAATTCGGAACTTAAAATGGTCAAAAAGTTGTGCCAAAATCGTGTCACGATTCTGTCAGCATCAGAACGCAGATTTTGTAATTTTCCACCATGGGAGCTTCCCCGGCTCCGATTTCGACCCCCCCAACTCACCCAATTCGTCCCTAAACATCACCCTAAGGTTACCCTATCATTCAAACACTAATTTTCCTTTAACCTACTGATTCACACACTCTCTTCATGGTCAATCCTCTATTCGTAAATCGTAAACTAGTTTCTCTTAATTTTAAATAATTCAACCTCGTCTTTACCTTCGTCCATCATCAATCTCTCATCACAATCTCACATCATAACAGAAACATCATCTTAAGAATTAAACACCCCCCATCATATATTAAGATACCCTAAATGCAAAGATTCTCCCCCTTACCTCGATTCCTTTGAAATCTCTGATTTGGCTTGACTTCGTTGTAGCTAGGTTTTCCTTTCTCTGACTGCTGCTTTTATCTTTGTTTCTGTAACACCCATACTAAATTATCTAGAATATTTAGCATGTGTATTAATCTGATATTGGGTACATTAAAATTTTCAATAATAATAATACATACATCTGATTGAGTACAAGTTGACTCGTTAATACAGTTATCCAAATATCTTAAATTACACTTTCATATACATATATACATAATCTGAAAACCTCCTGAGCTTGTCCTCATCGAGCAACTGCACTCCATCCAGCGTCTTCTTGGAGAATATCATCATGAACATCTCTTGATCACCTGAAAACCTGCACCAGAAGGATTGGGATGAGACATAATGTCTCAGTGAGCTCTAGCCCATCCTACTGTTGGCAACCACGGGGGAAACCTAGGGACGCCGTGCCTACTCTTAGCGATCTTGGGGATACCTATGTTCGCCGTCTTTCTCTACATATTTCGCGATCAAGGGGGAAACTTAGGATCGCTACTTGTCTTAATCATGTCTTATCATATTCTAACTTTTAAACTTAAACTTATACTTAGTGATCTGGGGACATCCTATGATCACTTTCTTTCTCTGCTGACTATTGTCATATTCTCATAATAATTCATAAGTATTAATATACATCATTCTTAATTATGAAGTTAGTAAGTCAGCGTTGAACAAACAATAATTATCTGAGTTCATTTTACGGAGTGCATCCAGGTGGAGTAACCCCAGAATACATCTCCCTTCTACCGGTGAAAATTCCTATCATATCAGGCTAACACCGGACTCCTCTTATCTTTGTGTGGCTGCTCTCGCGAGCGGTAACTTCACCGTCCCAGCTGCCATTTAAGGCGGTAACTTCACGGGGACCCCATGTATACTAACTAACGAGCAGACAGAAGACACATTAACTTTATAGACTTAGATGTGCAGCTGCCCTCACGAGCGGTAACTTCACCGTTCCGGCTGCCATTTAAGGCGGTAACTTCACAGGAACCCCTTGTATACTAACTAACGAGCATACAAGAGACACATCAAGCCCATTTAATTACTTTGTTCTTATTCTTTATATATATATATATACATATAATTTATAACTTTAACTTATGCATATCTGATGCATTCTTTGAGTATTCATTCTTAAAGCTTAACCTATAAATAGGCTCTTAACTTTGATCATTGGATCATTCTTATTCTCATTAATTCTTAACTTTCGTACTTAAAAGTACGTCTAATAATTGCTATAAGCTTTTGCATACTTAATGCATTCTTGAATGCTTAACCTATTAAAAGGTTCTTAACTATGGACATAGGTTCAATCTTGTGCTTAGTACCTGATGAGTACCATACTAAATCTCTCTAACCTATAATAGGTTCTTGAATTATCGTTCTCATAAGTCATTCTTAGGGCTTACTTAAACATTAAACCTTAGTTCATGAATTTCCAAGCCTTGCGTAATCTTTGCTCATATGATTTCTCAACCAATGGAAGCCCTTAGAATGAACTAAAATGGTGGTTAATGTTCTTAGATTGTATTAGGAGAAAACATTTGCAAAAAGTCTTGCCCGCGCGCACCAGAACCCCCAGAACAGCTCAACAGTGCTGTGCTGTTCTGGCTTGGTCGCTACAAGCGACAGAAGGCAGGGAAAAACCTTGTTTGGTCGCTACAAGCGACGGCTGGTCGCTGTAGCGACCATGACAGTACAAGTCATGTATAAAAATGTGTTTTTCCACCATTTTTGCCCATTCAAAGATACCCAAGCTTCCTAATCATGCTAGGGATGATTTTCCATCACAAAATAACACTTTTAAACATATATGAGCAAGGATTACAAGCAAGGATTTAGGGTAAATTCTATAACTTTTCTTAAATTGTAAAACACATAAAACTCACTCTAGGAGGGTTCTAAAACCCAAGAGAGCTCACCTTGAACCTTGATTGGTTCTTATTAAGCTCATTCCAAAACCCTAGCTTGATTTCTCCTCGATTCTTCTTATTCCTCTTGTTCTAAACCTCCAAAGCTTAAGCTTGCTTGCATAAATCACACAAGGATTGCATGAAGTTTGATGGGTGATGGCTAGAGTGATGGTGAGGGCGTGAGAGAGGGAGAAAGAGGAGAGAAATCAGATTTGAGAGAGAAGGGTGAGGAGAGAAATGGAAGGAAAATATCTTCCCCCCTCTAATTTAATTAAACTCCTCCTTCCCTATAATTACGAAAATGCCATGCCACATATTCACAAATTTGCCATGCTTGCTTAGTAAGCTTCTAACACATATAACTGATACTTATAAGCGGGATATTACAGTTTCTACGTTCAACAAAACTGACTTCTAATTTCCCAAAACCCTTATTTATATTTGGTCCAGCCACTCTTCATATAACTTTGCTCTTCTATTCACTATTCTTTTGCTTTTCCCCTCCCTCACTTATTAAAAACCTATTTTCTACACCTCCTACTCTTTTCTACTTGTTTTTCAATTCTCTTTCTATATTATTTAAATTCTGGTATCATAAATTAATTCACCAATATAATTCATCCCTCTCAACATTTACATCACATTCAAATAAAACAGCATTAATAATAATATTCACCACGCCACACCTATTAAAATTTATTGAATTACTTAAAATATAAAATTGGGGTGTTACAACTCTCCCTCACTTAACAGATTTTCGTCCTCGAAAATTACTCGAAGGTAACTGCTCTGGATAAAACTTCCTCATCTGATTCTACCCTCCTATACTCATTCTTTACTCCTCCAGTTCATATTCAGTCTTAGAAATCCAGATCCTAAACTAATAAAAATCAACTAGCTACCGTCTACACCTTCACGTGTCACCCATCCTCAACATACAACTGTTACCTGTTACATATTAAATCCTTCGAACATTCATCTTGTTACATATTAAATCCTTCGAACATTCATGTGGCCCTATAGTACTTCACCATTTGGTCTATTCTTGACATACCCCAATCAACCGCTTAAAATACAACTAAAGGTCGTCTACACTTCACTCCTACTAGGATAATTCAACCGGTCTAAACTCATATTCCTCATCTGTAAGTGAATACCATCTAATCTACGTCCTCCAAAATTATCCTTCTCTTTAACATCTTATGACTATCCATCTGAAACACGTCCCGCCAAATGATTTTCATCCCAACTAATAACTAATCTAAACCACACCCATCATTCTGCTACAACTTATTCACCCACACTTACACTTACAAGGTCGAACCAAAAATTCTCAACTCATACCACCAACCTAACTTGTTAAGTCTCAATACTAAACTCATGCTCCATATTCCTTCAACCCAACTCTAGCACTAATTTAATTCCGAGGTTTATTACCATAACGTTTAACTTCTCACCTCAAAGACTTAAACTTCTCTTCTGAAATGGCACCACCCGTTAAACATCTCTGACGAGCCGAAGTGTCTGCCCCACTTGTACCTTTTCCTACTCGCAGCCTCGTGTTGAAACTTCCACCCTTCCTCATCAGCCGGAAACTTACAAAGCTTACTACGCCCCTGATTCTTACCCTCATTCTCTCTAGAACTCTTGTAGTGACAGACTTCGCTCGACTATCTCCCTCTAACCACCATCAATAACGAAACAACAATTAACAGAATCTGACATCGACAGTGTATGCACACATGCCGTCTGTGGGGACATAACACGATTATAAAACCTAGGCCGGATGGACCGACCTGCTCTGATACCAACTATGTCACACCCTATTTCCCGACGATAATTATTAAATAATAATTTTATATTTAATAAAGAGGATGTTACAAAACTCGTCAATATATCACATATAACATAAACACTTTCTTTAAATAATAATTTCAACAGCAGAAAACATTTCATTGATTGCATTAATATTGATTATCCTTGTTATTCAACATCATAAATAGAAATAACAATATTTCCAAGTTCTCGACTTCAAAACAAATTAATTTCAACGTCAACCCCAACCCTGGTGTTACAAGAATCAGAGCTCGAAGCGACTACATGCTTAATAGATTACTAAATAAAATGAAAACTAGACGGAAGACGTATTCCATCTCCACCTTCTAAGTCGTCCCACAGCTAAACTTCCTCAACCTGAGTGTCTATACCCGGGAGTACAATCACCACAAAGAAAACAACACAACAACAACAAAGGGGTTAGAAATCCTATCGTAACATAATATTAGGGAAAAGCACGCACAACATTATAATACAACAATAACAATATTCTGTCGTCATATGATCATTGACATTTATTATATTCTTCTCAACTAATCATACATATCATCATCTCATTCAATTCACACTTAAAAACACCAAGTATAAGTATCATCATTTAAATGCATATGGACTCACCGTAAGACCTATATGAATGTGGTACCACACCTATCGTCGTCATAATTTGCCAGAGATATGTTACTGGACTTTCGTCGTCATAAATTGCCAGAGATATGTTACTGGACTTTCATCGTCATTTCATCTTCATAATTCCTAGACACGACTCTATATGCATGCATGGTGACAGACTCATCAGGTATTACACATCATCACGTCATCATGAATTCACATTCATAAATGCAAGACTCTCCCTAATATGCACAACATCAATGCAAAACACACCGTCATCACTCTCATCGTCTTCATAAATAAACATCATCATTCTCATCATCAAAATAATATAGACATCGTCATTCTCATCATCATTATAATATATACATCATCATTCTCATCATCATAGTAATATAGACATCATCATTCTCATCATCATTATAATATATACATCATCACTCTCATCATCATATTAACGCAAGTATCATCATTTCTCATCATATTTATTTATTTATACACTTGTATATAATATCAATCGTCATCACTCTTTGTCATAGTCATATGATTCCTCATCATTACTCTCTATTACCGTCTATATCTCTACATTATCTCCTCATCAATCCAACCCTTAAGCACGACTTGTTTCTACGTCAACAACCCTCTATTTTATTTTATTATTCATCTTACAGACATGCTCTATTCTATCGTCTATTCTAGGCTCTCTAGATATTTTATCCTGATAGCACACCCTATTCCTCCTTCTTAGTTTTAAGATGTTTACTTCTCCATTAACATTACATAGTGCGTCTCCTCTCTATACAACTAGGTTTCACCTCACCATCGTCAATAACTCTTTCCTACTTATCCCTCTCTTTATTTCGACTTTATACCTTAATCCCCGTCTCACATTTGTGGTCATCTATAACCTCGACCATTCCCCTAATCGTAACTTCATTCTAATTCAAAGTTAGTATCTCACCTTATCGATACTTTCTACGTCAGCAACTTTCCTCACTAAAACTTCATTATAATTTAAGGTTTTATTCTCTTGATACCGGTCATTATTATTATCGTCAAACATTATGACTATTACCTCTTATCTTCTTTCCTATTCTTCTCGCTCTCTTCTAATCAATTCCAGTCTTATTCACCGCTATCCTCATTCCTATTATCTTTCACTACTCAATACACACCTTATATGTTCCTATCTAACATTCATCTTAAGTTCCTTAATTACTGTTGAGTATTTTGGTGTTGGCTGCATAATTTGGCAAATCCAATGTGTTGAATAGTAGCACCTTCATGTCTAGAACAAATCTTCAGTTGCAAGTTTTTCATTTTGAAGCTGTTCAGAAGCTGAAAATTCCATCAGAAGCTGAATGTATCTTCTGAAGCACTGTAGCACTTCAGAAGCTGAATTCAGAGTCTGATGCCAGCGTTAACTTTGGTTGACTTCATCAGAAGCCGATCTTTTTCAAGTTGTTTCTGCGCGAATCTTGGTGAGATTTAACAAGGAATTATCCTCGCATATTGCTTCTAGAATGCTGATTGTTTTGGAGAAGATTTAATGAAGATTTGGTTCAGTTTTATGAAAACTCGTATTTTTCTGTTACAATCTTTTGAAGATTATTTCCTGGTTTATTTGTTTCCTTATTGGACCAATCATAATTCAGAAACAAATCAATTTGGAAGATTGGATTGGGTTTTATGTTGCTGGTCTGAAGGCTATATAAAGAGAGCTTTGCTGCTATTCAAGATATATGAAAAACAGAGTATATTTCAGAAAATTGAGTCTTTGGTTGTGTAAGCTTTTTAGCTTTGTTTGTGCACCACTCTGTTGAGTTGGTTTAGGCTTAATAGAGTTGTAATCACTCTAAGCCTGTAGGTACAAGTGCAGGTCATGTATTGAAGAGTGTTCTTCACAAACTGGGTAGTTTTGTTTAAGAACTGGGTTTAGTTCAAGTTGTTCAAGTAACTGGGCTGTTGCTTAAATAGGAAGTTAGTGGACTCTAATACTCATACGTGGGTAGAAGTCTGACTAGGTGGAAGTTGATTGCTTAGGATAGGAACTGGGAGGTCAGTGTCTGAGTCTTAAGGGTTAATTCCAATAGTGGATTTCCTTCCTGGATTGGTATCCCCCAGAGTAGGAGGTGTTTACTCCGAACTGGGTAAACAAACCTTGTGTTCTTTTATTTCTGCACCTTTTAATTTCTGCTGCATAACTGTTTTTTATTGTGCTAAGTATTTGTTCAGAACCTGTTTTATAAGAACCAGTTAACTCTCATTATTGCTAAGCCAGAAATTTCAATTACCTTGACTCTTTTACTCTTCAACTTAACAATATTCCTAAGCTCATTATTTGTTTAAGAAGATTATATTTAACTTCATCACTTACTCGGAAGGCACCTACGTTATATCCCTTCTTATCATCGTCTCTTTTCACTTCTTTATCTCTTCATATTTTATACTCTCTTAATCAGCTTACCATATTAGACCTTTTAAAAATACCCCAATGGATTAATCCTGTCGTTATCACTCCGCAGTGAACTACTTATCTACATCCCTCACACTTCTCCTTCTACTGCTTAAACTACTTCACCTTTTTAGGCTCAAGACTCATCAAGTATTAAATGTCAACACATCAACAACAGCTTACAATTGTAGTACCCTAATTTTGTCCAAGTCATTTCTTAAAAAAAAATCATCATCATGCAAAAAAAATCAAAAAATCAATTTTCATTTCTTTTTTTAAATCATAAAAAAAAGTTTTATTATTATTTATTTATCTTATTATTATTATTATTATTATTATTATTATTATTATTATTATTATTATTATTATTATTATTATTATTATTATTATGTTTTGTTTTTTTCAAAAAAAAAAAAAGAAAACTATACAAAAAAAAAGCAACAAAGTCAAGGAAAGCTGCAAAGCTTCTCCGTTGTTTTCGCCACCTCCTCCTTGCCATTTTCTTCCATGTTTCTATCAAAAACTAGTCAAGGAAGGCTGCAAGCTGCTGCCCCTGTTGCCAACACCCTCTCCTTGCCATTTGTTCCCATTTTTTTTTCTGTCAAAAGCAAGGTCAAAGAAGGCTGCAAGCTTCTCCCCTGTGTGCAGAGCCCCTTCTCCCTGTTTTCTCCCAACCTCTGTCAGGGCAGCACCCCTCTTGCCCTGTTTTTCTTCCCCAAATCTTCAAGAATCAACCCGATAGCACCACAAGTTGTAGGCAGCACCCTAGTTGTCCAGAATTAACCAAAGTCTTCACCAAAATCACAAGGCAAGGTCACTTCCTTCCCTTTTCATTAAAAGTTAACCAAAGTCTTTGCCATAGCACACAAAAAGGTCCAGCTTTCAAGGGATTTTCATTATTACAAATGATCACAAAATTGCCTACATAAGAGGCACAAAAATGAATGAAAGAGAGGAATTTTGAGAGCAAAAACAGAACCAAAAAACAGCAAGAATTCATAACAAACTTCCAAAGAGAAAAGCTCTGTTTTCTGTTCTTTTTTACAAGTCATCACAGAACTAATCAAACAGAATCAAAACAGAAACTAAATCACCAGAAACATCATACAAAGAGAAAAGAATAGTAGCAAAACACCATTTTGTTATTGTTCATCTTCTCCATCACTTCCATCTTCAAGAAACCACAACCATCCAAAAGCCCCTTTCATTTTCTTGTGCATCTAAAGCTTTGGCTAGGAATTTGTAAGTATCTTGAACCTTCTTATCTCCTTTTTTGCATTCTGTTTAAGTGTTTGTAGCCTTTTTCATAAAAAATGCATTTTTTATCATAAGTTCATGGGCATGACTTGAGGCCAAAATATATTAGGTTCTAGGACATCTTTTGGTAGATCTAAAACCACTAAGATGTAGTATTCATGGCAAACTTTACAATGGTATTTTCATTTTTGTATTTGGTTCAGTTTTGAGTGAGAAATTTAACTCAGAAGTTGAGAAAAGACCATGTTTTTCTGCTCCTGTTCCTGCATTATTTTTCTGCATTTTTAGTAATCTTTAACTCATTTTTGCACTAAAAACATCATTCAAAAACCCCAAAAAAATCACAAAGGTTACAAATCACCAAAACAGAAGTGGATTGCTTCTTTTTCTTACTGTTTTCAAACATTTTTTACCCCCTGAGGTTCTGAAATCAGAATCAGAAGCAGCTTCTGAACAGTATTTCAGAAGCAGCTTCTGAACAGTACTTCAGAAGCAGCTTCTGAACAGTACTTCAGAAGCAGCTTCTGAACAGTGCTTCTGAACCCAGAGTCTGAACAGTGTTTCTGAAGTTCAGAGTCTGAACAGTGCTTCTGAAGTTCAGAGACTGAACAGTGCTTCTGAAGTTCAGAGTCTGAACAGTGCTTCTGAACTTCAGAGTCTGAAGTCAGCTTCTGAAGGTTTCGCAGAGCAAAGTCTTGGTCGCTCTACGACCGTAGCAGAAATCAGCTTCTGAACAGTGCTTCTGAACTTCAGAGTCTGAAGTCAGCTTCTGAAGGTTTCGCAGAGCAAAGTCTGGTCACTCTGGGACCGTAGCAGAACTCAGCTTCTGAGTTTAAGCTTCTAAAGCTAGCTTCTGAGATTCTGAAGTGAGGATTCAGAGTCTGAAGGGGCTGTTTACTCATTTTATTTCAAAAAATACAAAAACATAAAAAAAAAATTCTTTTTCTTTTTTGTGTGAGTGAAAAAGGAAAACTTGGGTAGACACCCGACGCTTCCTCGAATATTCGGAAACGAGGTAGACACTTCGCTTTCGGTCGAATATTCGTCCTCCGTTTAAAATCAATCCCAACCCACCAAACTTTATTTTATTCATGCCCATGCGCGTTATCAAACGGATACCATCGCCCAAGTGCGAATCCGTCCTTTTTAAGCAAACCTTTTACGCCCATGCGCGTTTTCAAACGGATACCATCGCCCAAGTGCGAGTCCGTCTTTTTCTAAAGCAAACTTTTTCGCCCAAGCCTGATCAAATCTCTTTTCACAAACGGACATGTTTTATCAATTCTAACGCGATACAAACAAATGCTTAAGCCTCCCATGCGCAAGCATAAAAGCTACGTTTAATCGCTAGAATACGATTAAAACATCGTTCTTTAAAACTAAATCATGTTTTTACAAATAAAAACAATCAACACACAAACATTTGCTACAAAGAACTACGTAGCTTTGAATTCTCCATCACACTAGGAGATACGTAGGAGCAAGATCAAACTCTTGTCAAGCACACTAATAAAAAACTCATTTTTGGTCTTTAAATTTTTTCTCTTTTTTTTCTTTTATTTATTCTTTACAAACATTTGGCATAAAACTAACACAATTGAACGCTAAACTAACTAACGGTTGAGGTGAGAAAAGCACACAAGAAGGGGGGGTTGAATTGTGTGGACTTAAAAACTTAGGTTTCTTTTCTTCTCAAAACTTTGGTTAAGTTCAGAACCTGATGTTGATCAGTTCTGAATCTTTTTCAGAGATTGATTAGCAGCGGATATAAAACTTAAAGAGAGACACACAGTGTTTTTATACTAGTTCCTTCCACAAGTTGGAAGTAGTCTAGTCCCCTTGTTACTAACAAGAGATTTTAACTATAATCAGACTGATTACAATTGCTCAACCACAAAGGAGGAGACTTCAATGCTCAGAACACACAGTAATGAGACTTCCCTGCTCAAGACACTAAGTCAAGAGACTTCCTATGCTCAGAACACAAAGTAATGAGACTTCCTTGCTTAGAACACAAAGTAATGAGACTTTCTAATGCTCAGAACACTAAGTAATGAGACTTCTGATGCTCAGTACGCAGACTGAGACTTGAACCAAACTGAATTACGAAGAAAGTAAGTTTGGGTTGAACACTTGATCAAATATCAGAGGTGTTCACTTAATACAACACAGGAATAAGACTCAACACTTAATAAATTCTAAGATTACAAGTTTGTAAGAATTTCTAAGAGGTTTGGTAACTTGCGTATTTTTGACACCAAAACAGAGCACAAGTTCAGTTCTTTTGTTTCAAGAGTCTTAGCAATTTTCTTCTTCAATTCTTCTTCCTTATATAGAGGAAAATAGAGTTGTTGAAGATTGCCATGATTTAAGCAAAGAGCCGTTGCAAATCTTGAGCTAGGTCAGGCTGAAATTGTGAGCTAAAACCCAGCAGAAAACAGAGCGCGCATCCAAGTTTGAAATTGCTTTCCTTAAAAGCTGGAGAATGTTTGAGTTAGGGAGACAACTGATCCATTGGAGTTGTTCTAACACTGCAGGTATTAAATGCTGAAGGAAACTTTCCACGTCAGACTTCAGAAGCTTCTTCAGGAACAGTACTTCAGAAGCTCTCTTCAGAAGCAGGACTTCAGAAGCACTGTGCATGAGACGCAATGTTCGCACTGTTCATCAGACGCTCCCTTTAGATGTTGACTTTTGTTGACCTTCAGAAGCACTGTTCATCAGACGCATTGTTCATCAGACGTTCCGTTCAGACGTTGACTTTCGTTGACCCTCAGACTCAGCCTTCAGACGTTGACTTTCGTTGACCCTCAAACTCAGCCTTCAGACGCTGCCTTCAGACGCAGTCTTCAGACTCTGCCTTCAGAAGCACCCTTCAGACTCAGGCTTCAGACTCAGTTTTCCTTCAACTTTGCAACATAGCTTCTAAGCTTTCCTTCTTGCTCTTAGCTTGTTCTTCCATAACTAATATTGATTAACCAACATTAAGAACATGGTTCTGCACAACTTAGAACAAAGCATTAGCAATACCAATTTTCTTTTCAACACTTTGTTATCATCAAAACCTTAAAGAGAGTTGTTCATACATATTGTTCCAACAATCTCCCTCTATTCAAAAGAGAGTTGTTCACATTTTGTTCCAACAATCTCCCCCTTTTTGATGATGACAAACATAAGTATTAATCTGAAAATTGTTGTTAATTTAATTAACAAGTTGACTCCAGGGTATGAGGTTTGTAAGCTCCCCCTGAGTCTGATCCAGGTTAATTAAATTCAGTTTAAGAACAACCAGGTGAAAATTTCAGAATTGTTGTTAAGTTTAATTAACAGGCTGACTTCAGGAGTGGTTTGCAAGCTCCATCTAGGTCTGACAATCCACAAGGTGAGGTTTGTAAGCTCCCCTTGATTCTTATCCAAGTTAATTAAACTCAACTTAAAACAATAAAGTGAAATTAACACTCAGAATTATAAATAACAAGCTGACTTCAGGTTCTGAGTTTTGTAAGCTCTCCCCCTAAGTCTGATAATCCACAGGATGAGTTTTGTAAGTTCCCTGAGTCTTATCCTTGTCAATTTAAATTCATTTTAACTCACTAAGAGTAATGTATCTCACAGAAATTCAATTCAGAGGCTAGAGATTAAAAACAGTTCTCATAAGTTAAATTCAATCAGAACTTAACTTATGTTTTGAGCTCAGGCTTTAATACCTTTTACTCCCCTTTCATAAGTTAATTAATGACAGAATTTAACTTATGTTTAGAGATCAGGAGCCTTAATACTTGTTTACCTTTACTCCCCCTTTTGTCATCAACAAAAAGAAAGTTTCATAAAAAAATTTCAGAATTTTGAGAGAGTTTGAAAAACATGTGAGATAATCATGCAATCATATAAGTAATCAAGCAGCAAAGATGAGAATCAGAGCAGGTTTGATCATACATGAAGTATATGACTTTGCATTTTTAAAATAGAGAATGATGTTCAGAAGCATAAAAGGATTGAGCTTCTGATCAGGGCATTCTTTGTTCAGACACAGTTGTTCAGAATATCTTGTGCAGTATCACTGAACTATTTTAGGCAAAATTGTTCAGATCATATACCAACTTGAAGGTTTTAGCACTACTGAACTCTTTTCAGAACCTGATACCAACTTTGGTTCAGTGCTGATACCAAGATATAGCATTTGGTTCAGTGTTGCTGAATTCTTTCAGATAAAAACTGATATCAATTTTCAAATAAGTTCTGAAAGACTAAACATGTCTGAAACAAATTGAGCATTTGAAAAATGTGTCTGTGTTAAAACATTTCAGAACTTGAAAACAGAAAAACACATTTTTATATTGATGATTTTGGGAGGGACAAAGTATAACTTTCAAAGCTTTAAATCATCATTGCCCTGGGTTATACTTATCAGATTCTGACCAAACATTAGATAGCTATCAGATTCAGAAGTCAGAAAATCCAGGTTCTGAACCTTCAGACTCTGAAGTTTTCAGGGCTTAACTTTCTTCAGACTCTCAAAAATGAGTGTCTGATAAGTCTTAGCTTCTGATGAACTCAGAATCTTAGTTTTCATTCAGATTCAAGCATATTTTTCAGGAGATACACTACAAGAAAAAAGGCATTTTGTGACTTCTGAAATCATGGATTGCGACTGTTAGAAGGGTCGCAGATATCCCTTTGCGACTGTTCCCTAACAGACACAGAAATTGGGGTCGCAAAGGGTATTTTGCGACTGTTCAACCAACAGTCGCACCAACAGTCGCAAAGGCTATTGCGACTGTTAGGAACAGTCGCAAAGGAAGAGCATTCACATGGTTTTGAAGGGACTTGCGACCCCTCACAACAGTCGCAAATGTTTAGTTTTTTTAAAAAAAAAATTGGTTGGAGCAATTTTTATTGACAATTTAAATAAATATATTAATAAATACTTAAAATACAGAAATATATAACTAAAAATATCTAAATCTCATTCATTTTTATAAACATCGTATAATAAGTATCAAAAATATACTTATACATTATCAAAAAGAACAAACTAAAAAAATTCTAATTTTAAATGATTCTAAAGGTAACAAGATGGAGACCAATAAATTTCCCTTCCGTTTGGATCCACATAGTCCATACCTGAAAGACAAAAACTTAAATAAGAACAAATATAGCTTAAACCTTCAACATTTCAATACAAGACAAGGTATCCTATACAATTCCTAAAGAAGTTTAAAATGAAAAGCCCACACAATATCATGAGCACGGCTGATGAAAGAAGCAAACCAATTAACCATATGGCTAAACCAGAAATAAGAAAAGAAAACGAAGTAATCAATTTATCTAGTAACCTTCTGCAAGCATGAAAATATTTGAAACTAACCTCGGATAGTCCAACAATTACATCAGTTTGCAAAGGAGTATAAACATCTTGGACATCAGGAACAATGAGCATCAGTGGCTACAAATTTTAAATTTCAAAATCAGCATGAGGCTTGTTTACCTAAAACTGTAGATTGCAAAGTGCTAGTTATCTAAACTATTAGTTAATTGGCACCGTGTTTGACAAGTCGCAAAGGAATATTGTGTTCTAAATTTCACAATACAGTCTCAAGTTAAAAGCATCAAAGAAAACACATAATAACAGAAAACCGCTGTTTTCAGTGCTGAGACAGAAAAAACAGACTCAAACGACGGCAATATGACCAGTAAGTTTGCTGGGCACCAATTAAATATATAGTATACAAATCCTAAATTTCATTCACCCTCTACAAGCAGAAACATTGAAACTAATGCCTGCGGCAATATTCGGCCCTTGTAGCTAATATTTTTCCACCTTCAAATTCACCTAAATATTATATATCCTTAAAATTTTGGAACTAATTTAAACTGAATTAAAATATGGGTTTAACAGTAAATATGCCATAACAAACAAACAAAAATTGGTAAACTCGGTATGTTTAGTTGGGTATTTATGTGCTACCTGCTGCAATGCACGTTTCAAGTTGTAGAAATGAATTGTCGAGTCAAACGTTGCAACTCCCACCTTTGTATTAGGGCCTTCCTGTAGTAATAAGAAGAAAAAACCAAGTCATAACTCAATGTCAAACAAAATAAGATATTTGTCAGAATATGTGGTCGCACCACACCACTCAAATTTCAAATAAATAAAAGAGTTCTGGTAGAAATTGAGTTAGATAAGTAGCCACAAAAAATAAACACAGGACTAGCAAAAGTAGTGAAAAATAACAATAACAGGCTATAAATATTACGTCGAATATAAAATAATTACTTAAGTTTCAATATTTTGGCTCTCCAAATTCTATGAGTAATTTCATGTATATGCATACACTTCTCGCTTTTCTAGTCTCCCCACTATCTCACTGAGTTTGGTCCTAACAATAAGAACTTAATTTTAATATCTATAGTCTACATCATTGTGGAAAATGTTTAGCATATGATGAATGTGATCGTAACTATAAATATTGAATCACGCCGTTCTCATGTCCTACTCATATCAAACATTGGAATCCTCAATCCATTGAATGGAGGCAAGAAAGTTGTTATAATTCATTGTGGAAAATGTGGCCAATTGTGCTCTTTGGAGTTTAACTGACTAGAATTTTAAACAGATTTGTAAATGGTCATACAAGCTTAGCATTGATCGTGTTTTGTGACATCTTAATCAAAGATGTGCCTCACAAATTAACGTAATATAGGACCAAAAGACCAACAACCTCACACAAGACAATGCATAGTCAATACATTACAGAAATGATAGTCAAGCTATTATACAGTGTAAGGGACCAACTTGGTGGGAATCTGATTTTTCATATAACCCTGTTCAATTTAAACAATTCGTTCAGTTTATTTTGTTTTTGATGCAGGAGCAGAAAGGGGGAAGAATCTTAAAGGTTTTGTCTTGTGATAGTAAAGCACCAATATAAATGGAATAAGGTTCAAACAATCAAACAAAAGAAAAATTGAAAAACATTAAGCTTCACAAAGATTATCATGAATAAATGGTTGGTAAGTTGTCGACAGTTAGAACTCACAGGAAGGTCTGTAATAACTTGACTTATGGCACTGCAAGCTGCAGCTGTTGCACCAGTTTGAACAGCATTCATTGATACATCAATTAGAAAGAAGTACACAGCAGGCATTGGCTCACGGACCTACACAAAACAGTGAATTGGACACCATTCATCATTGGACACTTAAGGATGAAAGAAATAAATTTTAAAAAAAAAACTATGTATTCCATACAAAAGCCTAAACTGCTTACTTTGTATATCATCTTAGAACCGTAACATAAATTTAGGCCAACGTATAATTAACTATACTTTATCAATCCAGTATACAAAAAGACCAAATAAACATGACTCTATGAACAAACAGCCATTTATAACAGCCGTCAATTACATCAAGATGAATAGGCTTGAAGGCAAATTGCCTCAACACTTGATTTAGTGTATATTACGAAAACAAATTTACCCAATAATTATTAGGTTTGGTAAAGAGCTAACTAATAAATTCATGATTTTAGTCTACAAGTATTTATTATAAATAAACTAACCATGAATTCTTTAGTAGCAACAAACTACACCGTTCCTCTACATAGCTCAGGCTTCTCATCAGCATCTCTACGTCGACCATCTGGACCCAAGTTGCAGTGGTAGTCCCGTGGAGTTTCGTCACTAAATCCTGTAAAACAGATGTACAGTCACATTTAAATAGTACCGATGTCGCAAAAGGTAAAATATTGAATAGACCCATCCTCTTATACTTCTTGCCTTTTTCTCTTATATACCAAACAATAAATCAAATCCACTCAATCTCTCACTCCTTTGTCTCTTCCACACACACTCTAGTAATTTTTTTCACACAACAAAACATAGCCTCAAAGATAACAAACAAATAACAAAATCCAAATACGAATATCAATACATCCCTCTAAATCATTAGCGACAATGGCTAACACATGATTATTCATAAATCACAAATAAAAAACCACTAAATCTAAAAAGGGTTTCAGAAAAGCAGTGTCATACAAACAATGATTTCAGGTTTAGGCAAAGTTTTCTTAGTTCTTACCCAAAGATACTCTTCTCCTTGATAGCTTCCGAGATAACGTACAACATTAGGATGATTACATTGTTGTAACATCTCAATCTCACCACGAATTTCCTCATATCCCTCCTCCTAATAAACAACAACAATCATAATAGTTCATACTTCATTCAAAACAGTTCATACACAATCCAATCCAATTAACTAAAGTACAAAAAGAAACAAAAACTCACCCCTTCAGATAATGATATTACTTTGATAGCAACCATTTCAGAGGTTCTATAATCCCTAGCTTTATAAACAGCACCATATGAACCCTTCCCTGCAACAATTCCAAACACAAAACCATTACAAATTCATACAAACCAAAACAAAAATCAGCGAATACATAACGAAAAAGCTCGAATTGATCATTTTAGCACTTACCAAGTTCATTGAGCAATTCATACTTAGTAGTAGGATCCTCTCTAATAACACTATCAGGAATCGAACTCGTCGAAACCTTGGTTGTTATAGCTTCATTCTGTGAAGATCCACTTCCTTTCCTCTGCTTCCCAAACTCTCCCACACCTTGCATACTCGCAATCGCTCTCTCCATCGTCGAACCACCACCTCCACCGCCTTCATTTCCTCCCGTCCGTCGCACCATCGTTCCACTCACGGACTCTCTCTCGCTATTCCTCACCGTCGACCGCATCACAAAAGTCGAAAATCCACCTCCGTGTTCATTGTGCCGTGTTCATTGCTGCAACTTAGAAGAACAAGCCAATGCCTAATAGATATATCTTTGCCAAAGTAAATATACCACCTCCCTGGAAAGAACATGATGAAAAAAATGAAAAGAAAACATCACCTAAAATTAAAAATACAAAAGATAGTCATGTGTAAAGTGAATCAGTTAGCAACAACTCAAAAAACAACCTTCAAAATATCATAATAATAGATTCAAGTCTTGTGCTCCAATTTTTTACCGCATTTTCTATTGTTTGAGTCCAAAACTCATAACTGATTCTACAACCTCTTACAACTCATCTTTAATTATCAAAAGGGTCAACATTCCTACAAAATAGTAGGGCAATTTTTAAAATAAACTAAAGCATTATATAGCAGTCTCTCTCTCTCACACACACACACCACAGCAAAAAAAATTATGTGCATTACGGCGCTAAATAACAAAATGCAATTATCAGAGAGACAAAACAGAGAAATTTGATACCGTTATCAGAGAGATCGCGAGCTCCGGATCTCGCCGGTGAGAAGGAATCGAAAGCGTCGTGGTTGGAGAGCTCTGAATCTCGCCAGTGAGAAGAGGAATAAAAATCAAGGGTTCATGTCGAGAATCTGAGAGAAAACGAGTATGTATCAGAGAAAGAGCGAGATTGGTTTTGTATTTCTGTGAAAAATGTGTGGTGAGTTCGACGGTGGCGGGTTGAAAAGAGAGAGAGAGAGAGAGAGAGAGAGAGAGAGAGAGAGAGAGAGGGTTTGGAGAGTGGTGGGTGGGTTTGGTGATTTCGACGGTGGGTAACAGTTCCACGGTGGGTGGGTTTGGAGAGTGGTGGGTGGGTGGGTATGGAGAGAAAGAGAAGAGTATTTAGGTGAGATGTGTGCCAAAATGAAAATTTTGGGCGCCTTTTTTTTTATTCATCTTTTTGAGCGCAAAAAGCCAAAAAACCTGCGACTGTTGAGCCTAACAGTCGCAAAAAGCCAAAAAAATCTGCGACTGTTGAGCCTACCAGTCGCAAAAAGCCAAAAAACTTGCGACTGTTGAGCCTAACAGTCGCAGTAACTGTTGCAAAAGTGTACTTTGCGACGGTTTTGAGACAAGGGTCGCAAAGCAGGTGTCGCAAAATGACTTTTTTCTTGTAGTGATAAAGTGCATGTTCAAATTCTTTTTAACAAAATTGAATCTTTCTTCTGTTAGGGGTTTTGTGAATATGTCAGCCCATTGATGATCAGTATCAATGAAATGGATATCCAATACACCCTTCTGAACATAATCTCTTATAAAATGATGTTTTATTTCTATATGCATGGCTCTAGAATGCAGAATTGGATTTTTCGACAGACATATTGCAGCAGTATTATCACAATAAATAGGAATGCTATCTGCATGAATCTGATAATCCTCTAATTGATGTTTCATCCAGAGCAGTTGTGTGCTACAACTTGCAGCTGAGATGTATTCTGCTTCTGTTGTTGACAAAGCAATAGTTGCTTGTCTTTTGCTGGCCCAGGATATCAGATTCTCACCAAGAAACTGACAGTTTCCACTGGTGGATTTTCTTTCAATCATGTCCCCAGCATAATCAGCATCACAGAATCTAACTAGCTTATAATCCAAGGATTTCATATACAGAAGTCCCAGGTTAGTTGTTCCTTTCAGATACCTAAAGATTCTCTTGACAGTAGTCATATGAGACTCTCTAGGATCTGACTGGAATCTAGCACACAGACAGACACTAAACAAAATATCTGGCCTAGAAGCAATTAAGTATAACAGCGAACCTATCATACCTCTGTACAGCTTCTGATCTACTTTTGAGCCATTGTCCTCTTTGCTTAAGGTGCAGGTAGGATGCATTGATGTTGTCATCAGCTTACAATCATCAAGCTGGAACTTTTTCAGAAGCTCCTTTGTGCATTTGGACTAATGAACATAGACACCATCTTTGCATTGGTTGATTTGAATTCCCAAAAAGAATTTCAACTCTCCCATCATGCTCATTTCAAATTCATCCTGCATTAACTTAGAAAATTCTTTGCAAAGAGAGGCATTAGTAGAACCAAATATGATATCATTAACATATATTTGCACAATTAAGATGTCTTTCTTAACAGTTTTTCTAAAGAGTGTATTGTCAACTTGACCTCTTACAAAATCATTTTTAAGTAAGAAATTGCTTAGTCTTTCATACCAAGCTCTAGGAGCTTGTTTCAGACCATACAAGGATTTCTTAAGTTTAAAAACAAAATCTGGATTTTTAATATCTTCAAAACCAGGAGGCTGTTTAACATAGACTTCTTCAGAAATGACACCATTTAAGAAAGCACTCTAAACATCCATTTGGTACAAGATGATATCATGATTAACAGCATAGGAAAGAAGTAACCTGATTGCTTCCAGTCTTGCAACTGGAGCAAATGTCTCAGTGTAGTCTATTCCTTCCTGCTGGCTGTAGCCTTGAGCAACCAGTCTTGCCTTGTTTCTGATCACTTATCCTTGTTCATTAAGCTTGTTTCTGAACACCCATTTTGTTCCAATGATGTTCTTATGATCAGGTCTTGCAACTAGATCCCAGACATCATTCCTTTGAAACTGGTTCAGTTCTTCTTGCATAGCTACAATCCATCCATCATCTGCAAGAGCTTCATCAGCTGTTGTGGGCTCAATCATTGATAGTAAACCAAACATAGACTCATTCTGGCTGAATTCTGATCTTGTTTTCCTTGGACTGTTCTTGTTTCCAATGATCAGCTCCCCAGGATGTGAAGACTTGTATTTGAATGAGGTTCTGGGTGGATTAGCTTCTGAAGAACCATCAGGGGCTTGTTCAGAACCATGCTGGTCTTGATTTGCTTCAGGAGTAGTACCATCATTTGAGTGTTTCTCAGTTTCTACAGTGTTTTTAGCTTCTGAACTTTCTTCAGACTCTGAACTCAGTTCAGGTTCTGAAGGTTCTTCTGAGAGTCTGAAATCTGCAAAACTCTCAACCAGCTCTGGTATTTCATTACCAGGCTTCTTATCATCAAATCTAATATGTATAGCTTCTTCAACAACATGTGTTTCAGAATTATACACTCTGTATGCTTTAGATCTCTCCGAGTATCCTAAAAAGGTACCCTTTTGAGCCTTAGCATCAAATTTCTTTAGGTAGATCTTATTGTTCAGTATGTAGCAAGTACAACCAAATTGATGAAAATAAGAAATGTTTGGTTTTCTTCCTTTGAAAAGTTCATATGTTGTTTTATTCAGAATAGGTCTGATATAGATCCTGTTCTGAATATAACATGTTGTGTTAACAGCTTCTGCCCAAAAGTACTTTGCTATTTTGGATTCATGGATCATGGTTCTGGCCATTTCTTACAAAGATATGTTCTTTCTCTCTACAACTCCATTTTGTTGTGGAGTTCTAGGAGATGAGAACTCATGGAGAATTCCATGATCTTCACAAAAATTTTCAAAAGGTTCATTTTCAAATTCCCCACCATGATCATTTCTGACTTTTAAAATTTTCAAATCAGTTTCATTTTGTACTTGTTTGCAGAATTTGTAAAACACATCATATGTTTCATTTTTAGTTCTAAGGAATTTAACCCAAGTCCACCTACTATAATCATCAACAATTACAAGTCCATACTTCTTCCCATTGATTGAAGCTGTTCCAACAGGACCAAACAAATCAATGTGAAGCAGTTCTAAAGGTTTTGAGGTGGAAACAATGTTTTTGGATTTAAAAGAAGTTTTAGAAAATTTTCCAATTTGGCATGCTCCACAAAGAGCATCTGAGTGATAATCAATTTTAGGCAGGCCTCTAACCAGTTGCAACTTGCTAAGCTTAAAGATAAGTCTCCAGTTAGCATGTCCCAACCTTTTGTGCCATTCCCATTTCTCATCACTCACAGACAGAAGGCAAACTACCTTTTGCTGAACCAATTCTGAAAAATTGATTTTATAAACATTGTTTTTCCTGTTTCCTTTGAACACAACAGATTTATCTTTATTGTTGATTACAGTACATGTGTTCTTATTAAACAAGACTTCATAATTACTATCACATAATTGACTTATGCTAAGTAAATTATGTCTAAGTCCATCTACCAGCCAAACATCATCAATGTACAGGGAAGAATTACCTATCTTACCAGTACCAATGATCTTTCCTTTCTGACTTCCTCCAAACCCCACAGTTCCTCCCTCTTTCAGAGTCAGGGTTTGGAACATAGACTTGTCTCCTGTCATATAATGTGAGCATCCACTGTCCAAGTACCAGGACCTTTCCTTTTCTTTGGATGACAAGCATATCTGCAATAGAAATGATCTCAGACTTAGGTAACCAGATTTTCATGGGTCCTTTATGGTTAGTCCTGAAAGGTTTAGCCTTTTTCATCTTGTGTCTGAAGTTATAGAACTCAGAATTGTTCAGATATTTAGGATATGAATCCTTAAATCTTGAATAAGTCTGGGTTTTAGAAACTGAGTTCTTCAGAACCTGAGCTCTCAAAGGTCTGGACTCAGATTTCTTTAGAACCTGAGACTTGAAAGTCTTTGGTTCTGAGTTGTTTAGAGTCTGAACCATTGAGCACTTTGGTTCTGATTTCTTCAGAACTCTAATTTTGTTAGCTTCAGACACAAGGCAAACTTCAGTTTGACCTTTCTTAAAACAGTCAGAAGCAGATGACAGATTTGCTTTCTTTTGCTTGCTTTGCCTGAAATTCTGAGATTGAAAATGTTTTGTTTAGACTGGTTTAGTAGTTTTTGAAGTTTTCATAACCCCAGTCTTTGTAAAATTTGAGTTTGAATTCTTCAGACTCTGAGACTTACTAGTTTCAGGTTCTGAACTCTTCAGACTCTGAACATTTTCAGGTTTAGAGTCTGATTTTCTCATACTCTTAGTCTTAGGACCTTTTGGCTTAGATTTAGGCAAGGTTTTAACATCTGCCTTCATCTTACCCTTAGGTTCAGAAGCTTTAGAGTCTGAGCAGTTCAGAACTTCAAACTCAGTCTTAGTTTCTGCTAATTTCTGTTTTTCAGAATTATCAGAGGCAGGCATAAAGCATATTTCATTGCCTTTCATAATATTTTCAGAACAAAAAGGTGTGTATGATTCATTTGAAAGATCGAATGAATCATTGTTAAATCCAATACCTTCAACTTTGTTTTTGTAAATACTATAAATCATAGAAGCAACCTTACTTCTATTAATTCCAGTTAAAATAAAGTCCTGAAGAGCAATTTCATGTTCATTAGGAATTTCTTCAGGTTTCCTATGAGCCTCATCTCTGAGTTCTCTAACTTCTTCATCAAACTCAATGATTTGATTCTGAAGTTTGAGATTTTCCTCAGACAGCAAGTTAGTTTTATTTTTCAAGGATTTTATTTCACCTAACTTGCTTTTGAGGTGGCTCATAAGATCTTTGACTGTTTCAATTAATTCAGATCTAGTGAGTTCAGAATATACCTCATCTTCATCATCTGAGTCTGAACAAGATTCTGCATCAGAAAATGCAGTTGCCATCAAGGCCAGATTTGCTTCCTCTTCATCAGACTCAGACTCATTTTCTAGATCATCCCATGTTGCCATGAGATTCTCCTTAAGTTTGTTTCTGAAGTTACTAGACTTAGTGCTGGTCTTCTTTGCTTTTTCCTTTGACTTGTCCTTCTGAAGATCAGGACATTCAGCAATGAAGTGGCCCGGTTTCTTGCAGTTGTAGGAGTCTTTCAAGTTTTCCCTCTTTGAACCAGATCCTTTAAAATTACTGCTTCTGTTGGAGAATTTCTTCTTTCTATTCATTAGATACTGAATTCTTTTGGAAAGCATTGCAAGTTCTTCAGCTTCTGAATCTTCTTCAGAATTTCCCTCAGGAAATTCTTCTTCAGATTCAATAGCTTTCAGAGCTTTAACAGGCTTTCTTTTGGATTTTAGTGCTATTGATTTAAGCTCTCTAACAGACTCATCTTCATTAAGTCCCAGTTCATGCACCTTGAGGGAGCTTATAAGATCTTCAATACTTAGAGTATTTAGATCCTTAGCTTCCTCAATAGCACTCACCTCGGGTCTCCATTTAGATGGCAGACTTCTTAGGATTTTGTTCACATGATCAGTTGTTGTATAACTCTTCTTCAGAATCTGAAGTCCAGAAACCAGAGTCTGAAATCTTGAGAACATTGTCTCAATATTTTCATCCTCTTTCATTCTGAACAGTTCATATTGTTGAACAAGAATATTAGCCTTAGCTTCTCTAACTTTTTTGTTACCTTCATAGTTAGAGCAGAGGGATGTGAAGATGGCCTTTGCTGTAGATTTGTCACTCAGCTTCTGGTACTCAGTGTGAGGTAGGGAATCCACAATGATTCCTCTCACATTGTGATGCTTTCTATATATCTTTCTTTCTGCATCACTCAAACCTCGTCTGTTGACAGCAACACCTTCTTCATCAACTGGAATATTGATTCCATCTTCTATAATATCCCATAGTGAATCATCAATACCAATTATATGGCTGCACATTTTGCTCTTCCACCATGAGAACTTTTCTGGGTCACCAGTAAACATTGGGGGTTTATTGTGTGACCTGGATTTTCTATCATCTATACCATAGTCATATGATACAGAAGTTCCAGTACCTCTTTGATTTCTGGGAGGGGGTGGAGGTGAACCTTCTGATGACATGTTTTTCTCAGGATCTCACTGACACACTGTTAAGTGTTAATATCAGAACCGGAGCTCTGATACCAACTGAAGGTGAGAAAAACACACAAGAATGGGGGGTTGAATTGTGTGGACTTAAAAACTTAGGTTTCTTTTCTTCTCAAAACTTTGGTTAAGTTCAGAACCTGATGTTGATCAGTTCTGAATCTTTTTCAGAGATTGATTAGCAGCGGATATAAAACTTAAAGAGAGAAGGAAAGAGACACACACGATGTTTTTATACTAGTTCCTTCCACAAGTTGGAAGTAGTCTAGTCCCCTTGTTACTAACAAGAGATTTTAACTATAATCAGACTGATTACAATTGCTCAACCACAAAGGAGGAGACTTCAATGCTCAGAACACACAGTAATGAGACTTCCCTGCTCAAGACACTAAGTCAAGAGACTTCCTATGCTCAGAACACAAAGTAATGAGACTTCCTTGCTCAGAACACAAAGTAATGAGACTTTCTAATGCTCAGAACACTAAGTAATGAGACTTCTGATGCTCAGTACGCAAACTGAGACTTGAACCAAACTGAATTACAAAGAAAGTAAGTTTAAGTTGAACACTTGATCAAATATCAAAGGTGTTCACTTAATACAACACAGGAATAAGACTTAACACTTAAGAAATTCTAAGAGGTTTGGTAACTTGCATATTTTTGACAGCAAAACAGAGCACAAGTTCAGTTCTTTTGTTTCAAGAGTCTTAGCAATTTTCTTCTTCAATTCTTCTTCCTTATATAGAGGAAAATAGAGTTGTTGAAGATTGCCAGGATTTAAGCAAAGAGCCGTTGCAAATCTTGAGCTAGGTCAGGCTGAAATTGTGAGCTAAAACCCAGCAGAAAACAGAGCGCGCAGCCAAGTTTGAAATTGCTTTCCTCAAAAGCTGGAGAATGTTTGAGTCAGGGAGACAACTGTTCCATTGGAGTTGTTCTGACACTACAAGCATTAAATGCTGAAGGAAACTTTCCACGTCAGACATCAGAAGCTTCTTCAGGAACAGTACTTCAGAAGCTCTCTTCAGAAGCAGGACTTCAGAAGCATTGTGCATCAGACGCACTGTCCGCACTGTTCATCAGACGCTCCCTTCAGACGTTGACTTTTGTTGATCATCAGAAGCACTGTTCATCAGACGCACTGTTCATCAGACGCTCCCTTCAGACGTTGACTTTCGTTGACCCTCAGACTCAGCCTTCAGACGTTGACTTTTGTTGACCCTCAGACTCAGCCTACAGACGCTGTCTTCAGACGCAGTCTTCAGACTCTGCCATCAGAAGCACCCTTCAGACTCAGGCTTCAGACTCAGTTTTCCTTCAACTTTACAACATAGCTTCTAAGCTTTCCTTCTTGCTCTTAGCTTGTTCTTCCATAACTAATATTGATTAACCAACATTAAGAACATGGTTCTGCACAACTTAGAACAAAGCATTAGCAATACCAATTTTCTTTTCAACACTTTGTTATCATCAAAACCTTAAAGAGAGTTGTTCATACATATTGTTCCAACAATCTTCCTCTATTCAAAAGAGGTTCCAACAACGGTTCCTGTTGGGTACAACGGATGTGAGGGGTGCTGATACCTTTCCCTCGCATAACCGATTCCCGAACCCGAAATTTGGTCGCAATGACCTTGTTCTCGTTCTCAAATGTGTTTATCGACGTTCCCCTTTTCAAAAACAAAACTTCGGTGGCGACGTTACTGTTTAAGAGAGCGCTTTTCGCCCACACATTTTTCCCGCCGCTTCAACAGTCATAGATGCAAACTCTTCCTATTTTTCACAACACCGGGACAAAACATATCGTCGTTATTCACATCATCAGCATAAGAAAACGTTGTCATCATGAATATACATCGTCACTCACATTATTTATATAATCAACATCATCATTACGAGTATGCTTCACCAACTTCATTATATTTATATATACAGTAGTCAACGTCATTAGCACTTCATTATCTAAGCGTTTTCATTCTCACCATTCACTATCCTACTCCTCTCTCTTTATTTCTTCTTGGATTTGTCTCTAACACCCTAAAGTTCTTCCATGTATTAATTCATTAAGGGGTTGGGGAACTACCCTTAAGACACCAGACTAGACTCCCTTCATTTATGTTTATAGGTTCGGAACCTTAGTATACGCTTACTTTTCACGCTAACAGCTTTCTTAGACTTACTATTCATATCGTTGCATGACCCAGGTACAATATTTTAATCATAACTCAAGTTCTAGAGATCTAAATGGATTCACACCAAAGGGAAATGAAATCTGGCATCTATATCTAAAACTTTCATGAAGGGACCTAAGTCCAATTCGGGACAGAGGAGGGTGGAAATGTTTCGTTTCCTAAACCTGGGCAGAGTGCACGACTGTGCCGACCCCTGTGTAGTAATATGACCATAAATCGAGTTGTGGATGTCTAAATGAGGTCACTCCAAAGCCACATGAAATCTAACATCCATATATACAACTTTTATGAAGACACCTAAGCTCAATTCGGAACTGACAATGGTCAAAAAGTTGTGCCAAAATCGTGTCACGATTCTGTCAGCATCAGAACGCAGATTTTGTAATTTTCCATCATGGGAGCTTCCCCGGCTCCGATTTCGACCCCCCCCCCCCCCCCCCCGAAATCACCCAATTCGTCCCTAAACATCACCATAAGGTTACCCTATCATTCAAACACTAATTTTCCTTTAACCTACTGATTCACACACTCTCTTCATGGTCAATCCTCTATTCGTAAACCGTAAACTAGTTTCTCTTAATTTTAAATAATTCAACCTCGTCTTTATCTTCGTCCATCATCAATCTCTCATCACAATATCACATCATAACAGAAACATCATCTTAAGAATTAAACACCCCTCATCATATATTAAGATATCCTAAAGTGCAAAGATTCTCCCCCTTACCTCGATTCCTCTGAAATCTCCGATTTGGCTTGACTTCGTTGTAGCTAAGTTTTCCTTTCTCTGACCGCTACTCTTCTCTCTGTTTCTACGTTCAGCAAAACTGACTTCTAATTTCCCAAAACCCTTATTTATATTTGGTCCAGCCACTCTTCATATAACTTTCCTCTTCTATTCACTATTCTTTTGCTTTTCCCCTCGCCCACTTATTAAAAACCTATTTTCTACACCTCCTACTCTTTTCTACTTGTTTTTCAATTCTCTTTCTATATTATTTAAATTCTGGTATCATAAATTAATTCACCAATATAATTCAACCCTCTCAACATTTACATCACATTCAAATAAACCAACATTAATAATAATATTCACCACGCCACACCTATTAAAATTTATTGAATTACTTAAAATATAAAATTGGGGTGTTACAAATGTAAGTTCAGGCAAACAACAACATCATCATCATATAATCATACATCATATTAAGCCTGGTTTTATCTCACAAACACGCATAACATATTTACATTCAATTACACGCTTGGTTACATCATTACTTCAAATCACGATTCTCAAGCATACATAACATAATCTCATCAACAAACAATCATCAAGTCAAGTTATCAACATCGCATCATCACAATCATCAATTACACAACTACCACTTAGATGCACAAGTTCACACCAAAACATTGTCACATATGACTCATCATGTTTATGCAATGCGCCTAAACGACTCTACATGCATGTGGTACCGGGTTGGATATCTGAGGTTTGTTAGCGAGTGATCTCATTGTCACTTTCATCGTCACTTTACATCATCACTGGACTTGACTCATGAATTCATATCAACTCATCATGACTCGACACTACACACAAACATATGACTCAACCACTAACATCATCAACATTGTCACATATATATATTCATCGTCACTTATCACATATCATCGTCATTTATCATATATCCTTGTCACTTATCATGTATTATCGTCACTTATCATATATCATAACATCACATCTTCATTTAATTTCATTCACATAGTTCACAACACACATTTAATCAACAAGTTTTCACTAACCTATTACTAATTAACTCATCATCCTTCTTACCATTCACACCTCAATAGTTAATTAGCATGTTGGCATACATATCAAGGTTCAATTAAAGACAATATTACAAGTTTGTCTCTAACCAATTAATTTCTAAACTTTCTTACATCTAAGTCCTAGTTAATCCATCATATACATCCTCATTATACTCCTAATAATCAACTTTAAGGGTTTGAGAACCATTCACGTGCATTGGATACTTCAAAAAGTTGCAAAATTGGAGTTTACCCACACTTACAGGGTCGCACGGTAGTGCTGACCAAGTGTGAGATGAACGCACGGTCCGTGCCACAGGGGCGCATGGTCGTCCGTCCTCATTAGGACATGATTTTCCGATTTGTGTTTTTTCGTGAAAATTCCATTTTCAACATCGTTTTTCGATCCAATTTGCATCAAACGCGTCCTAAAGCCTTAAACCAATTTTATCCATTCATTAACAACTTAACTCATCTTAAACAACTTTATCATAATCACTTATTTCCAACTTAATTCAATTATCATCTCAAAAACCCATTTCTTTCCAAAACAACTTAATCATTCAAACATAACAATAACACAACAACAACTTTCTTCAATTCTAACATAAACCTACTTAATCATTTCAATTAACATTATTCAACTTAATCAATTCAACAACAACTTAGTCATTTTTCATCAACTTATTCATAACTCTCATAAGCACAACAACAACAACATAATCATTTTTCATCAACTTATTCATAACTCTCATAAACACAACAACAACAACAACTTCAACACAACAAAATCACATAATTTCATGAATTCTCAAACCAAACACATACCCATGCTCCAATTCAACTTAATAACTCATAATCATCATCAATTATCATATTCTTCATCAATTTCATCAAAATTCACAAAGTTACCAAAACAACATGACTAACACATGAACTTTGATGCAACAACAACATGAATTCATCAATTTAACACATGCTCAAATTAACCACAACAAAGGAGCACGAATTTAACACATAATAATCATTTATTCATGAAGTTAAGCATAATAAAAAACACCCAAAACTACCCAATTGCTTATAAAAACCCATATGGTGAAAATAATCTTCCCTCTTATCTCAATTCTTCACAAAATTAGCCTATCTAGGTTGAATCTCCCTCTTCAAGAGCTTCCTGCCTTCTTTCTCTCAAAGTCTCCTCTTCTTTCTCTATTCTCTCTCTAGCCTCCTTTCTAGGTTTATGAAAAATGACTTGACCTAATTTCACTACTAGAAAAATGCGAATTAGAGACGGATTTTAGGGAGGGAAAAAAATCTGTCACTAATTGTGACGGATATAGGGAGGGATTTTCGCATTCATCACAAAAAATGAATTGACAAATATTAGTGACGGAATGGTTTAAAAATCCTTCATAACCTTTCCGTCATTAAATCCGTCACTAAACTAGAAAGTTAAACATTAGTTATGGAATTTGACATGGAATTGATTTGTCCCTAATATTTCCCTCACTAAAACCATCACTAATGTCTATTACATAGTTGGTGAGGGAATGTTTCTGTCACAAACAATTTTATAATTAATTTATTTATTAATACAAATGAGAAAATTGAATTATTCCCCTCCACCCATCAAATTGTTTTCACGTTTTGGTTTCCCCCTATACCAAAACATTTCCCCTCTCTTTTTTACACAAACCCTAATACAATCTCCCCCCCCCCCCCCCAAAAAAAAAATAATAATAATTTTCCTCCTAGAATTCACATTCATTGAACTCAGAACTCAGAGCTCACAAACACAAACCCTAGAATTTTTCCCCAAAATTTTTCCCCTAAACCATCGAATCCTTTTCAAAATTTCCCCCCAAAAACCATCAAATCACAAAACTCCAAAACCATCGAATCGCAAATCGCAAATTCGTCCCCAAAATTTTCCCCCAAAACCATCGAATCACAAAACCCTTCTTCTCCAAAACGCAGACACTGGATCGTAAAACGGTTCTTCTCAAATCTTCCTGAATCGCAAAACCGTTCTTCTTAAAGCCCTTATTCGTCGTAAAGCTCTTCTTCCTGAATCACAAGGTGAATCTAAACCATTCCTGAATCGCAAGGTGAATCTATTTTTTTTTATTTTAATAAAATTTGAGTTTTGTGGGGGTTACAGATGAATACAGTGAATCTAAACCATTCCTGACCTCACTCACGCTATCTGAACGTGCTCACTCACTCTCTCTGAAACAGGTGAATCCAAACCCTTCCTTCTGTTTGTTATTAATTTTGATTTACAATTTTGGATTTTGAGTGATTGTTGTTGAAGACTGGTAGTATATAACTTTTGATTTTGTTGAAGATTGGTAGCATGAGACTTGTTTTATATTAGATTTTTGAATGGGGTCTGCAATTCCTGATAGGTCCGCAAGTGCACGGAAATATCGGTTTTAGTATAAAAGATGTCGAATCCCGCAGAGACCAATGTCAAGTACCGTTATCTATTGTCACGATGTTTATCTAAGGCAATGCTAATTAATTTGGTTGCAAATTTGGAAAAATAACATGTTTTTAATGGCAAGAGACTGGAATATAATTCGCGTCGGCCTTGAATACTTGTTAAGTTATATTTTATTATTATAACAGGAAAATATTTTCGCACGTAAAAAAAAATTAAATCAAAGGGGTCGCCAGTTTTCGCGTGTACGACACCGAATTTTTGACTTTGTAATCTATTCGACCGCTTTCGCGCGTACGCCTTACAACTTCAAAATCTCTGATTGAAAAATAATCAGTTTTTGCTTGAAAAGTTATTTTTAGTAGAAAGCAAATTTAAAGGTATCGCCGGCTTTCGCGCGCTCGTTACCAGATTTTAAGCTTATAACTGCCAGCTTTCGCATGCACAATTACAATTTTAAAATCTCTTTTTGGAAATTTGTAATTTCTAAATTAATTAAAGAGAACGCTTTCGTTGAATTTTAAAGTTAATTCCTGAAAATTCTATTGACAGATACAAGTTTCACTCTTTCAACATGAGACCGGTATCACGTTATTCGAGCTTTCACTGTAAATATTTATCGTTAAAAATCAGAATTTTCAGACTTAAAAATAATTCATGTTACAACTTCTAATCATACAACTTAACAGAGTACCATTGGTACGACATTCATCACATTCTAGACTCTATAAAAATCTATTCTGACGTAATAATGATAATAAATAAACAATTGTTCATGTTATGAATCATAATTGAAAGAGAAATAAAACAACAAAGTGAATAATTAGAAACAAACAGACAGAACCTGCAATTCGATGGACACTTTAAATCAAAATAAATAGCAGCTGATTTGCAAATAGGTGAATGGGATAGAATAGCATTCACGTTCAGCAGCAGGGAGTTGGTTCGAAAGCGGCAGCGGCGAACAGTACAAATTATCAATTGGAATTGAGTAATAACCTGTAACAATAGATAGCAATAACAATTGGAATCGAGTTTGAATTGAATATATAAATAGTTGCAGCAACAGTAACCGAATTCAATCAATATGTAAATTGAATTGAAATTTAAGAGAATGATAAAGAAAACTAGAAACTTGTGATTTAATTGAAAAAGTATTTCTGCAGAAGCTATTGTAAATTACGGTAGTTGTAATATCCCGCTTAGACGTAACTTGTATCAGTGTTAGAGAGATTGCGAGTATGAAGGGCGTAAGTGTAATTTCACACAATGGGCTTTAGATAAGCATGGCAAGGAAGTTATATCATTTTTCATTCATCCTCTCTCTCTCTAAGTAGCTGATTTTCTCTCCCTCTCTCTAACCTTGCGCCTTCCTTCCTTTGTGCTGCCAATCATCATCTTCCTTCCTTCCAAACTTCTTGAATCATAAGCAAGCTAGCTTTGGGAGATTAGAGCAAGAGAAAGCTAAGGAAAACCAAGTAAAAGGAAGATTTCTCAAGTTGAGGTTTTGGATTTGAAGCTTAGAAAGTTTATTACCAGCTTTAGGTGAGCTCCCTAGGGTTTTTAGAACCCACCTAGAGTGAGTTACATGAGTAAATCAATTTCATGTTATGTTATGATATTTACCCTAATCCCTTTGCTTGCTAATTCCTTGCTTATACATGTTTTAAACTATCAATTTGTATTAGAAAATCATTCCTAACATCATTGGGATGCTTGGGTAAGTTGGATTGAGCTAAAATGGTGGAAAAATACGTTTTTGAGCAATTTCTGCACTGTGGTCGCTACAGCGACCAGTCCGTCGCTACAGCGACCAGACCCTTTTCAGGTTCTGGTCCTGGTCGCTATAGCCATGGATCCGTCGCTACGGCGAGCTCACCAGGACAGCATTTTTCAGCTAAGCTGTTTTGGGTGTTTCGGCGCGTGTAAGCGACGTTTTTCGCTACCATTTCCTCCAAAAACTTTAAGGAATCAAAGAACACCATTTTAACTCATTCTAAGGGCCTTTAATGGGCAAAAATCATAAGAAGCAAGGAATACGCAATGTTTGGGAAATGCAAGAACAAGGGTTAAACGAACAGGAATTTCATTACAATGAATAAGTAAGACCTAAGAACGGCATATGATAACGATATGTTGAATCCTTTGATAGGAAAGCAAGATTTAAGAGTATACGGGTAAGGATTAGATGAATAAATCCTTTACATGTGAGTTGGTAAACTCTTAAGGAAGGCATACGAAATTGATAAGTCAATAACCTACATTAGGTAAGCAAGATTAGAGATGTATTCGGTTTAGAATACAAGGATAATAGGAATGTGTCAGTATATTCAAGGCCTCAGATAGGCATAAGGGGTTTAGATGCCCAACATTTTTAAGTGGCTTATGAGAATGATATTCTTAGAACCTTATTATATAGGTTAAGTAACGCATGATTGTTTGTGTAATGTATGCATCAGATATGCATAATTTTAAGGCAATGCATCAGATATGCATAAGTTCAGACAATGCATCAGATATGCTTATGTTCTGAATGGTGTATAAGATATACACATGCCAGTTAAGTTATGTGTCAGATATACATAACAACAAGAGGAGTACGATGATTAGCCTCAGATAGGAATTTTCATCGGTTTTAGAGGAATGTGCTTCGGGGTTACTCCACTCGGGGGCATTCCATAAAATGTACTCAGATAATATTGTGTGTTACACGCTAACAACTAACATGTATGTTCAGTTTATATTATTTATAATACCAGGCAGAATATACCTCAGATAGGTATCAGATGGTGATCTTAAGAGTCCCCTCGATCACTAAGTTATCAGGATATAGTGTAAGTTTTTATGGCTATACAGTTATCAGATTAAACCCTTATTGGGACAGGTTAGAGCTTGGCGATCATAGGATCCCCAAGATTGCCAAAGTAGTCATGGCGACCCTAGGTTCCCCGAGGTTGCCAACAGTAGGTAGGGCTGGAGCTCACTGAGACATTATGTCTCATCCCTTTCCTTCTGGTGCAGGTTCGCAGGAAGTACGACGTAAAGGTAAGGAGAAGGCTACGGATTGATCGTGCTGGTTTATGTATTATTCGAGATGTTGTGTACTCGGTCTTGTATATTGATGTAGCATGATGTATATTATCAGAAAAGGATATGTTTAAACACTCGGATGTAATATTACTATGTGATGTAATATTCTAAAATAACTTTCCGTATTGTAAATTAATGTATCCAGTACGAAATTTTAATACTCGTATAAGATCCTAGGCAATCTTTATATGGGTGTTACAATTTGGTATCAGAGCAGGTCGATTCAGATCGTGCCTTAGGTCATTAAAATACAATCTAAGTATGTGGATCTCTTGGGTCCAGGACATTATTCTAAATGTTATATCTAGTTGAAACTGATCACTTTGACTTGTATATGACAGTTAGGGTAAGATGTCTGGGAGGAGAAGAGGACCAGGTAGGCCTAGAAGGAATCAGGCTAATGAAGAAGCAGGAGGAGACCCTAACATGGATTTTTGGGCTCAGATGATGCAACAGCAGCAGGCGTTGCAACAACAATATCAGGAGCAACAAGCTCAGGCTGCACTACAGCATCAGCAGATGATGCTTATGATGCAGCAGCAAGCCCAACAGCAGGCCCAGTCCCAGCATCAATGGATGGAAATGATGCACCAGGGACAAGGGTTCCAGCAGCAGCCTCCACCGCCTCCAGTGATTGGTAATCCCGTGTTCCGAGAATTTAATAGACATCACCCTCCGGAGTTCAATGGAGAAGGTGAACCCCAGGAAGCCAGAAAGTGGATAAAACAGATGGAAAATATCTTCCGAATGGCTGAGTGTTCAGAAGCTGATAAAGTGGTTTATGCCACGAATCAATTCAGAGGCGCAACGGAAGATTGGTGGGAGTCTGCTCAGCGCAGAATGTTGGATAGTGGTATAGAAGTGAACTGGTTAAACTTCAAGGAAGTGATGCTGGAGAAATATTTACCTGTGTCCTACAAGGTGAAGAAGGAACAGGAATTTCTCAAATTGAAACAGGGTAACATGTCAGTTGCAGAGTTCACTAAGAAATTCGAGGAGTTGTCATATTATTCTACTCACAATGAGTACGCGGAAAATGAAAACTGGAAGATGAATCAGTATAAGAGAGGCTTGAGGGGCGAAATTGACACCGCCGTGAGCCTTCAGAGGAACACAGGTTATGATGAGCTAGTTCATGATAGTTTGATTGTAGAAGCGGGTTTTGCAAAGACCGCTAAGGAAAGGGTTGTAGCTTTCGAGAAAAAGAAAAGCAGGTTTCAAGATAAATATCATGATAAGTTAAAGCCAAGGGGTTCCCCTCAGAGAGGGAAGCAACCATACTCTCCACGGACAAATCCTACTTGCAAAAATTGTGGGAAATTACACTCTGGAGAATGCATAAGAGGCGCAGGTGTGTGTTACGGGTGCAGGCAACCGGGGCATATTTTGGCAAATTGTTCAGAAAGGAAGAATAGAAGTGGAGCTGAGGGTACTACCACTAGCAGGGGCAGGGTGTACTCCCTGGATGGTCGGAAAGCTTTGGCCAATGAAGATTTAATTGCTGGTATGTGCTATCTTGGACAAAACCCAGTTAAAGTTCTTTTTGATTGTGGTGCATCGTGTTCTTTCATTTCTTATAAGTGTGTAGAAACTCTTCAATTATCAATGTCGTCATTGATTCCTCCTATGACGGTATCTACCGCTACAGAAGGCGGAATTGTAGCAAGTCATGTATGTGTAAATTGTCCTATCACGGTATCTAGTAAGACGTACTACATAGATTTGGTGTGTCTCCCCATGGTACAACTTGATGTGATTCTAGGAATGGAATGGCTCTCTGCCAATCATGTTTATATAGGATGTGCTGAAAAGAGCATCTTCATGCCAACAAGTGATACAACTGAAGGTGTGGCTTTATCCGAATTGATTAATCGCACCCATCAGTTAATTCAGTTTATTTGTGCTCAAGATAGGGTTTTTTATGTGATGGTTACTGTGACTTCAGAATCAGAATCAGAAACCGGCCATAATTGAAGCTTCCGGTGAAGGTTCCGTTGATGCCAAACCAACCGTTGATGTGAAGGTTAAAGTCAAAATTCCATTTCAAGTTCACATTGAAGAAAAACCTAAACCGGTACCTACAGGTGTTGCCAATCCCCACGGTTATGAAGTAAACACCGCTTCATTTTTTTTTAACAAATGAAAGATAGTGAGATCGAGATGATTTGCTTGGTTGGGTTCGTCGGCAAGCGGCAAGGGCTGGATTTACTATATCTATAGATAAATCTAGTCTAAAGAAGCCAATGGCGACGTTGCAATGTGAAAGGAGTGGTGTATACAAACCACCGAAGACGAAGAAGAAATTGAATCTTGAAGGCACAGACTCAAGGAAATGTGATTGTCCGTTTAGTTTGCATGGACAAAACATCAACAATTTTATTTGTTATTATTATTGCTCGCATTTTATAAAATTATATGTCTCTAATTATTCAACTATTTATTTTATCTTTCATTTGATTTTATTCTTATACTTGTTACTCCATAAAATTTTGTGAAGTGAAAGATGTTTAAAGATGCACAAGTCAAAGTTGAAGGTCATGTCCGATACTCTCACGTGAAGAAGACGATTAAAGTCTTTTTAACCCCGACCGACAAGTTGGATGATTTGAAGGAACAACTTGACACATACTTTGTCCATCTAGGTGAAAATCAAAGAGCATCAAATGTATTTGTACAGGTGCCATGCGTGGATCTGGGGGAGGATAAGGAGGAAGACTTTTGGAAGATGGTTTATTATTTAGATATTATCCGTGATGATGGCGATGTAGATTACATGTTTAGGTTAATGGTTGAAAATAATATTTTACATCTTTGTGTCCGCTCTATTGAAGTTTAATATGTATTAACGTGTAATAGTGTAATATGTTCGAATTTGTGTCTGTAATGTTGCATTTTAATGAATTTGTGTCGAATTTGTGGATTGTGTATTTAACTACGAATTTTTGTAATTTGGATCGTTTATGTGTGATTAACGACGAACTTGTGTGATTATGTGATTATGTTGTTGAAATAGTGTAATTTGGATCAATTATGAGTGTGTAATGATTAGGGGTCATTAATGGCTTGGTTGACAGCATTCAATGTTGTTCTGCTGCTACACCAGAAGCTAGCGTGAGTTAACTCACGTTGACCTGTAACCAATGTGACTTAAGTCACGCTCGGTATTTTGGTCGGTGCTCAGCGTGACTTAAGTTACGCAGTGGCCAGTTGTCAACGTGAGTTAACTCACGCAGGTTACCGGCCAGCGTGAGTTAACTCGCATAGGTTGGACGGCAGTTAGGACGGTGACCAATCAAGGAGGAGCTGTTACTTTCTTCGACCAATAGAATTCAAGCAAAAAAATATAAATTGAAACATTTTCTTTCATTTTTTTCTCATTTTCATTTCTTCTCATTCTCCAATCTCCCATCTCTTCTCTCATATTTTGTTTTTGTAGTTTTGTTAGTATAGGCATAAACGGACTCAATGTCCGTTGTCGATTAATCATAATTGGTCATGGCGGGTTCGTCTACCTGCCCCCCCCCCCCCCCCCCCCAAGAAGATTGGTCATTATGATTAATCAATTTTTTTTTAAAAGTTCCTTTAATTTATGTTATAATAATCATTGTTGAATGTAATGAATTGCAATGTAATGTAATAATATTTATATTGTGTGTAATAATATTTTTGTTTTAGTGGTATAATGTAGTAATAAATGCACAGCGTGAGTTAACTCACGTTGGTATATACCGAGCGTGACTTAACTCACGCTGGTATATACTGAACGTGACTTAAGCCATGCTGAGGATATTTTGGTCAGTTTGTATGGGAATAAACAATTTTGTATGGGAGAAGAGCAATTTTCAAAAAATAATAATCATGTGGTTGGAGCAAGAAAAACCATTCCTGCGTTGCAATTTCCCAACATCAAAGTGATTAGCTTCCTTGCTTTGCATTACAGGGCATCCATGATATGATATTGAGTATATAACCATGCTGAGAAAAATAATACTACCTCCGTCCTTAATTATAGGGCCCTTTTGGAAAGTAACGAAAATTAAGAAAATTTAAAGTGGTAATAAATTTGTTTGTAATTACTATTATTTTTACAATTTTATCCTTTAAGAGAGAGAGTTAGTGTATGTTTTCAACATAGTATTTAATATTGATTGAAGAAAAAGATATAAAATAGAGTTATGTTGGTAAAGAATTAATTAATGTACTTAGAAATACCAAAAGAGTCTTATAAAAAGAGACAAATTTTTTTTCTCAAAAGGGTCTTATATTTAAGGACGGAGGTAGTATTTGATTAATATCTTTTACTGTTTTAAAGGATATATTTTAATCTAAACATAAAAAATATTGAAATAAAAAACGAATAATTAGCTTAGTCTTTTTTTTTTTTTTAGGAATTAGCTTAGTTTGTTAAGAGTTTGAGATTTTTTTTATATACGGTAAGAGCATACTCTTTTTTCTTTTGAGAGGAAGATCATTGATCTCTCCGGTGGCAGAAAGTGTTCCGGTATGGTGGTGAAGAGTCTTCACGGTGGGAGGAAAGGTGTCTGCATCCACGTTACCACTCCAACATTCAAGTCATTGTAGGAAATGAGATGGAATGTGTGAAAAGTGTGGGAAAAGTGGAATCATACCTAGGGGGTGAAGCTAAGTCACCATTATATAGGCGTGTGTGAGAATAACCGTTTCCGTGAAGTGCGGCGCTTCATCAGGAGGCCGTTGGGAGACAAGTGTACGATGTCTGATGCACGTGGGCGTGCTTAGGTGGGGTGGCATGCACTAGAGTTAGGGTGTTCGCCCAAGTGACGTGCATTGATCCGGTGGGCTTCTTGTCCACATGTCAACGTTGGATTGACTTTCTAGCCAGTCCAGAACAGTTACCCCCCAAGCCGTTGCTGCCTTTATGGTGCGATGGCTTAGTTATGTGAGGCGTTCTAACTAGGAACCCTTTAGCATTCAGCGTCCTCAAAAGTCTTGAAAGGATTTATTTGCCGCTCTGTGCTGGGTATAGCGGCGTCCTAAAGCAATGAGTGGGAGTAGTTGGCATTTAATGGCCTGAACTGAAACATTTAAGATGTGATGGCTGTTCAGTGTTCCACATGTCAGCTTCATGGGGTACACGCGTATCGGGGATCAAGCTTCACGCGCGTGCCGCTTGAGTGCACTACGTCACTCGAAGTTTTCTTGCAGCCGTTGGATCGTGACTTTCTAATTCCCTTCCATCTAGACCATTTGTTTGAAATCCCTAGAACCTATAAAAGGAGGGAAACTCCTCATTTCCACTTTTTAGTTTCATAAACTCCATTACTCACAAGGGAAATTCTTCACTTTCTTTCTTACTGTTGAGTTTTTTGGTGTTGGCTGCATATTTTGGCAAAACCATAGTGTTGAATAGAAGCATCTCCATAGGTTGAACATTTCTTCAGTTGCAAGTTTTGTGTTTTGAAGCCATTCAGAAGCTGAAAATGTCATCAGAAGCTGAATGCACTGACTGTAGCAGTTCAGAAGCTGATTTCAGGTTCTGAAGCCAGCGTTGACTTCTGTTGACCACATCAGAAGCTGGGTTTTCAGATTAGTTTTTGCGCGTATCTTGGGAGATTTAGCAAGGAATTATCTTTGTATAATTGCTTCTAGAATGCTGATTAAATTGGAGAAGATATCTTTGAAGATTTGGTTCAGTTTCATGATCTTCGTATTTTCTGTTTTAAATCTTTCAAAGATTGGATGCAGTTTTATTTGTTACTTTATTGGATCATTCTTATTCCTGTAACAAATCAATTCAGAAGATTAGATTGTTATTTATGCTGCAAGACTGAAGGCTATAAAAAGAGGAGGGCTGCTGCTATTCAAGACTTACGAATTAAGAGTCATATTTCAGAAAAATTGAGTCTGTGTTTTTAACTTAGAGTTTTCTTTGTACACCACTCATTGTTTGAGTTGGTTTAGAGTTTTTATTGCGTTGTAATTCATTCTAAGCCTTTAGGTACGAATGAAGTGTTGTCATTGAAATTGTGTTGAAAAATAGGGGATTGTTAAGGGTTGTTCAAGTAGCTGGGTTTAGTTGCTTGAATAGGAAGTTAGAGGATTCTAATACTCAGAGTTGGGTAGAAGTCTGACTAGGAGGAGTTTAATTGCTAAGGCTGGGAACTGGGAGTCAGTGTCTTGAGTCTTTGGGTTAAATCATATAGTGGATTTCCTTCCTGGATTGGTATCCCCCAGAGTAGGAGGTGTTTACTCCGAACTGGGTTAACAAACCTTGTGTGCCTTTTACTTTCCTGCACTTTATTTTGCTGCTTGTGTTGTGTTTGTGTGTGCTCTGTTTTAAGCAATTTATTGTGCCCTGCATATTGTTCAGAACCTGTCTGGTTCAGAACCTGGTAATCTCTTCTTATTGCCTGGCCAGAATCTCAATTGGCATCAAAGCAGGCACCCTGCCTGTGTTTTGGGTGAGATCTAGAGGACTTAATATCTGGCAAGCATGGATAGAGAAGGAGGCTATGTCAATAGACCACCCCTGCTAGATGGCACTAACCATGAGTATTGGAAGTCAAGGATGTGTGCTTTTCTAAAGTCTATTGACAGCAGGACGTGGAAAGCTGTGATAAAAGGCTGGGAACATCCTGAGGTTTTGGACAAAGATGGTAACAAAACTGGAGTTTTGAAGCCTGAAGAGGAGTGGACCAGAGCTGAAGATGACTTGTCTCTGGGAAATTCAAAAGCTTTGAATGCAATCTTTAATGGTGTGGACCAGAACATGTTGAGACTTATCAAACAATGTACTGTTGCAAAGGAGGCCTGGGAAATTTTAAAGACAACTCATGAAGGAACTTCTAAAGTGAAGATGTCCAGATTGCAGCTGCTGACCACCAAATTTGAGAACCTGAAGATGAAGGAAGATGAATCTATTCATGATTTTTACATGAATGTGTTGGACATGGCAAATTCTTTTGATTCACTTGGAGAAAAGATGACTGATGAAAAGATAGTAAGGAAAATCCTCAGGTCCCTGCCCAGAAGATTTGACATGAAGGTCACTGCAATTGAGGAGGCTCATGATATTTCTGCCATGAAGGTTGAGGAGCTGATTGAGTCTTTGTTAAATTTTGAGACTGCATTCTGCAAACAGCCTGATAAGAAAGGGAAAAGTATAGCTTTTACTGTGAATGCTGAAGCTGATGATCAACAAGAGTCTGATGAGGATGACTTATCAAAAGCTCTAGTGTTGCTTGGAAAACAATTCAACAAGATTCTGAAGAATGTTGACAGAAGAGCCAAAGCCAAAGGACAGAACTTCAGATTCAACAACAAAAAGCAACAAACTGATATGAAAAAGACCAAGTCTGAGGAGAAAAGTAACCAAGCCAAAGGTGTGCAGTGCTATGAGTGTGAGGGTTATGGACATATCAAAACTGAATGTCCTACTTTTCTTAAGAAGCAGAAGAAGAAGAGCCTAGCTGTTGCATGGTCTGATGATGGTTCTGAAGAAGATGATGTTAGTGAATCTGATATGTGTGATACTGGTCTGGTAGTAAGGTCAGGAGCTATCTTGAAGAAGGAAGCTGTTTTAGAGTCTGAGACTTTTTCAGAGTCTGACTCAGAGTCTGAAGCGTCTTCTGTGTCTGAAGCTGCTAAAACCTCATATGATGAACTAGCTGATAACTACAAGAAGCTGTATACCAGAAGTGCTGAGGTTTGCAAACAAGTTTTGGATCAGAAGGAGACTATTCTTCAACTGGAGGCTGAAAAAGGTGAACTGTTAGTGCAGAATTCAGATCTAAAAGAAGAAGTAAGCCAGCTAAAATCCCAACTTGATCAGATGAAAAAGCAAGTTAGGATGATGAACTCAGCTACTGATAAGTTGGAGGAGATTCTAGATGTTCAGAAGCAAGGAAAAACTGGTTTAGGTTTTGTTGATCAGACTCAGAATCCCAATCAGAAGATTCTTGTTAAAGAATATGTTCCTGCCACTAAAACTGATAATCCTATGTTTGTGAAAGCTCAGAAGAGACCTCAGATGCAAGGTCAGAAGCATGTTCAGATGCAAAGTCAGAAGCATGGTCAGATGCTACCTCAGAAGCAACCCCAGAAATCTTTCAGAAACAGAAGGAGGAGGAATCATCCATGGGTTTGTCATCATTGTGGAAAGAAAGGGTATATCAAACCATTCTGCTTCAAACTTTATGGCTATCCTGAACATTTTCAGTATAGAAGAGTTGAACCAGCTGCTATCAGACACAATGTTCAGAAGGTATGGAAGCCCAAAGTTCAGAATGTAGGCCTGATTGCTCATACTTCTTTGAGAGCCACTTCAAAAGAAGATTGGTATTTTGATAGTGGGCGTTCAAGGCACATGACTGGTGTGAAGAAGCTGCTGAGCAATATCAGATCATACTCCAGAAGTTATGTGACATTTGGAGATGGTGTAAAAGGTCAGATTCTGGGTATTGGTGATTTGATCAGGGAAGGTTTGCCCAGACTTAATGATGTGCTACTGGTGGAAGGATTAACTTCAAATCTGATCAGTATTAGCCAACTTTGTGATCAAGAATTGAAGGTTAATTTCAACAAGCAAGAGTGTATTGTTGCTGATCAAGAAGGGAAGGTTCAGATGAGAGGTTGCAGATCCAAAGAGAACTGTTACTTGTGGGTTTCTGAAGAAGAAAGAAGTCTGACTTCTTGTCTTATGAGCTCAGAAGAGGAAGTCAAACTCTGGCACCAGAAGCTGGGACATCTGCATTTGAAAGGCATGAAGAAAATCCTAAGTACAGAAGCTACCAGAGGTGTACCTAATCTGAAGATCAATGAGGACAATGTTTGTGGTGATTGTCAAATTGGGAAACAAACAAGAAAGTCTCATCCCAGATTAGTTCACCAGGTAACTACTAAAGTACTAGAACTTGTTCATATGGATTTAATGGGGCCTATGCAAGTTGAGAGTATTGGAGGCAAAAGATATGCTTTTGTAATGGTAGATGACTACTCAAGATTCACATGGATCAGTTTTGTTAGAGAAAAGTCTGATACTTTTGAAGTATTTAAAGACATGTGCATTCAATTACAAAGAGAAAAAGACTGTGGCATAGTCAGAATCAGAAGTGATCATGGCAAAGAGTTTGAAAACAAGAGTTTTTCAGAATTCTGTGCTTCTGAAGGTATAAAACATGAGTTTTCTGCACCTATCACACCTCAGTAAAATGGTGTAGTTGAGAGGAAGAATAGGACATTAGCAGAATGTGCAAGGGTTATGCTGCATGCTAAGAAGCTGCCATATATGTTTTGGGCTGAAGCTATGAACACTGCATGTTATATCCATAATAGAGTCACTCTGAAGAAGGGAACAACATCTACATTGTATGAACTGTGGAAAGGGAGGAAGCCTACAATCAAATATTTCCATGTTTTTGGGAGCAGATGCTATATTTTGGCTGATAGAGAAAATAGGAGAAAGCTGGATCCTAAGTCTGATGAAGGCATATTCCTGGGTTATTCAGTAAACATCAGAGCTTATAGGGTGTTTAATTCAAGAACTAAAGTTATGATGGAGTCCATTAATGTGGTAATTGATGATCTGACTGCTGAGAAAGATAGAAGTGAGTCTGAAGTTGTTCCAGAGTCTAAAGCATCAGAAGAACAAACTTCAGAAGCAGAAAATTATCCAGAATCTGAAGGTGCAGAAGTTCATCCAGAACATGATCCTACCAATAAAGGGCCATCACTTAGAGTTCAGAAGGATCATCCTAAAGACTTAATCATTGGAAGCTTAGATCAAGGTGTCAGAACCAGGAGATCAGATGCTGCTACTACTGATTCATGCTTTGTGTCAAAGGTTGAGCCTAAAAATGTGAAAGAAGCCCTAACTGATGAATTTTGGATTGAAGCAATGCAAGATGAGTTGAATCAATTCAAAAGGAGTGAAGTGTGGGATCTGGTTCCTAGACCTGAAGGGCTGAATGTGATTGGCACTAAGTGGATATTCAAGAATAAAACAGATGAAAGTGGTACTGTAGTCAGAAACAAGGCAAGGTTGGTTGCTCAGGGTTATACTCAAGTTGAGGGACTTGATTTTGATGAGACCTTTGCACCTGTGGCCAGACTAGAGTCCATAAGACTACTGTTGGGTGTTTCCTGCATTCTCAAGTTCAAGCTATTTCAGATGGATGTGAAGAGTGCATTTCTGAATGGATATCTGCAAGAAGAGGTATATGTTGAACAGCCTAAGGGGTTTGTGGATCATCACTTTCCAGATCATGTTTACAAGTTGAAGAAAGCTTTATATGGATTGAAGCAAGCACCAAGAGCATGGTATGAAAGGCTTACTCAATTTCTTGTGGCTCAAGGTTACAGAAAAGGAGGTTCTGATAAGACTTTGTTTGTAAAAGATGAAAATGGGAGTCTGATGATTGCTCAAATTTATGTTGATGACATAGTGTTTGGAGGAATGTCTCAGAAGATGGTCAAACTGTTTGTTCAACAAATGCAATCAGAGTTTGAAATGAGTTTGGTTGGAGAGCTGACTTATTTTCTTGGATTACAAGTCAAGCAAATGGAAGATACAATCTTCATTTCTCAGAGTAAATATGCCAAAAACATAGTGAAAAAGTTTGGATTGGAATCAGCTGCTCATAAGAAGACACCAGCTGCTACTCATCTAAAGCTAACCAAAGATGAACATGGAATTTCAGTTGATCAAAGTCAGTACAGAAGCATGATAGGGAGCTTGTTGTATTTAACTACAAGCAGACCTGATATCACTTATGCTGTTGGAGTATGTGCAAGATACCAAGCTGATCCTAAGATGAGTCATCTGACACAAGTTAAAAGGATCCTGAAGTATGTGAATAGCACAAGTGACTATGGAATCATGTATTCACATAGTTCAAGTTCTGAACTAATGGGATTTTGTGATGCTGACTGGGCTGGAAGTGCTGATGACAGGAAGAGCACTTCAGGAGGATGTTTCTTTCTAGGAAATAATTTAATTTCCTGGTTCAGCAAGAAACAAAATTGTGTTTCATTGTCAACTGCTGAGGCTGAATATATTGCTGCTGGGAGTAGTTGTTCACAACTGGTTTGGATGAAACAGATGCTTGAGGAGTACAACATTAATCAAGGAACTATGACATTGTTTTGTGACAATTTGAGTGCTATCAACATCTCTAAGAACCCAATACAGCACAGCAGAACTAAACACATTGATATCAGACATCATTTTATCAGAAACCTTGTGGAGGATAAAGTCATTCAGCTGGAACATGTAGCTACTGAAGAACAAGTTGCTGACATTTTCATAAAAGCCTTGGATGCTAAACAATTTGAGAATCTGAGAAGCAAGTTAGGTGTATGCTTATATGAAGAATTCTAGCAATTAAAGCAAACTGGATGTGAGGAAGATAGAGTACCTGCCAGCTTTGTTAGTGCTAAGTGTGATGCTGTTTTTGATACTAAGTCTGAAGTTCAAACTGGGACAGTAGTTGAAGATGTTTGTGCAGTTTTCCTTCCCTATTTGAAGTCTGAGATTTGTCAGAATTTTGTGGCTAAAAAGGGGGAGAAAATCCTATGCAATATGTTGGCTATGTTGGCTCTGATACCAAAAAATTAGAAGAGGTATTGCTGCATTTCAGATGTTCAGCTGTCAGTGTTATTCAGAACGTGTGTTATTGATTCAGAAGGTGACTAGTTTTGCTCTGATACCAAACTTTGCAGCAACAGGATATGTCCAGATATGATTAAGGGGGAGTATATGGTCCTTAAGAACAGTTGTGCTCAGCTCCTGAAGAGTGCTCTGATACCATTTGTGCACTGAGTGCTCTGATACTTTTGTTTCTCTGTAGTTCAGTAGTGAGGGGGAGTTTGTGTAAGAAGCTGAGTTGCAGGGGGAGTGTTTGTGATGATCAAGAGTTGATCAGTAGCTCTGATACCATGGTTGTGATGATCAGGAGTTGATCAGTACTTGGTTTATGTGTGCTTCATGAGTCAGAAGCTGAAGCTGTTGTTTAACTTAGCTGAATCCGTTGCCTAAACTAATTGCTATGATGTATAATTGTGGAGTTCTTCATTGCTGAGTTGTTTATAAGGGAGATTGAAGAACTTGGATGGTTTTAGCCAAAAATTTGCCAAAGGGGGAGATTGTTGAGTTTTTTGGTGTTGGCTGCATATTTTGGCAAAACCATAGTGTTGAATAGAAGCATCTCCATAGGTTGAACATTTCTTCAGTTGCAAGTTTTGTGTTTTGAAGCCATTCAGAAGCTGAAAATGTCATCAGAAGCTGAATGCACTGACTGTAGCAGTTCAGAAGCTGATTTCAGGTTCTGAAGCCAGCGTTGACTTCTGTTGACCACATCAGAAGCTGGGTTTTCAGATTAGTTTTTGCGCGTATCTTGGGAGATTTAGCAAGGAATTATCTTTGTATAATTGCTTCTAGAATGCTGATTAAATTGGAGAAGATATCTTTGAAGATTTGGTTCAGTTTCATGATCTTCGTATTTTCTGTTTTAAATCTTTCAAAGATTGGATGCAGTTTTATTTGTTACTTTATTGGATCATTCTTATTCCTGTAACAAATCAATTCAGAAGATTAGATTGTTATTTATGCTGCAAGACTGAAGGCTATAAAAAGAGGAGGGCTGCTGCTATTCAAGACTTACGAATTAAGAGTCATATTTCAGAAAAATTGAGTCTGTGTTTTTAACTTAGAGTTTTCTTTGTACACCACTCATTGTTTGAGTTGGTTTAGAGTTTTTATTGAGTTGTAATTCATTCTAAGCCTTTAGGTACGAATGAAGTGTTGTCATTGAAATTGTGTTGAAAAACAGGGGATTGTTAAGGGTTGTTCAAGTAGCTGGGTTTAGTTGCTTGAATAGGAAGTTAGAGGATTCTAATACTCAGAGTTAGGTAGAAGTCTGACTAGGAGGAGTTTAATTGCTAAGGCTGGGAACTGGGAGTCAGTGTCTTGAGTCTTTGGGTTAAATCATATAGTGGATTTCCTTCCTGGATTGGTATCCCCCAGAGTAGGAGGTGTTTACTCCGAACTGGGTTAACAAACCTTGTGTGCCTTTTACTTTCTTGCACTTTATTTTGCTGCTTGTGTTGTGTTTGTGTGTGCTCTGTTTTAAGCAATTTATTGTGCCCTGCATATTGTTCAGAACCTGTCTGGTTCAGAACCTGGTAATCTCTTCTTATTGCCTGGCCAGAATCTCACTTACTTCGAACTCTCTTTGAGATACTTTCGCACCTTATTTTACTTCCTTTCCTTATTTCCTTCGATTATTCCAAGTGGAAATCTCCTTTTCTCATGCTAAAGTTTTGGGATTCTGCAGCTTTACGGGATTTTCACCTTTTTTTTTCCTTCAAAAATCATCTAATCTCAAAGGTACTTTCTTATTTCTCTCCTTTTCTTTGCATTTCCGTTCATCTTCTTCTTTTTTGCTTTTTCTGGGCTGAGAGAAAGATGAGTGTTTGTTCTACGAATTCTAGGAACCTGATGGATTCATAATAAAATGCTTACTCTCCCTCTAGTGGTTATGAGAGGAAGATCCGGCAGCGCTGCCGCCTTAGGGTAGGGATTGGTTTTGAATTTCCTCCAATAGCCTTAGAGGATCCCGTCGTGATTACTGATTTTGAAGGGGATGCTTCATACTACAAGTTGAGGGAATCCCTTACTGAACATTTAAAATGTGCCCTTCTCATAAAGAAATTATTTGGCAGTTGGAGGAGTGTTCCAAAGCTCGCACTCACTGTTTCCAGTATCTTTTCAAGAACGATGCCGAGCGGATGGCGGAAGATCTGGATTCATGACGAAGTTTTAAGCGCCGTAACCTATTACTAGACGAATGAAAAACTTGATGAAATTAGGTGGGAACGACTACCTGGCAAGTGGTCACTTGAAAGACCAAGAGGAAAGAGGAGGGTGAACAACCAATACAAGGGGTGTTTTTTCACCACGTACGATATTTTAAATAGGGAGCTTGACGTCTTCGCCCCATTCAACGGCTTCGAGCTGAGGGTTCTATATCACTTAAAGGTAGCCCCTTCTCAACTTCACCCTCTGTCATGGGCGTTGATGAAGGTCTTCCAATTTTGGTGCAAGTACAAGGGTCAGCAACCTACTATGCGCCTGTTCTTCACACTGGTTAAAGTCCAGCATAAACACAAGGAGGGGACTCAAAGTTGGGTGAACCATCACCAAAAGACGAAGTTATTTAAGAATCACGTGGATTCTCTACAGTCTTGGAAGCACAAGTATTTGGTGCTCCGTCCCTTAAGCCGTCGTGCTCATGAATGCATCTGTCGGGTTTCTGTCGGTTACCCAGAAGAGGAGGTCGACTCCGAGGACTCAGAGGCTACTTTTTTTTGAAGATTCTGAATATGCTACTGCTCTGCAATGGCGGGATGAAAATACAAGCTGTGTCAGTGGTTCCTCTAGTGCGTCGGCGCCCTTAAAATAAGTGGTGCACGAACCTCTTTTTTCTCATCTCTGGTCCAAGGAACAATTTGCTAATCCTACTGTCACTCACTATTACATGGATACAGGCCTTGATCCGACGAAGAGACAACTAAAGTTTGATCTGGAGCAGTTCGTCGCCTCCTTTGAACTGGAACAATCCAAGATCCTGAGCATCCAGAAGACCCCACAAAAAAAGATTTCCAAACCTAGATTTTTAGACACTAGGCTGGTCATCAGAGGGAGTGATGCCGCCCATCGACAGGAGATCTTTGGTGAGAGGGGGAGGGGGCTTGTCTTGTCATTTTTTCTTTCTCTTGTTGCCTTTTTTCTTTGATTACTGTCTTATTGTTTTGCTTTTTCTCTTCTGCAGATTCCATGAAGCGTCTAGATTCATTGAAGGCCATGAGGCAGGAGGTCAATACTCCTACTGTTGTAGGGGCGCCCTTATCAGAGGAACAACCCAATTCTGTGGAGGCGTTGTCCCTCCTAAAATTTCGAAAGCTCTTGCTGCGAAGGAGGTGGATCCTTCATCTCGGGACGACTCCCGCCGTCGTAAGAGGGATTTTGAGCCTCTAAAGGATTCTAAAAAGGAGCCCCAAAAGGATTCTAGGAAATGCTCAAAATCCTCTTCCGACGCTTCAAGTCAAAGGGATAGGAGGCCGAAGAGGGATGCCCCTACAATGATGGAGAAAAAAGGGATGACAACAGGGAACTCTCCAAGAAATCTAGGGCTGACAATAGGTAACCCTCTGATGCTGGTAACTTGAATGTTGGTGGGAGTAACCCTGCTGCTGCCCTCCAACTTGCTGCTACGATGCTTGCTGGTGAAGTATGCCAAAGGCCTTTGTTCCAACTTCTAGGTATCTACACTAGTTTTCCTCCTCAGTCTAGAGAGGAATATATGCGAGGCCCAAAGCCAAAAGACCGAACCTTCTTTAACCGCATGGATGTCCCCTCTCGACGGAAGATGGTGGAGGATGGAGCTACGAGCACCTACAAGTTGGTGGGTCTGTGCACTTTGATGGACGCCTATGATGGTGCCCCCTGCTTGGATCCCAAGTATCGGGTGGAGTTTGAGAATGGTCTCCGGGCTCTGGATGAAGCTAGGAAGAAGTTGGATGAAATAAATGGGGCCCATAAAGAGGCTCTGAATAAGGTGAAGGAGAACGCTGTAGAGGATTTGCGCTGGGCTGGTGAGGAAGCTAACAAGAATCTGGAGGATGCTAATAAAAGCTTGGAGGAAAGCAATAAGAAAGTTGAGGACGCCCTGGATGGTAAGAAAGTGAAGGATCTGGGTGCAGACTGTACTCGCCTGAAGAAGGACCTTCAAGATGGTGCCTCAAAAATATCTATGCTGGAGGGTGAAGTGAAAACCTGGGACATCCAGCTTGAGGACGTCGGCTCATAGGTAGCTATGCTAGAGAAGGAAGTGAAATACGGGGAGGAGGTCAACAAGCTCGTCTCTGCTGACATGTAGGCTCTGATGCAGATGGGTAAAGTCGATGCGGATGAAATATTCGTCCGCAATGCCCAGAGGGATGTCCTTAACGGCAAGATCGCAGCTTAGCGGGAGGCTGAGCTTCACAAGCAAAAGACCAAAGAGGCGGTGGACCTTGGATTTCAAGGCCTGGAGGAAACTTTTTAGGATGCGCTGATCCAGGTGGAGTTTTTTTTATCCTCCACTTAAGATTGATCGCTCTAAGGTCCATATTGACCAACGTGACCACATACCTCCTCCTTCGGTAATCGAGCCTGTGAATCCAGAAGGGGGCGCCCATTGATTTCTTTTTCTTTCCTGTTGTTTATGTAATTCCGGTGCAGCGACACCTCTTGTAATGATTTGACAGTTTTAATGAAAGAGGTTCCTTTTGTTTTCTTTACTGCTTCAAGCTTTATTCATTATCTACCTTGTTTTGTGTCGTCTTCACATTCATATTTGGTGCATTCCGCATTTACTTTCGCGTTCACATTTGATTTCATGCCGCGCTGAATTTGCTTCTTTGTCTATTGCTTCCGCATTGAATATTGCCACGTTTGCTTGTATTCGTTTGGAGTCCGGGGGAACAAGACCGGCCAAGGTTTAGCCCCCCCTTTTGGAGGGCGTTTAGGGGGAGAGACACTCTACATAAAGGGTGGTTAGCCCTTAGGCGGGTCTGCCACCATTGTTTAGGCTGTCATTTCACTTAAAAGTGAAAGGCATGCCAACCGTTTAGTCTTGGCGGTTGTTTAGGTTGTCGCTTCACTAAGTGAAAGCTGTTCTAATTGTTTGCCTTTGGCAGTTGTTTAGGCTGTCATTTCACTTGGTAGTGAAAGCCATGACAACCGTTTATCCTCGAGGACACTTTCTCTTGTCAATTTAGGATTTTCGACCCTTTTAGTCAAAGAATTGAACAAACGTATTTCTTTTTGAGAGAAAAACACTCATTTTATTAATATCATGGAAACAAACTTACAATGGGTCATATCGGCGAACTTCAAAAAGCAACATATAAAAGGTAAAACTTGGAAAAACATTTTAGTACTTAGCTATAATAGCGCTTTGGGCTTGTTTGCATTCCACTCCCTTAGGACTGAGGCGCCCGTTCTAGTGCTGGCGGTGACTCTTGTAAGGCCCATCTTGATCGTAGTCACAAACTCCTTGTTTGGGAGCGACGACATGCTCCACGGCTCCTTTCAGGATGGAGGCGGACTCGAGTTTCTGAAAGGCTTTGTGGCACCTATTGGCGCTATCCAAATCGTCATGCATAGTAACTACCTCTCCGCTCTCACTGTGATATTTCATCTTCAGATGGACTGTAGAAGTGACAACATCTAGTGCGTCTAGGTTAGGGCGCTCAGTATGCAGTTGTAAACCGACGTGACAGGGACCACTAGGAAAGATGTCTCTATTGTTCGTTCTTTTGCCCCTTCGCCGAAAGTTACATTCAAATTGACATATCCTCAAGGGTGTGTGCTCGTTTCGTTGAAGCCTTGCAGCTCGACACCGTCATAGGATTTAAAGTCTTATTTCTTCAGGCCCAGCTTGTCAAAGGCGACTTGGTAAAAGATGTCCACGAAGCTGCCTTCGTCCACCAAACATCTAGCGACGTCATGACCGCAAATTCCAGTAATGATGACGAGTGGAAAAATTTCATTGGAGCCTCCGTTGATCTTCTCGTCATTAGTGAATCCCAAAATAGGTCTTGACTTTGTAGCCTTTGAGGCCGCTGTCTCTACATGCACCTCCATAAACTCAGCTATCTTTCTCTTGGCCGTCCCCTTTGAGGCGTTTTGAGGGGCGGCAAATCCACCCTTGATGGCGCCAAGAAAAACTTGTTTTCCCTTTCTCTTATCTTCGCTGTCGCTATTGTGACTTTTTGTTCCCTCTTCAACGACGTTTAGAACCTTCCATGGGGGTGATTCCTCCTGCTCTGGGAGTGCCTTCTTTTTGGAGACTCATTACGGCGCGAAGCCTTGCGTGGTGAGTCCTTTCGTCGTTTGTCATCTTTATGATGTGCATATTTAGTGAAAAGGTTTAACTTCCCTTTCTTAATCAATTCTTCAAATGCATCTCGGAGTTGATAACAATCATTGGTGTTGTGACCGTGGCACCGGTGGAAACTGTAACAGCCCAATTTTTAGAATTAGATTTATTTAATATGGTTATATTTGTTAATTGTTTATTTTATTTAATTATTGCTTTAATATGTGTGTGATGTGTGGATTAGTGGATTTTTAAGTGATTGAGGGTATTTTAATCATTTGTGGATGAGTGGCATTTTTGTAGTTATGTTAGAACTAGAAAATTGAATTTTAGAGAATAGTGGTCTAAAAGTAAAATGGGAGGTTTAAGTGAAGTAAAAGTGTAGAGAAGAGTAGGTGTTAGTGGAATTAGGTTAACTCATTTGCACCAAAATTTTGAGAGAGGAAAGAGAGAGAATAGAAGAGGCTTGGAGAGAAAGTTGGAGAGAAGCTCAAGAGCACAAGGGGAAAAGAGCAGAATCACCTAGTGAATCTTGGTAGAGTGAAGAATTGAGGTAAGGGGGAAGATTATTTTCACCATATGGGTTTAATAACCAATTTGGTAGTTTGGGTGTTTTGCTTATGTTTAATTTCATGTTAATTGATTATGATTATGTGAAATTCATGCTCCTATTGTTATGGTTAATTTGAGTATGTTAAAATTGGTGAATTCACGTTGTGTTTATGTCAAAATTCATGTTTGATTATAGTGAAATGATAACTTTGTGAGTTTTGATGATTTTGATGAAGAACATGATGATTGAATGATGATTATGGTTTATTAAGTTGATTTTGAGCATGGGTATATGTTTGGTTTGAGAATACATGAGATTATGTTGATTAAGTTGTAATTTACAATATGTTCCTCAAACCATTAACAACTCCTCTAACTCTTATCTTATTTGTCTTTAAATGCAAAGAAAAGTACTACAAACATAGCCAAAAATATCATATGATGCTCCGTCATCACAACCCCAAACTTAAACTGTTGCTTGTCCTCAAGTAACACAATAGAAAGAAGTTAGAATTTACATGAATTTAAAGAATAGAAACATACCTTTCTGAAGATTTTGCTCAAATTGTCTCTCTTCCCACCACCAGGCTTAACTAGCTTACCACTTCCATGCAAGCAAAACAGACTTAGAGAAGATACTCTTACTTTCAACCACATACAATTCCAAGATACACGTATGTACCTCCTAAAGCCAGTGGGGCTGGTCAAGGCATTTTCCACACTCCAGTTGTCATGTGATTGTACTTTGCAATGATATTGATGCAATTTTAAACAGACATTCAAGGTATACATCACCACACACACATATAAAGGTCTTTTCAAGGTAATAACGTGGTTGAGGTTAAGGTGGGATATATTTTGGAAAGTAGGTTAACAAACATTTTGGAGTTAGTTCCTAAGGATTCCCTATTTGAAAAACTTTGTCATCCAAACTTGTAACTTCATTCACAATTTGTGTCACAACCAATGTTTATGAGGTACTAACTTTCATTTTTGAGCCAGTTCAAAGAATATTGGGAACTAGTATAACTAATTCCAAAGTTCATTCACAATTTGTGTTACAACCAATGTTTATCTACATTTTTTCTTTTTCTTTGATAACCAAGTTCTACTAGTACCCCACCCCAAACTTAAAATGTTGCTAATTTCAAAGAGCAACCCCAAACTTAATTTCAGACCATGACAAGTATTTGACTAACCTATCTAACTCCAAAAAGAAATCAAACAAATATAATCTTTATAGGGTTCATAACTTGTGACATGATGCAAAGTCACATAGAAGTAACCAAGAAAAAATTAATGCATGGAGGCTCAAAGTGGTTTCACAATGGATATAATAATAATTTAGGGTGGCTTGAAAAAGGCTATAGTTACCAAAACAAATGCCTCGTATGTATGACAATATACCCATAGCCCATAGAGAACGACCGAAATTTCGAGCAAAAATAGCAATCCAACATGGAACACTCATAATGAAAGAAAAAAGTAGAAACATATTGGAATATATATTTGGCTCAAAATCTCACCGGTTATGCTATACATAATTGTAATGGTGACTTTTTCTGAGTATCTTCCACAACAAGCTCCAAAAGTTATCGTGCTCTTGAACTTCGTAAGTAAGGTAGCCCTCTGCTATGAATGGTTGGAATAATTCTCCAAGAAGACTAAAACAAAATTTTTGAAAAGGAAAGTTATGCAATTCATGTAAAAACAACGCTCCTAGTCGCGAGTTAGCTAATAGTAAAAGAAAGAAATTATGAGATGGAGTGGCTATGTAAAATAAATGACTAAAAAGAAACATATGGGTTGCCTCCCATTCAGCGCTTGTTTAGCATCTCGAGCTTGATGCATTTGTCTAAGATGATCTTGGGAACCCCAAACCTCCAGGTTCCTTGTCTATATCATGCAAATAAATTGTACCTCCTTCTCCTAAGTTCTCCTCTATTCGTCCGATCTCCAGATATACCTTCAATCTTTGTCCATTAACCTTAAAAGTGTTTTTTCTTTCTAGGTCTTCTAGCTCCACCACTACATTAGGAAATACTTCCACAACCTTAAATGATCTTAACTTTCCTGGAAACAACCGTAATCTAGAGTTGAACAACAACACCTTTTGTCCTGCATGAAATTATTTTCTGACCAACTTTTGATCATGGTATTTCTTTGTCCATTCCTTGTATATCACTGCATTTTCATAGGCATTCATCCTAACTTCTTCCAATTCATGCAATTGCCTCTTTTTTCCTGCTGCATCTGCATCAAAATTTAAACATTTAGTAGCCCAAAATGCTTTATGTTCAAGTTCTACTAGTAAATGACAAGCTTTTCCATAAGCTAGTTGATAAGGGAATAATTTTAGATGAGTTTCAAAAAAGGTCTTGTATGCCCATAAAGCATCGTTCAATTTTGTTGACCAATCCCTTTCTAGAGCTGCTGACTATTTTCTCTAGAATCTGCTTGATTTGCCTATTAGAGACTTCCACCTGTCCGCTTGTTTGAGGATGCTAAGGTGTTGCCACTTTATGTTTGACATTATATTTAGCTAAAAACTTGGCCAACACCTTGTTGCAGAAATCTATACCTCCATCACTGATGAGAATCATCGACACTTCAAACCTGGAAAAAAATATTCTTCTTCAAAAAATCATTCACTGTTTTTGTGTCATTATAGGGTTATGCTTCTGCTTCAACCCATTTAGTGACATAGTCAACACAAACTAAATTCATTAATGGGGTTTTACTACCTATCAGCTGTCAAGTTGCATATGCTCATCACACGGGTACGTATGTGTGGGGTCTTACCCTCTCATAGGTATGGGTTCATTGCCCTCTAGCTTTCAATTGCAACCTTCCACCGGAGTTTCTATGGGTTTCAGTGTTTTGGGTTGTCAATCATGTAGGGAGATACACTTATGTGCGTAGAGGTACGTGTAGGTTCTTACTTTCTCAAAGATATTTGAAAAAATAACGAATATTAGGGTTCCTATATTCTCAGTGTCCTAAAGGTACCCTCGTCTATTGAATCTTAGAAGGACATCAGCACACTCTCCCTCTCGGTAGTTCTACAAACGTGTAGCCCTATCTCGTCTACATTACCAAGGATGAAAGAAGAGTAAAGTTACTGGGCTAATTTATGTCATGCAGTCATTGTATTTCGCTAATTATCGTATTCATTATTTTAGTTATTTCTTGATTCAGGTAGGTATTCACCAATATCTTAGGTATGTCACTTCCTAAGTACCTATATCTTAGGGTGGTTCGCTTCAGAGGAGACAAATCTTACGCACGGCAGTAAAATTAAATAGGATTCGAAAAATAACTAAATAAATACTTTAAATTAAATAAAATATCCAACAAATACAATAGAGGTTCATCTTAGAACCCTAGCCTAAAAAGATTTAGTTACTCATGGTAACTAAAGATAAATTACAAAAGAAATAAAACATACCCTAGAGACTCGAAGTGGGGAGAGAAACTCCTCTTTGGAAGCTCCTAGTGCTTGCCTTCCTCTTGAACCGCTTCGTTCTGAATGAGAAATTATGAATGAAATGAGTGGTATTTATAGGGAGAGTTTCCACCTGATGTTCGACTTAAAAACCGGAATTTTCCACTAAAAAGTAGCAAAAAGCAGTTCTGGCCCGATTTTCTTCATGCTCGGGGAGCATATGTGTGAAGCTTTTCATGCTCGGGGGCACCTAGCCCATGCTCAGGGTGAATTTCCATGCTCTGGCGCATGAGTGTGTTATCTCGTGCTTAAATGCCTGTTTCTTTGTCTTTTTGGGTGCTTGCTTCCATATAAGATGTCTTGGGACTTGGGAACAGAATTCGTCCCTCGGTAATGTCTTCCGAGGCCTCTTGAACTTCATTCATGATCTTCCCAAATTCTTCACAAGTCTTCAGATGTTTTGCTTTGTCGATTTGCATGACTTATTCGTGAATTACATCAAAAAACCTTAGAATTGCTATGTTACGGGAAAAGTATAATTACAGGACTCAAATATAAATAATATTACGAGTGTCCCGAAATCATAAGCAATTGTTCTAATACTCCTATATTCTGGATGAAACCTACTGAAAATGATTGAAAAACATGCTAAGAATAATGTAAGATGACCTGTCATCATAACCCCAAACTTCAACTGTTGCTTGTCCTCAAGTAACGAAAGAAAAAAAATTTATTCTTTGCATTTTTTCAAGAAAAACATACATTTTTGGAGAGGTTGCTTAGATCGTCATCTCGACCCATTTACAGACTTGGCTTACTTACCACTTTACATCCAAGAGGGACAAGCTTAGAGAAGATAGCTCATAATCTCAACCACATTCTTTTCCAAGATACACATATGTAGCTCACATCCACTCAAACAATCACTGCCCCAGTGATTACACAAATACAAACAGTATGATGAAGACAACTTCAGACACAAACTAACACCGTACTTCAAAGCTTAGGTGTAGTATACAATATTACAACTCAACTAAAACAAACTGTCATACCCCATTTTTTGACTTATATTTTTTATGTGTTTTATTTGTTATTAAAACGTTTATTTATTTTTACCTTTTATTATTTTATTATTGCTATAATATTTTATTTGCATTTTTTATCATTTATTAAGCATTACTATTACTATCATCATTATCCTTAATATTATTAATGTTATTGTTATTTTTCTTTAATAATATCATCATTATTTTATTACTATTAGTTTTTATCTTTAATATTATTAAGTTTTGTTTAAAATCATCATTTTTCATTATTATTATCATCTACTATTTTCCTTATCATCATCATCATTTGCATTTTTTGCATTTAATATCATTATTATTATTATTATTATTTATTATTGTTTCCCCATTTTTTACCCTTTTATTTTTAATACAAAAATCAAAAAAAGTGGAGTTCGCAGTGCGAAATCATCTTCGCACTGCGACCTCTGCGAATTTTCTGCAGAATTTTATACTTTGATTTATCCTTTTTGTTTTCAACTACAATTGTTATTAGTAGCATTATTACTTTTATTATTGCTGTTTTGTGACTGATTTGGTGCAGCAAGGCAAGATTTAATGTGTGACATTAAAGGTAAAAGGAAAGAAGGATTTTCTTCCAACCTCTCATGTGATCAAACAAATTGGCTATTCTTGGTCAGCTTTTGTCCCCCCAAATTGACCCCTCACCCAACCTAAACTTGCCAGCCAGCTGCTTGATCCCTTTCCTTCCCTTTTTCCCTGCCAAAACCAGTCAATCACAAGTGGTTTTTGTTGCAAAAAAGCTGTTTGATGTGCCCTGTTTTGTGCTGGATTTCTCCTCCCACACATAAGCCCACATGCTAATTTTGATTCCCCCAATCTCCCTGTACATGGCAGTACACGTTTTGATTGTTTGACCTTCCAAGATTGCAAGGATTGATCCCAAGAATCATCCTTTTTGCAGCTGCCCTGTTTTACAGTTTTTACCATCATTACCTTCTAGAATCAATGGCATTTGTGGCTGAGATCAGTCAAGACCTTGCCCCTTGGCACAAGGCAGAGCAAATTCTATCCATTAGCATTAAATGCAAAGTGTTCTAGCCTGAATTTAGCCCAAATCAGCTAGTGCTTTAGGATATTGTTCATCATTACAAAGATTTGCATTTATGCCTATAAAAGGAATGGCAAGGCATAAGGATCACACACATTGAAACCAGTTAAAAACAGACCAATTCAGAGAGCCAACACACACGAAATTCACATCAAAAATCCCTTGCATTGCAGCACAAAATCAGTCCATCACAAACACTTAGAACTTTGTTCATAACCTTTCACAAAGCAAGCAAGCCACTTCCAATCTTGTTCAAGCATTGCTAGGAGTTATGTAAGTCTCCTATAATCTTTCTTTTCTATTATATTTTCTGTTTGCATATCTTGCTTTGTCCAATTTCACTTTGTGAACCAAAACCCCTTTTGAGCCTCAAAAAGGACCTCAAAGGGGCCAAGCTTTAAAACTGTGATTTTTCACCCCTTTTTCTTCTATTTTGTCAAGTTTTTTAACCTCCTTTAGGTTCTGAATCTTGCTTAGAAGCAGTTTCTGAACTTCTGTTCAGAAACAGCTTCTGAGTTGAAAAATTCGCATACTTCGCAGAGCAAAGTATTGCTCGCACTGCGAACACACCAGAACCTGACTTCGCAGAGCCAAGTTCTGGTTGCTCTGCGAAGTATATGAAATTCAGAATATGAATCAGGCATTCAAATGTCAAATTTTTGGGATTCTAGCCCTTGATTCAGAACCTAAAGAGGGTTAAAACCATTTTGGTCCAAATCCAATTCATAATCATGCACAACTTTGAAGATTTCACAAGTTCGTGCGACAAATTTTGAGTAACTTGTGAAACAAGTTATGTCCTTTAATACTTTCAAAACCAAGTTTAAGCAACAAGCTAAGTTCGTATATTTCAAAACAAACTTGAACAACCATGTTGTTCATGATTTTCAATCCAAACGCGAACTTAAGCCAAGCTTGCTCTTTCTTTTAAAACCAAGCTCGAGTTGAGCCGAACTTGTGAACTTTCCAATTTTTTGCATGTTTTATGGTTGTGTTCATCATTCAAACTTGAACTAAACTCGTTCTTGAGTTTCAATAACTTAAGCAACAAGTCACGTTCATGATTTTTAATAAAATCGAACAACAAATTTGTTCGTGTTTTTCTTTTCTTTTACAACCTTCCTTTTAAAGCTTTGGTCCCCTTTGAGGTTTCTCCGAGTGACAAAACCAAACTTGAATGAAACGGGAATGGCTTGACGTATGTCTCCCCAAACCTCGGTTGCACGAATGCGTGACGTATGTCTCGTCGCTCGGGCAACCGTCATTCCACCCTTGACGCGTCTAGCACGCTAAACCTTCCCTTGGCCCCCTTGTGGCCATTTTTTATCCTTTTTCTTGGCCCTCGTGGTCAATCCGAACCTTTTGCGCCTTGCGCGTTATTTTAACCTTTTTACGCCTTGCGCGAATTTTTCGCCTCAGTGCGTTTGTCTTTTGTTTATTTCTTTTAAAACATTCACGCCTTGCGCGAGCTTATCGCCTAGCGTCCATCTTTCACCATTTTAAAACTTTGTACGTCTTCGTACGTTTTTAAAACCTTTGTTCAAGTCCGAGTGGAAAACTTTTTCACCAAATCATTTACTTTTATGCATTGTCGTCAGTGACCAGCTCGGCAACAACCCGAGCAGCTGACTTTTACATTCTTGTCGTCAATGGCCAGTTCGGCAGCAACCCGAACAGTTGACATTTACTTTCATTACACTTTTTCTTTTTTTCAAAACTTTTTCGCTCGGACGCGATCAAATCTTTTTTTAATTAAAACGAACCAACATACAAACGTTTTTCTACCAAAGAACTACGTACGCTTTGAATTCTCCGACTACCGGGAGATACGTAGGAGCAAGATCGACATCTTGTCAAGCCCATTAATAAAAAACCTGTTTTTCCCTTTCGTTTGTTTTTATCTCTTTCTTTATCCCGCATTATGTTTTTATATATTTCCTTTTGAACAAGTATAAACACGTAAGTAAAATATCGAAGCATTTTAAGCCTAAGCCGACTAAGAGGTTTCCGTTGAGTACAACGGATGTGAGGGGTGCTAATACCTTCCCCTTGCATAATCGACTTTCGAACCTAAAATCTTTTCTCAAGGTAATTTAGAACTTTTTTCCTTTTTTCCCCGAAAAATTAAAAGTTCAGTCGTAATTTAGAATTAGTGATTCAATGCTAGTCCATAGCTTGACATCCGAAATTCGCCGCGACACAAACCAACTCTAAGCTTTTGATATTCAGTAGTAGCAATAGAGTGGTATACAAAATAGACCACACGGCTCAACAAAGACAACCTAAAGTCGAAACCCTAAAATATTCTTTCAAAGACGGCTTTGATTATTTTCTTCAAGAGTGGTGTCTTCTTTATTTAGCCTTCAGCAGCAACATATATTTGAATCAAATATTCTTCTCAGAAATATGTTGAAACAAATAATTCTTCAAAAATATATTTCTAAGATTCCTTCTAGAAATATATTTGCACAATTAAATCTTCTTTCAGGCTAAACATATATTTATATCAAATATTCTTTTTAGAAATATATTGAAACAAATATTTTTCAGAAATATATTTTCTAAAATCACTTTTGAAAATATATTTGCACAAATAAAAATATCCATCTGAAAAATATAACTCTCGAAAATATCTTCCTTCTGGAAACACACGCAATTTGGAGAACATGAATGAATTCTTCAATCAAATCTTCAAAAGATCAGGTGTGATAATAAACAGCTCCAAGGCGCGAATTCAGGGCACACTGAAGTCGTACCCACATGTTGGAACATTGGGTCCAACATCTTGCTTGTATATTTGATTTAGCAAAAATGAAGCCAACATACAAATATCCAACACCATTGACTTAGTAAACAAGTAATGAGTTAGGGTTGATATAAATGAAGATGAATCAACATGTGAATGGTGATATTGATGATGCTATTGATGGTGATATTTAAGATGATATTGATGATGCTATTGATGATGATATTTGTGATGATATTGATGATGCTATTGATGATGATATTTATGATGCTATGATGATGCTATTGATGATGCTAGTGATGATATTGAATGTGATGATAATACATGTTATGTATTAAGTGACGATGTTTGAGTAAATGATGATGAGACATGTTATGTATTAAATGACGATGTTTGAGTAAATGATGATAATACATGTTATGTATTAAGTGATGATGTTTGAATACTTGTCTTGATGTGTGGCCTTAGTGATTTAATAATGCGTTAGGTGACGATTTGGTGATGATATGTTATATGACGGTGTGAATCGTATAACAAATGATGAGTATATTTGGTGAGCATTGTTGAGTCTCTATGTGGGTCCATGCATTCATAAGTCAGTCTGAGATGGTATGGTGATTTCAAGGCGGGGTTAAGCCTCGGGGATTTCATCGGTGATTGTATGGTGAATTCATTGCGGGGTTTTAGATCTCGAGGAGTTCATCAGTTGTGGTACCGTAAAACATATAGAGTCGTATTAGGTGCATTACATTCACAAGAGTCGTGTTTGGTAATGTTTTGGCGTGAACTTGGGCATTTATGTGGTAAATGCTTAATTGATGAGTTCTTGTGATTGTCATTGAATCGTAAATGAATTGATACTACTTGATGAAATCTTGAGTGTTTAATATATGATTGAAGTTGCAATTGAGATTATAATTGTATATGAATGAGATATGTATGTTGAGTTATGTTACCAAGCATGTTAATTAAATGTTTATGTGATGATTATTGATGTTGCTTGCTTTACATACATGCGTTTATTATCCTCTTATGTTAAGCATATATTTTACCCTCCAGTGGCTTTATTGTTACCTCATCCTTGGGTGAATCCCTCATGGATGTAGACGTGAAGGTTGAGGAGTAGCTTTTTCCATGAGTATGTCGAGGACGACTTTGCCTATTCGAGTTTATCTGCTTTGGAGTCTAGCATTAGGAGCTCTGATTAGGATGCGGGGTTTTGTTTTATTGATTTGATGCCATGTGATATTATGATCAAACTTATTGAGATATTATTTATTTTTATTTTTATTTGTATGTTATGACCGAGACATGACACTTATGAGCTGTATGATTACATTATATTATTCCGCTGTGCTATGTTATATTGGAGTTGACATTCATATTATCTTATATGATGAGCTGTTTGTTGAAGTAATGATGTCCCAATGTGTGAAATATGCATGTTTGGTCTGTTTAATTATGTTCTCGGGTTTGGAGTGTTATACACATTGTGTTTATCTGGGTGCCTTTGCTAAAAACTTAGTAGGATTCTTCTATCGAAATTGACTCATCAAAATGTTTGAACAATTGGTTGTTAGAGACAGACTCACAACTAGTTTTTCTTGCTTTCAAAAACATATCTATGGTTCCTCAGAGCACAAGAAATAGATGGTTAAACTGTCTGGAATTGGTTAAAGGAATGAATTTTTTGCTAGTCGTATTTATATAAAAGGGAACTCATGTGCACACAGTTTTGCTAACGTTGGTTTAGCTCTGTCTTCCTTTGTTTGGTTCCCTTCCCTTAAGTATTAGGCAAGGGTATACCAAAAATAGGTTAGGGTTTCCTAACTTTAGATTTAATACTTTTTAAAAAGGTGTTGACCTAGTTTCCCTTTTTCTTCTTTGTATTTCTCTTTTGGTTAATTAATGCATTTGGGTAATGCACTTTGCATTACTTTTGTTTAAAATTAAATAATTAAATATAGTCTCACGTTGTTATCAATTGCTTAGTGACTAAGGATTTGTTTGGTTCAACGGAGGGGAGGGGAGGGATTTCAATGGAGGGGAGGGAAAGAGAGGGGAGGGGAGATATTTTAATTAAATATATGTTTGGTTAAAAAGAGGGGAAGGGAAGAATTTTAATTAAAAATGTCTTTGGTTCACAAGGGGAGGGGAGGGATTTTAAAATTAATTTACTGTTTTACCCTTAAACTTAATTAAATAAAAGAAAATGTTTGTTTTTACGAGTTCATAGACCGACGAAAGACAATCACACATCTAAACCGCTTATTTTATCTCAAACACACATCTAAACCGCTTATTTTATCTCAAACACACATCTAAGCCACATATTTTATCTCAAACTGGCTCATGTATTTCGCACCATGCATCATATTGTTTTTTTTATAAGAGCAATTCATTGTAATTTTTTTATAAGAGCCATGAAACAAAGCATATAGAAAGAATGTATATAACAAAATGTATAAAAGCATGACTAATATATAGAAAAAAAAAGCCATGATATATTAGAACGTATGAAACAAATCCATGACTAGTATATAGAAAGAAAAAAAACCACGATATAGTATAACGAACGAAACAAAGCCATGATTGATGTATTGAAAAAAAGCCATGATAAAACAAAGCTACAACATCGATAAGGATAAAGCAACGATGTAAATCTTGACCAAATTGAAAGAAAAAAAAAGCAACGATGTAAATAATAAAGTCACGATGTAGACAATGAGATAATGGATTACTCACAGCTTACGTTGGAGAAGATCTGAAGCGGTTGGCAGCAACAAAGTAGAAGTAGGATTGGAAGAGTGATTTTTACGGTAACAAATAGGAGTGATATATAACATAATAATAAAAAAGTTGTTACAAGATAATATAACATAATAATAATAATAATAATAATAATAATAATAATAATAATAATAATAATAATAATAATAATAATAATAATAATAAAAGTTGTTACAAAGATAATATAACCTAATAATAATAAAAGTTGTTACAAGGATAATATAACCTAATAATAATAAAATTTGTTACAAGAATAATATTGAGATTTTAAATTCATCTAAGGATAATTTTGGCAATGCAATAAAATTTTAAAGAGATTTCCTCCCCTCCCCTCTGAAAAACTCCAATTTGGGTGGAAGCAAAAAGTGGATCTTGAAAGGATTTTGCTCCCCCCCTCTCCCCTCCCCATCTAAAAATTGAACCAAACACGTCAAATTTAAAATATTATCTCCCCTCCCCTCCAAAATTCTCGAATCAAATGGACCCTAAAATGAACCCTTACAACTTCAGCAACTATGTTTCAAAAAAAAAAAAAAAACTTCACAACTATTTTTTTTTACGCTTGGAAGTAATTTGGCAACTTATTAGCACGCGTGAGTTTATCTCAGTTGCAAGGAACATTGCGTTATATTCACAGAGATCGGATTCAAACCCCGAACAGTTTAAATATTTACATTAAGAGGTAAATTTCTAACCGCTAAGCTACTAGGAAAAAAAATTGGTAATTTATTTCTCCCTCCGTTCCTTTTTAAGTGTCGTTTTGAAATATTAACACCAAATTAGCGAGTGTATTTTTGCACCTTTACTTCATATTATACCCTTATTTTAATCCACTAATATATTCTTATTTGTTTGCACACACTTTCTCTTTCCAATAAATTTAATATGTTATTTCTCTCTCGTAAAAACAATTGTTAGTTACTATCTTTTTCTCCATCAAATTCCTTTTTTTTTGCACATTCTGTCTCTCTCATAACAAACAATTGTCAATTTTAAGATAACAAGAAAATAAATTTGTTTTAAAGAAACAAACTTTCGTTTTCCAAATATATAGCATTAATTAGTTTTATTAAAAAAGATAAGAGTAATTGACAAAGGGTATAATTGACAAATCGTACCCTTAAAATATCAAAATGACAGTTAAATAGGAACACTAAATCCGCACTCAAACCACACTTAAAAAGAAACGGAGGGAGCACTTGCGAACAACTGTATTTAAATTCAAATTAAAAACTTTAAATTGTTGATAACATTATTTATGTTAAGGATGCATAACTTAAGCTATATATAACTGTGAAAAAGAAGAAGGGACTAAAGAAGAAACTAATATACATTATTAACAATCAACTTGGGTTGGACTCGTGGTCTTGACTTAAGATTTTTGAGTGTGTTTCTCTCAAGGTTTGAAGTTCAACTTTCTCTGGTGGCAATTTTCGGTGGGATAGTTTAGTTTGTTGGAACAAGAAGTGTCTTGGACAATTCCTCTAAGGTTTTGATGATAACAAAGTATTGAAGAACAATTAGAATACTAACATATGTTCAATGTGCAGAATCATAGAAAAATCTATCATTAAGGAAGAACATATGAAGAGCATTAGAAAGGAACAAGAGAAGCTAAGAAGACTATGGTAGAAGACCAAAGGAAGGTCAACCAGAAGTAAATGTCATTAGAAGACGGGCACGACACATATTCTGGAGAGGTAACTCAACAGACTCTGTGATGGTCATCAGACTCAGAAGCAGACACTACAGACTTGCATCACCCTCAGACTTGAGTAAGTTATGAGGGACCAAGAATCCACGTAGGCTCTGTCCTATTTTGTGAACTGTCACTATCAAGGTTCTGATAGCTGCAGTTCTTTTGTTGTCTTCTGTCTACGTGCACAATCAGACAAAGGACATCAAGAACAAAGCAAGCAACGGATAATTCTTCTTTCAGCAAAGGAAAATTCAAAGTCCATTCAATGGGATTATCCATATCAGGCAAAGGGACAACGTTCTTGCTTAAAGCTTCTCAACGACTTTATTTGCACTGGCACTCTTCTCCAACATCTCTCAAATCCCTACCTATAAAAGGAGCTGAAGACCACGAAGAAGATCAACAAGACCCTTCTATTTCAAAGTGTCATTACTCTTTCAAAATCAAATAGCGCAAAACACTTAGGATTTTTGTATTCAAGTTTATATCTTAGAAATCCTAGTGTTGTAGAGACTCTGTTCATTTGTTCATATACACCAAACATTAATAAATTAGATGTTGAACAAATTAGAAGTCTTTAGTTGCAAAGATAAAGCGTATAAGTCTCTTGGTGAAACCTTGAGCAAATAGAAGTCTCTTAGGTGAGTCCTTAGAGCATTAGAAATCTCTTGCTTGCATGCTTGAGAACTTGTAAGTCTTTAGGAGTGTCATCGAGCAGGAAGTCTTAAGTTGTGTGCTTAAGCAATGAAGTATTAAGTTGTGTGCTTAAGCAAGGAAGTCTTTAGGAGTGTCATAGAGCAGGAAGTCTTATGTTGTGTGCTTAAGCAAGGAAGTCTTAAGCTGTGTGCTTAAGCAAGGAAGTCTTTAGGAAGAGTCATAGAGCAAGAAGTCTTGAGCAGGTGTGCTTGAGCATAGGAAAGTCTCTTTGAGTTGTCCTTGAGCAATTGTAATCCTAAGTGATTATAGTGAAATCCCTTGGAAGTGCTAGGGGACTGGACTGAAGGTGAGAAAAACACACAAGAAGGGGGGGTTGAATTGTGTGGGATTTTTTTTTTCTTTCTCAAAAACTTATGTTAGTTCAGATTCTGATATTGATCAGATCTGAACTATTTTTCAGAGTTAGTTGCAGCGGGTAAGAGTAAATGAGAGAGAGAGAGAGAGACGCAGTTTATCCTGGTTCCTTCCACAACCCGGAGGTAGTCTAGTTCCCTTGTTACTAATTGCTCAACCACATAGGATGAGACTTCCTAATTGCTCAAGCACGCAGGCTAGAGGCTTTGAATCAAACAGAATTACAACAGAAATCAGTTTGAGTTGAACACTTGATATACTATCAGTGGTGTTCACAAAATACAACACAGTTGAGACTCGACACTTAAGGAATTCTAAGATACAAAGGTTTGAAAGAATTCCTAAGTTATTTGATGACTGTTAGTGAAAAACAGAATATGACAGATTCTAGTTTTTCAGTCTTGTGAGCCTTAGTCTTCTTCTTCAAATCTTCAATCTTTTATAGAGAATTAAAGAGCTGTTGTAGAAGATGCCATGTCATCAAAAGAGCTGTTGGTATTGAAGCTACAGCCAGCAGTAATTCTTTCCAGAACTGGTGTGCAAAACAGAGCAACACAATTTGAATGGTTTCCTTAAAACAGGGATCATGTTTTGCATAGGGAGACAACCATTGCAAAGAGTTGTTCTGACACAACAGTACTTCACTGTTGACAGTTGCAAACGTTGACTGCTGCATTTCTTCAGACTTCAAAAGCTTCTCATCAGAAGCTGGCTTGAGACGTACATCAGAAGCTGGTCTTCGTACGAATCAGAAGCTGGTCTTCGTACGGATCAGAAGCTGGTCCATCAGAAGCTGGTCTTCAGAAGCTGATCAGAAGCAGCACTTCAGAAGCTGCTCATCAGAAGCTGTTTGCAACATAAGCTTCAATAAATTCCTTTGCTCTTAACTTGATCTTTGAACCATTGTTAGATACCAATCTTTAAGCATATGGTTCTGCACACTAGAATCAAGCATTAGCATATCCAATTTTCTTCTTAACACTTTGTTATCATCAAAACCCAAAAGAGAGTTGTTCATACATTTTGTTCCAACAATCTTCCCCTTTTTGATGATGACAAACACAAGTATTAATAGAAAATTGTTGTTAATTTAATAACAAGTTGACTGCAGGGTCTGAGGTTTGCAAGCTCCCCCTGAGTCTGATCCAGGTTAATTAAATTCAGTTTAAATCAAAAAGGTGATTATTTCAGAATTGCTTTTAACTTTAATTAACAAGTGACTTCATGATGAGGTTTGCAAGCTCCCCCTAAGTCTGATAATCCACAAGGTGAGGTTTGCAAGCTCCCCTTGATTCTTATCCAAGTTAATTAAATTCAACTTAAAACAATAAAGTGAAATTATCACTCATAATTATAAATAACCAGTTGACTTCAGGGTCTGAGGTTTGTAAGCTCCCCCTAAGTCTGATAATCCACAGGATGAGGTTTGTAAGCTCCCTGAGTCTTATCCAAGTTATTTAAATTCATTTCAACTCAATAAAGAGTAATATATGTCACAGAAATTAAATCAGAGGCTAAGAGATAAATGATGTTCTCTTAAGTTAATTAATCAACAAAAATTAACTTAAATCTGACTGGCTCAGAGCCTGAGATACTTGTAAACTTTCTCCCCCTTTTGTCATCAACAAAAAAAATTCAAGAGTTTAAAAACAGAGAGAGAATTCAGATGTGAGATAATCATGCAATCATATAGGCAATCAAGCAGCAAAGATAAACATCAAAGCAAACTTGATCATACATGAAGTATATGACATTGCATTTGAAAAACAGAGTCTGATGTTCAGAACATATTGTTCAATACCACTGAACTGTTTCTGACAGAATTTGTTCAGTACTACTGAACTTGCCATTTTTGAATGTGTTTTTGTTTAAAACTTTTTCAGAACTGAAAACAGAAAAACATTAAACATAATTGCACATTGATGACTTTAGGAGGGACAAAGTACAACTTTCAAAACTTAATACATCACAGCCCAGCAGTTATACTCATCATATTCTGACCATTTGTCTGACTACTGTTCAGATTTACTCTTATTAGTGGGCCATGTGAAAAATGTCCACTTATAATGAGTTTAATCAGAAATCAAGAATTATTCTGAAACTCAGACTCTGATGTCTTCAGAAGCTGAACTTTCTGTAGATTCTCAAAGTGAGCGTCTGTTAAGTCTTAGCTTCTGATGAACTTCAAAATCTCAATTTCTATTCAGAGTCAAGCAATTTTTCAAGAGATGAAATTCATGTTCAATAAAATGATGAGATGCATATTCAGAGATGAAATGCAGTTTCTATCCAGTTTCTATTATGAACATAATCTCTAATAAACTGATGTTTTAAATTCAATATGGTTGGCTCTTGAATGCAGAATTTGATTTTTAGACAACCAGACATCATCAGTATTTAAACAAATCATCTGGTCAGAAGCTGTTAAGTATAACAGAGAACAAAACATACCTCTGTTAGAGCTTCTGATCTACCTCTCCTTGTTCATTCAGTTGTTTTTGAACACCCATTTTTGTTTCAACAATGTTCTTGATTGTATTCAGGAGAAGTGTCAGATTCTGAGAGGCTTTTCAGCTTCTGGACTATCTTCAGACTCCGAAATCAGGTTCTGAAGTGTCCTCTGAGAGCTGAATCTCAGTACCAGTGATCTAGTCTTTGTTGTTTCCTCCAGATCCCACAGTTCCTCCCTCTTTCATGGTCAGGGTTTGGAACATAGATTTGTCTCCTGTCATGTGTTGCCAGCAGCCACTGTCCAGGCTGCATGATTTCCCCTTTTGTTTGGCTCTTAATCATATCTGCAACATAAATAATTTCTCACTTGGGTACCCATATCTTTATGGGTCCTCTTTGGTTAGTTCTGAAAGGTTTAGTCTTTTATTGCACCTTATGTCTGGAGTTATAATACTCAGACTTGTTTAGATACCTTGGAAATGAATCCTTTAATCTTGAATAAGTCTTAGTATTAGAAACTGAGTTCTTCAGAACCTGAGTTTTCAATGGTCTTGACTCAGATTTCTTCAGAACCTGAGACTTGAAGGTCTTTGGTTCTGAGTTGTTTAGAGTCTGAACCATTGAACACTTTGGTTCTGATTCCTTTAGAACTTTGGACTTAAAAGTCTTTGATTCTGATTTGTTCAGAATCTTGGATTCAGAAATCATAGGTTCTGTTCTGTTAAGAACTTCAGTTTTGCCAGCTCCTGACATAAGGCAAACTTCAGTTTGACCTTTCTTAATGCAATCAGAAACAGATGACAGATTGGCTTTCTTTTGTTGGCTTTGCCTGACATTCTGAGATTTATAAGGTTTTGTATGAACTGGTTTAGTATTCCTTGAAGGTTTTACAAACACAGTCTTTTGAAAGTATGAGTCTGAATTTTCCAGATTCTGAGACTTGCTTGTCTTAGGATCTGAACTCTTCAGACTTTGAACCTTTTCAGATTGAAAGTCTGTTTTCCTCAAAGTCTTAGACTTAGAACCTTTTGGTTTAGACTTTGGTAGAGTTTTAGATTCTGCCTTCCTCTTTCCCTTAGGTTCAGAAGTTTTAGACTCTGAGTTGTTCAGAACTTCAGAATCAGCAGTCTCTATTTCTTCTAAATTTTGTTTCTCAGAAATCTCAATAGCAGGTACAAAGCACACTTTAGAGCCTTTTGATAGACTTTTAGCAAGTGTACTAAAACAATCGAAGTAATAAAATATAAGTTCGTATCCACGAGGACTGTGTTAATATCAAGTTAGCAATATTGTTGATAATTAGGATGTATAAAGATTATGGTTGCCCTAGGCAGTTGTTTTGAGTGCATAAAAAGTAAATAAGCTGATAAAAGTTGTTTAGAATATATAAGGAGAGATGAGATCGAGTCTTTCGAATCCTCTGATTAAATTTGTTTGGTAAACTGAACCTATTTCTATGAATGATCCTCTAGTTTTACGATGGTTAACAAAAATAGTTCTAATCAATCCCTCTAGTTAGAACCCTCTTCTCGGATTACATCCCATAATTCCTTAGGTGATCTAATATTCCTTGAAGGTTTTAAACACGTTAACCTATTATTACATATAAACGATTATCTATTCCTAGACTAACCTTGTTTATTCGAACAATTCAATTAGGTCTAAGTCGAAAGCTAGGGTCAGTAGTCATTCATTCTCACGAATTCATGTTATAAATTATCAATATATAAAAAGCATTAAGAGCAATTGAATTGAATAAAACTAGATTAGCATTCATAAGCAATAGAGTTTCACAGCCACATGTGTTCAAACATATTACATCAGATTCATCTCAGACTCAATCTCTAAGAGATTTAGCTACTCATAATGTAAATTACAAATAACTTAATCAATGGAAGCATGGAAACATACATAAACTGACTATTAGTTGGATGGGATGGCCACCTCTTCAGTTCTTTGCTCTCAGAATCGCGCTTCCAGTCTCCAAAATTCTGAACCCTTGTTTCTGAAAATAAATCAGCTAAAATAGGCAACCTGCGCCCACAATCGTGACACAATTTAAGGCACCGTGACACGATTCTTCATTAAAGTCCCCAAGGTTTGCGCAAATCAGTTTCCCAACCGTGACACGATTGTGCAATCGTGACACGATTTTATAGGCAGAATTCCACTTCCAATTTGGTTAGAAAATCATGACACGATGCCCAAATCGTGTCACGATGCAATTAATTCAAGTTCTTGATGATTTCTTTTCTTTTTGCACCCCAAGCTGTCTCAAATTGCTATACAAATGAAGCTTACACTAACAAAGACTAAAAAATTAAGTAATGACAGGATGTCATCACAACCCCAAACTTAAACCATTCCTTGTCCTCAAGAAATTTACTTGCAATATTGACAACGACTGTAAATTAACAATCACCTAACCAAGTAGCAGTACCAAAATTTCAACACCTTACCAACCATGTGATGGGCTAGCCGGCCAGTCTTCTCCTTCAATTCACAACTCCACGCAATAGTTTGATAAGGGTTTCCACACAATCACATGCAAATCTACGAATTACCATAAGCTTGAAAAGTTTCTAAATGTTAATCAAAATCCATGTCATCACACACTGTCAAGGACTTAAAGGGTTATAACGGGGCTTAGGTGAAGGTGAGATAATTTTTGGAAAAGTAGGTTAAACAAATAATGGAGTTAAGCTTGCCTACTATATCAAAAATTTGAACATTTACCTCATCTACCCCACAAAATAAGCACAAGTACTAGAGAACTCTTATATCTTTGAGACAATAAAATTTTCATTAATTCAATTATCTTGTCTCTTCTCTTTTTTTTTCTTTTGCACCTTTTGCGCAGTTTATTTTATTATTATTATTTTTTTTTCAGAGAGGTGTATGAGGTGTATTTGACCTCTTAGTTCTCTAGTACCCCGACCCCAAACTTAATTGGTTGCAAATTCCAAAAGCAACCCCAAACTTATGTTTTAGCAACATCCTACAGCCTAACTCTAAAACAAGATTTGGGTGATATAACTCTAAAGTCTCTAGGCTCAATATGTAGTTTGTCACCGAACAAAAGGATCTAAACCTACTGGCTCAACTTGGCTTTACAAAAAGGGAAATACATTCAAAACAAAACAATCCAGGTAGGCTTCAAAAGGCTCATGGCACCAAGCACTTTGCCTTAGTGTGTGTATGACAAGATCAATTAACAACAGAGAAAAATCGCAAGTTCTAGAATTGTAGTTGCATGGAACACTCTTTAAAGTAAATTGAAAAATAAAATTTGGCAGTGTCCTTACATGTTATGATATCTGGGAGTTGTTACTACCTATCCTTGCATTGCCCAACACTTCAACTGTGACATGTTAGGCCTCTACCTCCTTTTGAACTTTTGGCATACCACTTAATCAAAGATTGTTACTAAACTGGAGAAAATCAACACCACAGATAAATTCATCAATAATAAACAAGTGCAAGTTTAGTACAAATAGGGGACAGATGAGTTAAAACAAAAATCTAACAGCAGTTCGGATTAAACATGGCAAAAACAAAATGAAACAAAAACACAAAATAAACAAAACATAAAGCAAGGCGGGACAGGTGATCACTGCTCTCTTCCTATCTCATTCAGCTCCTCCACCGAGAACCAAGTGTTCTGAGGATCACTTGCATTCATCTCTTCCATAAAATGCGCCCTTTTCCTCCTGTCTCCTGCATCAAAGTCGTCAGCGATTTCCTGCTCCCTGTTTACTGCCCTCTCTCTCTGCTGCTCAATGTAATGGACCATGCTATCACGATTTCCATCAAAATGATCATATGACCCATGGGGCGGCCTTCGGTTGACGTGAGCTCTGCAGCAAAATCTTGGGAGAACCTCGGGCAGTTCACATAAAGCTGATCGGAGGTCTCATTCATCCAATTGGCAGAAGCGAACATGTACTCCAACAGCATCGGGTGAAGTGGTGGATATGTGCTTTGCTTACTCATTGCTATCTCGTGAATGTTGTTGGCGATCAGCTCCCCCACATTAATATCTTCACCTGACAGAATCGCATCAATGGTCAACACTCTCTTGAGCGGAATTCAGAAGTGCAAGAAGTTCCCTCCAAAGTCTGCACAACAAAAGATGCCCAAGCCTTGGGGGATGGCATGAAATCGGCTTTGGCGAGCATCCTTGCTTTCCTCCATTTCGTTCCTGGCCTGAACAAGGTGTTCAACAGCCCATCATAATTCTCTTCCGTCATATCCTTCACTGCAGCCCTTCTCCTTTTCACCGCGCATTCCTCCGGTGCGGTCAAACCCAGCAATTGATTAATGGCATCAGGGCTATAATCAATGGTTTTCGCTCTGACATAAGATTGGTACCTAACGGTGGAATGCCTAGCATTTGCATAAAACTCCAGAGTCACTGTCTTGTTTATTGTGTCGAACACCAAACTGTTCAGTAGCTCCCAATTCCTTGCCCTAAGCATTCCTTCAAACTCAGAATATTTCCCCAAATTCACCAGATCAAACCTTCGCGCCATAACCACCTTAAATTCTTTGCTTTCGACAAACCTCTTCTGTGCCTCTTTGCTGATAAATCTGAAAGCTGTTTGTGGGGGTGGTGCGGCCTGGGTTCGGACAGTGTTCTGTTTTCTTTTGGTGGTGGTTTTGGCCTTCTTGGCTGTGTGTTTGGTTCGGAGAATGGGAGGCATGATGGATGTGGATTGGTGAGAAGATGAAGAAAAACGGTTAAAATTTGGTTTCTATGGGTCAGGGAAAATTTGGGCAGAGTTTCAGTAGGTTTTGCAAATTCTGAAAATGGATTTTGGAAAGGGATATATATAGGCTGAAGGAATCATGTCACGATTGGGTTGGATCGTGACACGATTTGAGTTGTAACGGTCAAAAAATTTCAAAATTCTCATCAATCGTGTCACGATGTGTAGTAATCGTGACACGATTTCAGGATCGTGTCACGATTTTTGTGGCAGAAAGTCAAGTTCTTTGAGAGGTGAAATCGTGTCACGATGTGTAGTGATCGTGTCACGATTTCTTCTTGGCAGAGAGGTGCATTTTTGAAGGAGAAAATCGTGTCACGATTTCAGAATCGTGTCACGATTTTCCTGGTAGGGAGCACACATTTGTGGACTTAGAAAATTTCCTGCCCTGAAAAATGTTTTTTGCAAAATATTTTTTTTCTTTTTAAGATAACAAAACAATAAACTAACACTACCTGAGATTTTAACATTGTGGGTTGCCTCCCACCAAGCGCTTCTTTATCGTCACTAGCTTGACTTCAAGCGACCTTTACAAGTCCGCTAGTACCAGTCCTACCCTTTCTTTTGGTAAGTCAACCTCCGAGATATGGCTTAAGTCTTTGCCCATTTACTTTAAAAGTTATGTCCTCTCCTGGAGTTATCAAACTCCACCGCTCCATGTGGTGATACACTTTTGATCACAAATGGTCCTGACCACTTTGACTTGAGCTTTCCAGGAAACACTTCAACCTGAAATTGTACAACAAAACTAATTGCCCAGCGTTAAATTCCCTAGGAATTAAGTGTTTGTCATGGTATCGCTTGGTTCTTTCTTTATAAATGAGCGCATTCTCATACGCTCTCAGCCTCATCTCCTCTAACTCGTTGAGTTTCAAGAGTCTTTTCTTACCAGCAAGAGTTTGATCAAAGTTTAAAGACTTGATTGCCCAATAGGCTTTGTGTTCCAACTCTACTGGTATGTGGCAAGCCTTACCTTAAACCAATTGATACGGGGACAGCCCCATGTGGGTCTTGAAAGCTGTCCTATAAGCCCACAGTGCGTTGTCTAATTTCCTAGACCAGTCCTTCCTATTTGACGCAACAGTTTTCTCTAAAATCTGCTTAAGTTGGCGGTTAGAAACTTCAACTTGCCTACTAGTTTGAGGGTGATAAGGGGTTGCAACTTTATGCTTGACATCATATTTCTTTAAAAACATTTTTCAAGATATTTGTTGCAAAAGTGCTTCCCCCCATCACTGATCAAAAACTCTAGGGGTTCCAAACCTAGTAAAGATGTGCTTTCGCAAAAAGTTGACAACCGTTGTTGGAATCATTAACGACACAAGGTATTGCCTCAACCCACTTGGTTACATAATCAACAAAAACTAAAATATGCAGACAAGAGTAAGAGGATGGGAAGGTCCCATGAAGTCGATGCCCCAATAATCAAAGGTTCTATTTCAAGAATTCCATTTTGGGGCATCTCATTCCTCTTAGAGATATTACATGTGCGCTGGCACTTGTCACATTGTTTCACAAACTCTTGGCANCACACACTGTCAAGGACTTAAAGGGTTATAACGGGGCTTAGGTGAAGGTGAGATAATTTTTGGAAAAGTAGGTTAAACAAATAATGGAGTTAAGCTTGCCTACTATATCAAAAATTTGAACATTTACCTCATCTACCCCACAAAATAAGCACAAGTACTAGAGAACTCTTATATCTTTGAGACATAAAATTTTCATTAATTCAATTATCTTGTCTCTTCTCTTTTTTTTCTTTTGCACCTTTTGCGCAGTTTATTTTATTATTATTATTTTTTTTTCAGAGAGGTGTATGAGGTGTATTTGACCTCTTAGTTCTCTAGTACCCGACCCCAAACTTAATTGGTTGCAAATTCCAAAAGCAACCCCAAACTTATGTTTTAGCAACATCCTACAGCCTAACTCTAAAACAAGATTTGGGTGATATAACTCTAAAGTCTCTAGGCTCAATATGTAGTTTGTCACCGAACAAAAGGATCTAAACCTACTGGCTCAACTTGGCTTTACAAAAAGGGAAATACATTCAAAACAAAACAATCCAGGTAGGCTTCAAAAGGCTCATGGCACCAAGCACTTTGCCTTAGTGTGTGTATGACAAGATCAATTAACAACAGAGAAAAATCGCAAGTTCTAGAATTGTAGTTGCATGGAACACTCTTTAAAGTAAATTGAAAAATAAAATTTGGCAGTGTCCTTACATGTTATGATATCTGGGAGTTGTTACTACCTATCCTTGCATTGCCCAACACTTCAACTGTGACATGTTAGGCCTCTACCTCCTTTTGAACTTTTGGCATACCACTTAATCAAAGATTGTTACTAAACTGGAGAAAATCAACACCACAGATAAATTCATCAATAATAAACAAGTGCAAGTTTAGTACAAATAGGGGACAGATGAGTTAAAACAAAAATCTAACAGCAGTTCGGATTAAACATGGCAAAAACAAAATGAAACAAAAACACAAAAAACAAAACATAAAGCAAGGCGGGACAGGTGATCACTGCTCTCTTCCTATCTCATTCAGCTCCTCCACCGAGAACCAAGTGTTCTGAGGATCACTTGCATTCATCTCTTCCATAAAATGCGCCCTTTTCCTCCTGTCTCCTGCATCAAAGTCGTCAGCGATTTCCTGCTCCCTGTTTACTGCCCTCTCTCTCTGCTGCTCAATGTAATGGACCATGCTATCACGATTTCCATCAAAATGATCATATGACCCATGGGGCGGCCTTCGGTTGACGTGAGCTCTGCAGCAAAATCTTGGGAGAACCTCGGGCAGTTCACATAAAGCTGATCGGAGGTCTCATTCATCCAATTGGCAGAAGCGAACATGTACTCCAACAGCATCGGGTGAAGTGGTGGATATGTGCTTTGCTTACTCATTGCTATCTCGTGAATGTTGTTGGCGATCAGCTCCCCCACATTAATATCTTCACCTGACAGAATCGCATCAATGGTCAACACTCTCTTGAGCGGAATTTCAGAAGTGCAAGAAGTTCCCTCCAAAGTCTGCACAACAAAAGATGCCCAAGCCTTGGGGGATGGCATGAAATCGGCTTTGGCGAGCATCCTTGCTTTCCTCCATTTCGTTCCTGGCCTGAACAAGGTGTTCAACAGCCCATCATAATTCTCTTCCGTCATATCCTTCACTGCAGCCCTTCTCCTTTTCACCGCGCATTCCTCCGGTGCGGTCAAACCCAGCAATTGATTAATGGCATCAGGGCTATAATCAATGGTTTTCGCTCTGACATAAGATTGGTACCTAACGGTGGAATGCCTAGCATTTGCATAAAACTCCAGAGTCACTGTCTTGTTTATTGTGTCGAACACCAAACTGTTCAGTAGCTCCCAATTCCTTGCCCTAAGCATTCCTTCAAACTCAGAATATTTCCCCAAATTCACCAGATCAAACCTTCGCGCCATAACCACCTTAAATTCTTTGCTTTCGACAAACCTCTTCTGTGCCTCTTTGCTGATAAATCTGAAAGCTGTTTGTGGGGGTGGTGCGGCCTGGGTTCGGACAGTGTTCTGTTTTCTTTTGGTGGTGGTTTTGGCCTTCTTGGCTGTGTGTTTGGTTCGGAGAATGGGAGGCATGATGGATGTGGATTGGTGAGAAGATGAAGAAAAACGGTTAAAATTTGGTTTCTATGGGTCAGGGAAAATTTGGGCAGAGTTTCAGTAGGTTTTGCAAATTCTGAAAATGGATTTTGGAAAGGGATATATATAGGCTGAAGGAATCATGTCACGATTGGGTTGGATCGTGACACGATTTGAGTTGTAACGGTCAAAAAATTTCAAAATTCTCATCAATCGTGTCACGATGTGTAGTAATCGTGACACGATTTCAGGATCGTGTCACGATTTTTGTGGCAGAAAGTCAAGTTCTTTGAGAGGTGAAATCGTGTCACGATGTGTAGTGATCGTGTCACGATTTCTTCTTGGCAGAGAGGTGCATTTTTGAAGGAGAAAATCGTGTCACGATTTCAGAATCGTGTCACGATTTTCCTGGCAGGGAGCACACATTTGTGGACTTAGAAAAATTTCCTGCCCTGAAAAATTTTTTGCAAAATATTTTTTTTCTTTTTAAGATAACAAAACAATAAACTAACACTACCTGAGATTTTAACATTGTGGGTTGCCTCCCACCAAGCGCTTCTTTATCGTCACTAGCTTGACTTCAAGCGACCTTTACAAGTCCGCTAGTACCAGTCCTACCCTTTCTTTTGGTAAGTCACCTCCGAGATATGGCTTAAGTCTTTGCCCATTTACTTTAAAAGTTATGTCCTCTTCTGGAGTTATCAACTCCACCGCTCCATGTGGTGATACACTTTTGATCACAAATGGTCCTCACCACTTTGACTTGAGCTTTCTAGGAAACAGCTTCAACCTAGAATTGTACAATAAAACTAATTGCCCAGCATTAAATTCCCTAGGAACTAAGTGTTTGTCATGGTATGGCTTGGTTCTTTCTTTATAAATGAGCGCATTCTCATACGCTCTCAGCCTCATCTCCTCTAACTCGTTGAGTTTCAAGAGTCTTTTCTTACCAGCAAGAGTTTGATCAAAGTTTAAAGACTTGATTGCCCAATAGGCTTTGTGTTCCAACTCTACTGGTGTGGCAAGCCTTACCATAAACCAATTGATACGGGGACAGCCCCATGTGGGTCTTGAAAGCTGTCCTATAAGCCCACAGTGCGTCGTCTAATTTCCTAGACCAGTCCTTCCTATTTGACGCAACAGTTTTCTCTAAAATCTGCTTAAGTTGGCGGTTAGAAACTTCAACTTGCCCACTAGTTTGAGGGTGATAAGGGGTTGCAACTTTATGCTTGACATCATATTTCTTTAAAACATTTTCAAGATATTTGTTGCAAAAGTGCTTCCCCCCATCACTGATCAAAACTCTAGGGGTTCCAAACCTAGTAAAGATGTGCTTTCGCAAAAAGTTGACAACCGTGTTGGAATCATTAGCAACACAAGGTATTGCCTCAACCCACTTGGTTACATAATCAACAAAACTAAAATATGCAGATAAGAGTAAGAGGATGGGAAAGGTCCCATGAAGTCGATGCCCCAACAATCAAAAGGTTCTATTTCAAGAATTCCATTTTGGGGCATCTCATTCTTCTTAGAGATATTACCTGTGCGCTGGCACTTGTCACATTGTTTCACAAACTCTTGGCAGTCTTTGAAAAGTGTGGGCCACCAAAAGCCGCTTTGCAAAATCTTGGCAGCGGTTCGGTCACCACTATGGTGGCCCCCATAAGCTGAGCTATGGCAATGCCACATGATACTTTTGGCCTCCGCACCTGCAACACAACGTCTAATCAAACCGTCAATGCTTACCTTAAACAAGAAGGGATCGTCCCACAGGTATTGGTTGGCCTCTTTGAAAAACCTCTTCTTCTGTTGCCAATCCATATGATCAGGGACCAAGTTCCCGGCCTTAAAATTTGCCATATCATCGAACCATGGCCTCTCCTCTAACAAACAACTTCTCATCCAGAAATTCTATCAATTTCCTTCTCTCTTGCTGTGACCTCCCGTTTTCTAATCGAGAAAGATGATCTGCTACACATTCTCGACTCTTTCTTGTCCCGAATTTCAAGATCAAATTCTTGTAGCAGCAAGATCCATCTCAATAATCTAGGTTTTGAGTCCCCCTTTGTCAACAAATACTTTAGAGCTGCGTGATCTGTAAAAACAATGACTTGGGACCCAATTAGATAAGACCGAAACTTTTCCAATGCAAACACTACGGCAAGCAGTTCCTTTTCAGTTGTGGAGTAATTAACTTGATTTTCATTCAGAACTTTGCTTGCATAGTAAATTGCATGGAAAAATTTCTCCTTACGTTGGCCTAAAACTGCTCCAACCGCGTAATCACTTGCATCACACATTAATTCAAAAGGAAGATCCCAATCAGGAGCAATGATTACGGGTGCAGTCACCAACTTGGTTTTAATCAAAGAAAAAGAATCCAAACAATCAGAGTCAAAATTGAAATCATTTTCTTTAACTAAAAGGTTACAAAGGGGCTTAGCAATTTTAGAAAAATCTTTGATAAATCACCGATAAAACCAGCATGCCCCAAGAAACTCCTCACACCCCCTTATGTTAACAGGAGGGGGTAGTTTCTCTATAACCCTCAATTTTAGCGGGATCCACCTGAATGCCTTTTCCACTTATTTTTGTGTCCTAAGACTACACCTTCGAGTTACCATTAAAATGGCATTTTTCCCAGTTTAAAATGAGGGTTAGTCTCGAGTACAACCTTTTAAGGGCAAGCATCACAGGTGGGACAAACATTGATTAAAAGACTTACCAAAAACAGAGAAATCGTCCAAAAATACATCCGATGTTTTCTCTATCATATCAGAGAAAATAGAGAGCAGACACCTTGAAAGGTCGCCGGCGGAATTACACAGCCCAAATGGCATCCTCCTGTAAGCAAAACACCCCAAATGGACAAGTGAAAGCAGTCTTCTCTTGATCTTCCGTAGCTACAAGCAATCTGGTTATTCCCCGAATACCCATCCAAGAAACAATAGAAAGCCTGGCCCGACCAATCTCTCCTACATCTGGTCCTGAGAGGTTAAGGGAAATGGTCTTTCCTTGTTGCTTGATTTAGCCTCCGATAATCTATGCACATCCTCCACCCTGTAACAGTTCGGGTAGGAATTAACTCATTCTTTGTGTTTGCAAACCACTGTCATTCCCCCTTTTTTTGGGACAACATGTACTATACTCACCCAAGTGCTGTCAGAGATAGGGTAAATCATGCCTGTATCCAGAAGTTTCAGTACCTCCCTTCTTAACTACATCTTTCATGGAAGGATTTAGCCTTCTTTGTGGTTGAACCACATGTTTAAATTCAGCCTCTAGATGGATTTTGTGCATGCAATAAGCTGGACTTATGCCCTTCAAAATCAGAGATGTGCTAGCCCAATGCTCCCTGGTTCTCCCTCAATACCCTCATTAATTTTTCTTCTTCCAACGGGGTTAAGGACTTACTGATGAGTGGCCGGTTTGGAAGCATCTTTACTTAGAAACACGTACTTCAAATGAGAGGGGAGTTCTTTTAATTCTGGAATTTTTTAACTTCCCCTTCCTTTCACTGGCAACAGGTCCCCTCTTGATTTTTTCACTAAACAAATCTGTAACTTTTACAGACCCTCCCCTTGCTTGCATGCTTCAAGTTGTTTCATGCACTCCTCTAGTTCATCATTTCCGTCTTTCTCACAACCATTCCACCGAATTTACTATTACTCTCTCCATTGGTTGTGTTGGGATTCCTTCTTTGGAGGTATCTTCAACCATTTCATCAACCACATCCACTCGGTAACATTGAGGGTTCTCATTCCTATGCTTCAACGCTTCAAAGATATTGAACACCACTTGCTCGTTTTGGAACCTCAACATAAGTTCACCCATCTCCACATCAATTAGAGCACGACCGGTTGCTAGAAAAGGTCTACCTAACAACAATGGTATCTCATCATCTTCCGCCATATCGAGAATCACAAAATCAGCCGGAAAAACCAAATTATGGACTTGTACCAACACGTCTTTCAGCACTCCATAAGGATATGAAATTGACCGGTCAGCTAATGTAAGCATCATTTTTGTTGGTTTTGGCTCTCCACATCCTAACTTCTTCATCATGGATAGTGGCATGAGATTTATGCTAGCTCCCAAATCACAAAGAGCTCTCCCTACACTCACCTTCCCAATAGTACAAGGAATGGCAATTGCTCTTGGATCTTTCAATTTAGGAGGAAGCTTCCTTTGAAGAATAGCACTACAATTTTTGGACAGAGCTATATTCTCATCATCCCTCGGCCTCCGTCTTCCGGTTAATAAATCTTTCATGAATTTTGCATACACCGGCATCTGATCTAAGGCTTCACTAAACGGAATGTTGACTTGCAATTGTGTAAACAATTCCATGGAGTTCTTGAATTGGCCCCTCCTGCTTCTCTTTCTTTTTTGATAAAGGAGGGTATGACAGCTTTACATAGGATGGAACTTCTTGCTTCTTACTCCCTTCGTTCAGGAGTTGCTTTTTTGTCTTCCTCAAAATAGAGTCCACATCAATTAAACTCTCACTTTTTTCTCCCTCAGAATTTTCATTCTTCTTTTCATTTTAACTTCACCATTTTCATCCTTTTCAACTTCTCCTGATTCATTCTCCTCCACCACTACTTTCTCTTTGTTTTTGGGAATTTTTGGAGCCAATGGCGTCAAAACCTTCTTGCTTCTCAACTCCACAGCCTTGCAACTCTCATTTTTCAGATTGTCTTACGTGTTACCGGAAAATCCTCCATTTGATTGATTAGCAATTTGTTTGACCAACTGCCCAATCTGATTCTCAAGATTCTTCATAGAAGCTTCATTGTTCTTTTGCACCGTCTCCTGATTTGCTTTAATCTCTTTCAAATTTGTTTGGGTAAACTTGACAAAACTGGTTATGGCCTCTTCAAAAGCTGATGGCTTCCTCTGTTGTTGTGGTGGATGATTGGGTAAGAGAGGGTTTAAAAGTGTTAGTATTTGAGTAGTTGAGGTTAGGATGTTGTGCCCATCCCGCGCTGTATGTGTTTGAGAAAGGATTTTGAAGGTGAGAAAAACACACACACAAGAAGGGTGGGGGTTGAATTGTGTGACTCTAAAAACTTGTTCTCTTTTCTTTTCAAACTTAAGGTTAAGTTCAGATGCTGATATGAATCAGTTCTGAACTGTTCTCAAGTGTTATGCAGCGGATTAAACAAGTTAAGGAGAGAATGAAAGAGAGACACAACAGAATTTATACTGGTTCCTTCTCAATGTGAGAAGTAGTCTAGTCCCCTTGTTTTCCAACAAGAGAGTTTCACTATAATCTGAAGATTACACTTGCTCAATCACTTATGAAAGAGACTTCCAGTTGCTCAATCACCAAGAAAGAGGCTTCCAATGCTCAAGTCACTAAGACAAGAGACTTCCCAATGCTCAAGACACTAAGTCAAGAGACTTCTGACTCAAACCACAAAGGAATGAGATTACAAATGCTCAGTATACAGACTGAGACTTAAGGGACCAAACTGGTTTACAAGTAAAGGAGTTTGGGATGAACACTTGATCAAATATCAGAGGTGTTCTCTTAATACAACACAGGTTAAGACTCTTAACCTTAAGAAATTCTAAGTTACAAAGATAAAAGAATTTCTAAGAGGTTGGGTAACTTGCGTATTTTTGACAGCAAAACAGAGCAAGAGTTCAGTTCTTTGTTTCAAGAGTCTTAGACAATTTTCTTCTTCAAATCTTCTTCCTTTTATAGATGAAATATAGCTGTTGAAGATTTGCTTGATTTGAGGAAAGAGCCGTTGCAATTGAGCTATGTTTTCTGCAAAAGTAAGCTGCACTTTTTCAAACAAAATAGAGCAACAGCCATTTTTTGAAATGGCCTACCTTAAAAGCTGGAGAATATTTGGGTCAGGGAGACAACTGTTCCATTGAGTTGTTCTGACACAACCAGGCAATAAATGCGCACAGTACTGGTCACTTTCCATGCCACATCAGCTTCAGAAGCTTCTGTGTGAACAGTGATCAGAAGCTGCTTCAGTTGTATGGATCAGAAGCTGGCTTCAGGAGTTGACTCTGCGTTGACTTCTTTAGAAGCACCCAGACTTCAGAAGCTGCCTTCAGACTCAGAAGCTGCACTTCAGGAGCACTTCTTCAGGACCACTTCAGAAGCTCTCAGTTCAGTACCACTACTTCAGGAGCACTTCTTCAGAGGTACTTCCTCAGACCCAGTTTCCTTCTAGCTTTGCAACCTTGCTTCTTAGCTTTCCTTCCTTGCTCTAAGCTTGTTCTTCCATAACCATTTAATAAATAATCATAAAGCACATGGTTCTGAAACACTTGAACAAAGCATTAGCAAATAACCAATTTTCTATTTAACACTTTGTTATCATCTGAAATTCTGGCCAGGCAATACTAAGAGATTATAGGTTCGGAACCAAAACAGGTTCTGAACAATGACTTAGCACAATTTAAAGCAGATAAGTAGCAGAAATAAAAAGTGCAGGAAAGCTAAAGAACACACAAGGTTTGTTAACCCCAGTTCGGAGTAAACACCTCCTACTCTGGGGGATACCAATCCAGGAAGGAATTCCACTATAGGAATTAATCCTTATGACTCAAGACACTGACTCCCAGTTCCCAGCCTAAGCAATTAACTTCCTCCTAGTCTTAAATTCTACCCAACACGTTGAGTATTAGAAACCTCTAACTTCCTATTCAAGCAACTGCAACCCAGCTACTTGAACTATCCTTTGAACTTAACCCAGTTCTGAACACAAAAACTCCCCTGTTTTTGAAGACAACTTCAATACACAATGACAGCACTCATACCTACAGGCTTAGAGTGATTACAACTCAAAACAAACCTAAACCAACTCTAACAGAGTGGTGCACAAACAAAAACTCTAAGTTTAAAACAAAGACTCTATTCTCTGATTAATACTCTGTATTTCGTGAGTCTTGAATAGCAGCAGCCCTCCTCTATTTATAGCCTTCAGTCTTTCAGAATAAATAACAACCTGATCTTCAGAGTAGATTTGTTACTGAAATAAGAATGATCCAATAGAGTAACAAATAAAACTGCATCCAATCTTTGAAAGATTTAAAACAGAAAATAGGAATTTTCATAACTTTGTTCCAAATCTTCAAAGATATCTTCTCCAATTAAACCAGCCTTCTAGAAGCAATTATACAAAGATAATTCTTTGCTAAATCTCCCAAGATACGCGCAAAAACAATCCAGCAACCCAGCTTCTGATGTGGTCAACAGAAGTCAACGCTGGCTTCAAAACCTGAAACTGCTTCTGAAGTGCTACAGTGCTTCTGATGAGCATTTCAGCTTCTGATGTAGATTTCAGCTTCTGAATGGCTTCAAATGAGAAAACTTCCAACTGAAGAAATGTTCTAATCATGGAGATGCTTCTATTCAACACTTTGGTTTTGCCAAAATATGCAGCCAACACCAAAAGACTCAACAATCTCCCCCTTTGGCAAATTTTTGGCTAAAACCATCCAAGTTCTTCAATCTCCCTTATAATCAACTCAGCAATGAAGAACTCCACAATAATACATCATAGCATAAACATAAGCAGCGGACACAGCTATGAATAACACAAACCAGCTTCAGTTCTACAAAACATAACAGCTACTGAAGCACACATAAGATACTGATCAGCTCCTGATCATCACAACCATGGTATCAGAGCTACTGATCAACTCCTGATCATCACAACACTCCCCCTACAACTCAGCTTCTCATACAAACTCCCCCTTACTACTGAACTGCAGTGATAAATGGTATCAGAGCACACACCAAAGTACAGCCACACTTCAGGAGCTGAACACTAATGTTCTTCAGGACCACTACACTTCTCCACTTCAGGATCACAAAAACACTCAGGATCATAACAATCTTGTACTCCCCCTGAGACACATATTCCCCCTTGATCATCTCTGGACATACAATGCTTGGTATCAGAGCAAAACTAGTCACCTTCTGAATCAAAGACACACATATCTGAAATGCCAAAAATACATCTTCTAAATCTTGGTATCAGAGCCAACAGAGCCAACACAATACTTAAGATTTTCTCCCCCTTTTTAGCCACAAAATTCTGACAAATCTCAGACTTCAAATAGGGAATAAAATCAAGACATGTAACACAGATCCTGGGACACATATTAGACTTAAACCTAGGTTCAGGATTCCATTTAGCACAGGCACAACTGGCAGGTACTCTATCTTCCTCACATCCAGTTTGCATTAATTGCTATAAGTCTTCATGTAAGCACACACCTAACTTGCTTCTCAAATTCTCAAACTGTTTAGCATATAAGGCCTTTGTGAATATGTCAGCAACTTGTTCTTCAGTAGCTACATGTTCTAGCTGAATGACTTTATCCTCCACAAGGTTTCTGATAAAATGATGTCTGATGTCTATGTGTTTGGTTCTGCTGTGCTGTATTGGGTTCTTAGAGATGTTGATAGCACTCAAATTGTCACAAAATAAGGTCATAGTGCCTTGTTTCATGTTGTATTCCTCCAGCATCTGTTTCATCCAAACCAATTGTGAGCAACTACTTCCAGCAGCAATATACTCAGCCTCAGCAGTTGACAATGACACACAGTTTTGTTTCTTGCTGAACCATGAAATCAAGTTATTTCCTAAGAAGAAACAACCTCCTGAAGTGCTCTTCCTGTCATCAGCACTTCCAGCCCAGTCAACATCACAATATCCCATCAGTTCAGAACTTGAACTATGAGAATACATGATTCCATAGTCACTTGTGCTATTCACATATTTCAGAATTCTCTTCACTTGTGTCAGATGACTCATCTTAGGATCAGCTTGATATCTTGCACAAACTCCAACAACATAAGTGATATCAGGTCTGCTTGCAGTTAAATACAATAAGCTCCCTATCATGCTGCTGTACTGACTTTGATCAACTGAAACTCCATGTTCATCTTTGGTCAACTTCAGATGAGTAGCAGCTGGTGTCCTCTTATGAGCAGCAGATTCCATACCAAATATCTTCACTATGTTCTTGGCATATTTACTCTGAGAAATGAAGATTGTATCTTCCATTTGCTTGACTTGTAATCCAAGAAAGTATGTCAGCTCACCAACCAAACTCATTTCAAACTCTGACTGCATTTGTTGAACAAACAGTTTGACCATCTTCTGAGACATTCCACCAAACACTATATCATCCACATAAATCTGAGCAATCATCAGACTCCCATTTTCATCTTTCACAAACAAAGTCTTATCAGAACCTCCTTTTCTGTAACCTTGAGCCACAAGAAACTGAGTCAGCCTGTCATACCATGCTCTTGGTGCTTGCTTCAATCCATATAAAGCCTTCTTTAACTTGTACACATGTTCTGGAAACTTAGGATCCACAAAACCCTTAGGCTGTTCAACATACACTTCTTCTTGCAGATATCCATTTAAAAATGCACTCTTCACATCCATCTGGAACAATTTGAACTTGAGAATACAGGATACACCCAACAGCAGTCTTATGGACTCTAGTCTGGCCACAGGTGCAAAGGTGTCATCAAAATCAAGTCCCTCAACTTGAGTATAACCCTGAGCAACCAATCTTGCCTTGTTTCTAACTACAGTACCATTTTCATCTGTTTTATTCTTGTATATCCATTTAGTACCAATCACATTCAACCCTTCAGGTCTTGGAACTAGATCCCACACTTCACTCCTTTTGAATTGATTCAACTCATCTTGCATTGCTTCAATCCAAAATTCATCAGTTAGGGCTTCTTTCACATTTTTAGGCTCAACATTTGACACAAAGCATGAATCAGTAGCAGCAGCATCTGATCTCCTGGTTCTAACACCTGGATCTAGGCTTCCAATGATTAAGTCTTTAGGATGATCCTTCTGAACTCTAATTGATGGCCCTTTACCATTTGGAACTTGATCTGGTTGATCTTCTGCTTCTTCAAACTCTGAAAGCTTTTCTGCTTCTGAGGTTTGTTCTTCTGATACTTCAGACTCTAGAACAACTTCAGGTTCATTCTTTTCATTCTCAGCAGACAGATCATCAATCATAACATTTATGGATTCCATCACAACCTTGGTTCTGGAATTAAACACCCTATAAGCTCTGCTATTTACTGAATAACCCAGGAATATGCCTTCATCAGACTTAGGATCCAGTTTTCTTCTGTTCTCCCTGTCAGCCAAAATGTAGCATCTGCTCCCAAAAACATGGAAATATTTCACAGTTGGCTTCCTCCCTTTCCACAATTCATACAAGGTACAAGTGGTTCCCTTCTTCAAAGTAACTCTGTTATGAATATAACATGCAGTGTTCATTGCTTCAACCCAGAACATATATGGCAACTTCTTAGCATGCAGCATAACCCTTGCACATTCTGCTAATGTCCTATTCTTCCTCTCAACTACACCATTTTGCTGAGGTGTGATAGGTGCTGAAAACTCATGCTTTATTCCTTCAGAAGCACAGAATTCTGAAAACCTCTTGTTTTCAAATTCTTTGCCATGATCACTTCTGATTCTGATAATCCCACTATCCTTCTCTCTTTGTAGTTGGATGCACATCTCTTTGAAAACTTCAAAAGTGTCAGACTTTTCTCTAACAAAGCTGACCCATGTATATCTTGAGTAGTCATCTACCATTACAAATGCATACCTCTTTCCTCCAATACTCTCAACTTGCATAGGCCCCATCAAATCCATATGAACAAGTTCTAGTACTTTAGTAGTTACCTGGTGAACTAATCTGGGATGAGACTTTCTTGTTTGTTTCCCAATTTGACAATCACCACAAACATTGTCCTCATTGATCTTCAGATTTGGTACACCTCTGATAGCTTCAGTACTTAGGATTTTCTTCATGCCTTTCAGATGCAGATGTCCCAGTTTCTGGTGCCAGAGCTTGACTTCCTCTTCTGAGCTCATAAGACAAGAAGTCAGACTTCTTTCTTCTTCAGAAACCCACAAGTAACAATTATCTTTGGATCTGCAGCCCCTCATCTGAACTTTATCTTCCTGATCAGTAACAACACACTCCTGCTTGTTGAAATTCACTTTTAAATCCTGATCACAGAGCTGGCTAATACTGATCAGATTAGAGGTTAATCCTTCCACCAGTAGCACATCATTAAGTCTGGGCAAACCTTCTTTGATCAAATCTCCAATACCCAGAATCTGACCTTTTACACCATCTCCAAATGTCACATAACTTCTGGAGTATGATCTGATATTGCTCAGCAGCTTCTTCACACCAGTCATGTGCCTTGAACACCCACTATCAAAATACCAATCTTCTTTTGAAGTGGCTCTCAAAGAAGTATGAGCAATCAGGCCTACATTCTGAACCTTAGGTTTCCACACCTTCTGAACACTGTGTCTGGGTGCAGCTGGTTGCACTCTTCTATATTGGAAGTGTTCAGGGTAACCATACAATTTAAAGCAGAATGGTTTGATATGCCCTCTCTTTCCACAATGATGACAGACCCATGGATGATTCCTCCTCCTTCTGTTTCAGAAAGATTTCTGGGGTTGCTTCTGAGGTAGCATCTGACCATGCTTCTGACCTTGCATCTGAACATACTTCTGACCTTGCATCTGAGGTCTCTTCTGAGCTTGCTTTTGAGCTGGCATCTAGGCCTGTTTCTGAGGTTTCCTCTTTGATGTTCCAACCATAGAATCATGAGTTTGAGTAGCAGGAACAAAATTCATCTTTTTAGGAATCTGAGTCTGATCAACAAAACCTAAACCAGTTTTTCCTTGTTGCTGATTCCCCAAAATGTCCTCCAACTTATCAGTAGCAGAGTTCAACATCTTCACTTGCTTCTTCAATTGATCAAGTTGGGAGTTCAGTTGGTTCACTTCTTCTTTTAAATCTGAATTCTGTACTAACAGTTCACCTTTTTCAGCCTCCAGTTGAAGAATAGTCTCTTTCTGATCCAAAACTTGTTTGCAAACCTCAGCACTTCTGGTATACAGCTTCTTGTAGTTATCAGCTAGTTCATCATATGAGGTTTTAGCAGCTTCAGACACATATGAGGCTTCAGACTCTGAGTCAGACTCTGAAAAGGTCTCAGACTCTAAAACAGCTTCCTTCTTCAAGATAGCTCCTGACCTTACAACCAGACCAGTATCACACATATCAGATTGACGAACATCATTTTCTTCAGACCCATCATCAGACCATGACACAGCTAGGCTTTTCTTCTGCTTCTTAAGAAAAGTAGGACACTCAGTTTTGATATGTCCATAACCTTCACACTCATAGCACTGCACACCTTTGGCTTGGTTACTTTTCTCCTCAGACTTGGTCTTCTTCTCATCAATTTGTTGCTTTTTGTTATTGAATCTGAAGTTCTGACCTTTGGCTTTGGCTTTTCTGTTAACATTCTTCAGAATCTTGTTGAATTGTTTTCCCAGCAACACCAGAGCTTCTGATAAGTCATCCTCTTCAGACTCTTGTTGATCATCAGCTTCAGCATTCACAGTAAAAGCTATACCTTTCCCTTTCTTATCAGGCTGTTTGCAGAATGCAGTCTCAAAATTTAACAAAGACCCAATCAGCTCCTCAACCTTCATAGCAGAAATATCATGAGCCTCCTCAATTGCAGTGACCTTCATGTCAAATCTTCTGGGCAGGGACCTGAGGATTTTTCTGACTAACTTCTCATCAGTCATCTTTTCTCCAAGTGAATCAAAAGAATTTGCCATGTCCAGCACATTCATGTAAAAATCCTGAATAGATTCATCCTCCTTCATCTTCAGGTTCTCAAACTTGGTGGTCAGCAGCTGTAATCTGGACATCTTGACTTTAGAAGTTCCTTCATGAGTTGTCTTTAAAATTTCCAAAGCATCCTTAGCCACAATACATTGCTTGATAAGTCTGAACATGTTCTGATCAACACCATTAAAGATAGCATTCAAAGCTTTTGAATTTCCCAGTGACAGATCATCTTCAGCTTTGGTCCATTCCTCCTCAGGCTTCAGAACCTCAGTCTTGTTACCATCTTTGTCTGTATACACAGGATGATCCCAGCCTTTAATCACAGCTTTCCAAGTCCTGCTGTCAATAGACTTTAGAAAAGCACACATCCTTGATTTCCAATACTCATAGTTTGTGCCATCTAGTAGGGGTGGTCTATTGACATAGCCTCTTTCTCTATCCATGCTTGCCAGACATAAACTCCTCTGGATCTCAGCCAAATTACAGGCAGGGTGCCTGCTCTGATGCCAATTGAAATTCTGGCCAGGCAATACTAAGAGATTATAGGTTCTGAACCAAAACAGGTTCTGAACAATGACTTAGCACAATTTAAAGCAGATAAGTAGCAGAAATAAAAAGTGCAGGATAGCTAAAGAACACACAAGGTTTGTTAACCCAGTTCGGAGTAAACACCTCCTACTCTGGGGGATACCAATCCAGGAAGGAATTCCACTATAGGAATTAATCCTTATGACTCAAGACACTGACTCCCAGTTCCCAGCCTAAGCAATTAACTTCCTCCTAGTCTTGAATTCTACCCAACACGTTGAGTATTAGAAAACCTCTAACTTCCTATTCAAGCAACTGCAACCCAGCTACTTGAACTATCCTTTGAACTTAACCCAGTTCTGAACACTAAAACTCCCCTGTTTTTGAAGACAACTTCAATACACAATGACAGCACTCATACCTACAGGCTTAGAGTGATTACAACTCAAAACAAACCTAAACCAACTCTAACAGAGTGGTGCACAAACAAAAACTCTAAGTTTAAAACAAAGACTCTATTCTCTGATTAATACTCTGTATTTCGTGAGTCTTGAATAGCAGCAGCCCTCCTCTATTTATAGCCTTCAGTCTTTCAGAATAAATAACAACCTGATCTTCAGAGTAGATTTGTTACTGAAATAAGAATGATCCAATAGAGTAACAAATAAAACTGCATCCAATCTTTGAAAGATTTAAAATAGAAAATACGAATTTTCATAACTTTGATCCAAATCTTCAAAGATATCTTCTCCAATTAAACCAGCCTTCTAGAAGCAAATATACAAAGATAATTCCTTGCTAAATCTCCCAAGATACGCGCAAAAACAATCCAGCAACCCAGCTTCTGATGTGGTCAACAGAAGTCAACGCTGGCTTCAGAACCTGAAACTGCTTCTGAAGTGCTACAGTGCTTCTGATGAGCATTTCAGCTTCTGATGTAGATTTCAGCTTCTGAATGGCTTCAAATGAGAAAACTTCCAACTGAAGAAATGTTCTAATCATGGAGATGCTTCTATTCAACACTTTGGTTTTGCCAAAATATGCAGCCAACACCAAAAGACTCAACATCATCAAAACCATAAAGAGAGATATGCTTACACATAAATGTTTCAACAATCTCCTCCTTAATTCAGATGAGAGTTGTTTAACACATTTTGTTCCAACAATCTCCCCCTTTTTGATGATGACAAACATAAGTATTAAATCAGAAAATTGTTATTAACTTAATTAATAAGTTAACTACAGGGTGTGAGGTTTGTAAGCTCCCCCTGAGTCTGATCCAAGTTAATTAAGTTCAGTTAAAAACACAAATGTGAAAATTTCAGAATTATTGTTAAGTTTAATTAACAATCTGACTTCAGGAGAGGTTTGTAAGCTCCCCCTAGGTCTGACAGTCCTCAAGGTTAGGTTTGTAAGCTCCCCTTGATTCTTATCCATATTAATTAAGCTTAACTTAAATCAATATAATGAAATTAACACTCAGAATTTAAAATGACTTGTTGACTTCAAGTTCTGAGGTTTGTAAGCTCTCCCCCTAAGTCTGATGATCCACAGGATGAGTTTTGTAAGCTCCCTGAGTCTTATCCAAGTTATTTTAAATTCAATTTACTCACTAAGAGTAATGTATATCTCACAGAATGTATCAGAGCCAGAATTTCACTTCAGAGGCTAAGAGTTAAAGTCTGTTCTCATAAGTTAAATTCAGTCAGAATTGTATCAGAGCTAGGTTAACAATTGTATCAGAGCTTAATGAGCTTAACTTCTGACAATTTTAACTTATTTGAGCTCAGGTGCTTTAATACTTGTTTTACTTTCTCCCCCTTTTGTCATCAACAAAAAGTTCTACTTTCTCCCCTTAACACAGAAAATTTCTCCCCCTTTGTCAAGAGAGTTTGAAAATATCTGTATCAGAGCAGAAAAGGATTTTAAAAGAGTTTGAAAGCATGTTCAGTCTCCCCCTTTTTTTTAAAGAGTTTGAAAACATTTCACAAGGATTCAGAGTGAGGGGGGGGGGGGGGGGGGGTTGAACAAAAAATTTGTGAGATATTTATGCAATCATATGGATAACCAAGCAGCAAGGATAATCATCAGAGCCTACTTGATTTTCAATGAGTATATGACTTGCATTAAAAATAGAATGTTGTTTAGAAGCAGAAAAGAATTTAGTGCTTCTGCTCAGAGCATTCTGTGTTCAGACATGGTTTGTTCAGTACAAATGGTCCAGTATCAGAACAAAACAAACAAAAGTGTTCAGTATCAGAGCAGAATATGCAAGAAGGTATCAGAGCAAATCTTGCAAGAGGGTATCAGAGCAAATCTGAGCTGGTTTAAAGAAAATAGTTCAGATTAGAGCAGGTCTAACTCATGTTTAAAACAAAATAGTTAAGATCATAGACCAACTGATAGGTTATATCAGAGCTTGATACCAATTGAGGATTTTATCTCAGAGTCTGATACCAAAATATAGTTTTAGGACTGTTGAACTTGTATCAGAACCTGATTTCAAAATATGAAGATTTAACTCAGAGTCTGATACTAAATTTGCAAGTCAGTACTGATACCAAGATAAAATAAGTTCTAAAAGCTGAACATTGTCTGAGACACTTTGAGCATTTGAAAAATGTGTCTGTGCTAAATAGTTTGAAAACAAAACTGATACTAACTGAAAATTGTTTGTCAAGCAATTTTAACAAAGAATATCAGAGCAGAAAATCACATTTTTAAATTGATGACTTTGGGAGGCTTAGAGTATAACTTTCAAAGCTTTAATCATCATTGCCCATAGCTATACTTATCAGATTCTGACCAACATTAGATTTTTATCAGATTCAGAAGTCAGAAAATCCAGGTTCTGATCCTTCAGACTCTGAAGTTTTTCAGACTTAGCTTTATTCAAACTCTCAGAAGATGAGTGTTTGATAAGTCTTAGCTTATGATAAACTCAGAGTCAAGGAATACATTCAGATTCAAGCACATTTTCAAGAGATAAAATGCATGTTCAGATTCTTTTTAATAAAATTGAATCTTTCTTCTGTTAGGGGTTTTGTGAATATGTCAGCCCATTGATGATCAGTATCAATGAACTGAATATCTAAAACACCCTTCTGAACATATTCTCTTATAAAATGATGTTTTATTTCTATGTGCTTGGCTCTAGAATGCAGAATAAGATTTTTAGACAGACATATAGCAGCAGTATTATCACAATAAATTGGGATATTATCTGCATGAATCTGATAATCCTCTAATTGATGTTTCATCCAGAGCAGTTGTGTGCTACAACTTGCAGCTGAGATGTATTCTGCTTCTGTTGTTGTCAAAGCAATGGTTGCTTGTCTCTTACTGGCCCAGAATATTAGATTCTCACCAAGAAACTGACAGTTTCCACTGGTGGATTTTCTTTCAATCCTGTCCCCAGCATAGTCAGCATCACAGAATCCAACTAGCTTATAATTTAGAGATTTCTTATACAGAAGTCCCAAATTAGTTGTTCCTTTCAGATACTTGAAGATTCTCTTGACAGCAGTCATATGAGATTCTCTAGGATCTGATTGGAATCTAGCACACAGACATACACTAAATAAGATATCTGGCCTAGAAGCAGTTAAGTATAGGAGAGAACCTATCATACCTCTGTACAGCTTCTGATCTACTTTAGAGCCATTATTCTCTTTGCTTAAGGTGCAGGTGGGATGCATAGGTGTTGTCATCAGCTTGCAATCATCCAGCTGGAACTTCTTCAGAAGCTCCTTGGTGTATTTTGACTGATGAACATAGACACCATCTTTGCATTGGTTGATTTGAATTCCCAAGAAGAATTTCAGCTCACCCATCATGCTCATTTCAAATTCATCCTGCATTAACTTTGAAAATTCCTTGCAAAGGGAGGCATTAGTAGAACCAAATAAGATATCATCCACATATATTTGCACAATTAAGATTTCTTTCTTAACAGTTTTCCTGAAAAGTGTATTATCAACTTGACCTCTTACAAAGTTATTTTTAATTAAGAAGTTGCTTAGCCTTTCATACCAAGCTCTGGGAGCTTGTTTCCGACCATACAAAGACTTCTTAAGTTTAAAAACATGATTTGGATATTTAACATCTTCAAAACCAGGAGGTTGTTTTACATACACTTCTTCAGAAATTACACCATTTAAGAAAGCACTCTTAACATCCATTTGATACAAGATGATATCATGATTAATAGCATAAGAAAGAAGTAACCTGATTGCTTCCAGTCTAGCTACTGGAGCAAAAGTTTCAGTGTAGTCTATTCCTTCTTGCTGGCTGTACCCTTGAGCTACTAATCTAGCCTTGTTTCTGATCACTTCTCCTTGTTCATTGAGCTTGTTCCTGAACACCCATTTTGTTCCAATGATGTTCTTCTGATTAGGTCTTGCAACAAGATCCCATACATCATTTCTTTGAAATTGGTTTAGCTCTTCTTGCATTGCTACAATCCAACCATCATCAGCAAGTGCTTCATCAGCAGTTGTAGGCTCAATCATGGATAGTAGGCCAAGCATGGACTCATTCTGAGTGAATGCTGATCTTGTCTTCCTAGGACTGTTCTTATTTCCAATGATTAGCTCCTCAGGATGTGAAGACTTGTACTTGAATGAGGTTCTGGGTGGATTAGCTTCTGAAGAACCATCAGGGATTTGTTCAGAACCATGCTGGTCTTGATTAGCATCAGGAGTAGTGTCATTGCTGGAGAGTTTCTCAGATTCTTCATTGCTTTCAGCTTCTGAACCTTCATCAGAACCTGAACTGGGTTCAGCTTCTGAAGGCTCTTCTGAGATTCTGACATCTGCAAAACTCTCAACTAGCTCTGGTATTTCACTACCAGGCTTCTTATCATCAAACCTGATGTGTATAGCTTCTTCAACAACATGTGTTTCAGAATTATACACTCTGTATGCCTTAGATCTCTCTGAGTATCCTAAAAAGGTACCCTTTTGAGCCTTGGCATCAAATTTCTTTAGGTAGACTTTATTGTTTAGTATGTAACATGTACAACCAAACTGATGAAAATAAGAAATACTTGGTTTTCTTCCTTTAAACAATTCATATGATGTTTTATTCAGAATGGGTTTGATGTAGATCCTGTTCTGAATATAACATGCTGTGTTTACAGCTTCTGCCCAAAAGTACTTAGCAATTTTAGACTCATGGATCATGGTTCTTGCCATTTCTTGTAAGGACCTGTTCTTTCTCTCTACAACTCCATTTTGTTGTGGAGTTCTAGGAGATGAGAACTCATGGAGAATTCCATGGTCTTCACAAAAGTTTTCAAAAGGTTCATTTTCAAATTCACCACCATGATCACTTCTGATTTTTAAAATTTTCAAATCAGTTTCTGTTTGTACTTGTTTGCAGAATTTGAAAAACACATCATATGTTTCATTTTTGGTTCTGAGGAATTTAACCCAAGTCCACCTACTATAATCATCAACAATCACAAGTCCATACTTCTTCCCATTGATTGAGGCTGTTCCAACAGGACCAAACAAATCAATGTGAAGGAGTTCTAGAGGTTTAGAGGTGGAAACAATGTTCTTTGATTTAAAAGAAGTTTTAGAAAATTTTCCAATTTGGCATGCACTGCACAGTGCATCTGAGTGATAGTCAATGCTGGGTAAGCCTCTGACCAGCTATAACTTACTAAGCTTAGAGATGAGTCTCCAGTTAGCATGTCCCAGCCTTTTGTGCCAGACCCTCTTCTCATCACTCACAGACAGAAGACAAACTACCTTCTGCTGAACCAAATCAGAAAAGTTTATTTTGTAAACATTGTTTTTCCTACAGCCTCTGAACACTACAGACTTATTTTCACTGTTGATTACAGTGCAAGTGTTCTTATTAAACAGGACTTCATAATTACTGTCACATAATTGACTTATGCTAAGTAAATTATGTCTAAGTCCATCTACCAGCCAAACATTATCAATGTACAGGGAAGAATTACCTATCTTACCAGTACCAATGATCTTTCCTTTCTGACTTCCTCCAAACCCCACAGTTCCTCCCTCTTTCAGAGTTAGGGTTTGGAACATAGACTTGTCTCCTGTCATATGATGCGAGCATCCACTGTCTAGGTACCAGGACCTTTCCTTTTCTTTGGATGACAAGCATATCTGCAATTGAAATAATCTCAGACTTAGGTACCCAGATTTTCATGGGTCCTTTGGGGTTAGTCCTGAAAGGTTTTGGCTTTTTAAACTTGTGTCTGAAGTCATGATATTCAGACTTGTTCTGATACTTTAGATATGAACTCTTATATCTTGAATAAGTCTGAGTTTCAGAACCTGAATACTTCAGAACCTGAGTTCTCAAAGGTTTGAACTCAGATTTCTTCAGAACCTTAGACTTGAAGGTCTTTGGTTCTGAGTTCTTTAGAGTTTGAACCATTGAGCTCTTTGGTTCTGATCTCTTCAGAATTCTAACTTTGTTTACTTCAGGCACAAGGCAAGCTTTAGTTTTGCCTTTCTTAAAACAGTTTGAAGCAGAAAACTGATTGGTTTGCTTTGGCTTGCTTTGCCTAACATTCTGAGATTGAAAATGTTTTACATTGACTGGTTTAACAGATTTTGAAGTTTTAATAGACCCAGTCTTAGAAAAATTTGAATCAGATTTATTCAGATTCTGAGACTTACTAGTTCCAGGTTCTGAACATTTCAGATTCTGAACTTTTTCAGGTTCAGAGTCTGATTTCCTCTTACTCTTAGGCTTAGGACCTTTTGGCTTAGACTTAGGCAAGGTTTTAACATCTGCCTTAATCTTATCCTTTGGTTCAGAAGCTTCAGAGTCTGAGTTGTTCAGAACTTCAGACTTAGTCTCAGATTCTGATACTTTCAACTTCTCAGAATTATCAGAAGCAGGCACAAAGCATATACCATTGCCTTTTAAAATATCTTCAGAACAGAGAGGTGAGTTTAATTCATTTGAAGGTTTGAATGAATCATAGCCAATGCCTTCACCTTTGTTTCTGATCATATTATACATCATGGAGGCAATTTTGGTTCTATTGAATCCAGTTAACATGAAATCCTGAAGAGCTATTTCCTGTTCATTAGGAACCTCTTCAGATTTCTTATGAGCCTCTTTTCTTAGTTCTTCAACTTCTTCATCATATTCAAAAATTTGATTCTGAAGTTTAAGATTTTCCTCAGACAGCAAGTTAGTTTGATTTTTCAAAGATTTAATTTCTTTTAACTTGCTTTTAAGATGACTCATAAGATCATTAACTGTTTCAATTAATTCAGATCTAGAGAGTTCAGAGTATACCTCATCTTCTTCATCAGAATCTGAGCATGATTCAACATCAGAAGATGCAGTTGCCATCAGGGCCAGGTTTGCTTCTTCCTCATCAGATTCTGACTCATTGTCCAGATCATCCCATGTAGCCATGAGACTCTTCTTAAGCTTATTTCTGAAACTGCTGGACTTTGAGCTGGACTTCTTTGCTTTTTCCTTTGATTTTTCCTTCTGAAGATCAGGACAATCAGCAATGAAGTGCCCAGGCTTCTTGCAGTTGTAATAGCTTTCCTTCTGGATATCCCTCTTTGAACCAAAACTAGATCCTCTAAAGTTACTGCTTCTGTTAGAGAATTTTTTCTTTCTGTTCATCAGATACTGAAGCCTTTTAGAAATCATTGCAAGCTCATCAGCATCTGAATCTTCATCAGAATTTCCCTCAGGAAACTCTTCTTCAAATTCAATTGCTTTCAAAGCTTTAGCAGGTTTTCTTTTAGACTTCAGAGCTAATGTTTTTGGCTCTCTAACAGACTCATCCTCATTGAGTCCTAGTTCATGCACCTTGAGGGAGCTTATAAGACCTTCAATACTTAAAGTATTCAGATCCTTAGCTTCCTCAATGGTAGTCACTTTAGGTCTCCATTTAGATGGCAGACTTCTAAGGATTTTATTCACATGGTCAGCTGTGGTATAACTCTTCTTCAGAATCTGAAGTCCAGAAACCAGAGTCTAAAATCTTGAGAACATAGTCTCAATATTTTCATCCTCTTTCATTTTGAACAGTTCATATTGCTGAACAAGTATGTTTGCCTTAGCTTCTCTAACCTTCTTATTTCCTTCATACTTAGAGCAGAGGGATGTGAATATTGCTTTGGCTGTTGACTTGTCACTCAGCTTCTGATACTCAGTGTGAGGTAATGAGTCCACAATGATACCTCTGACATGGTGATGCTTCCTATAGATTTTTCTTTCTGCATCACTTAGAGCTCTTCTGTTGACAGCAACACCTTCTTCATCCACTGGAATTGTGATTCCATCTTCTATGATGTCCCATAGTGAATCATCAACCCCAATAATATGACTGTACATTTTACTCTTCCACCAAGAGAATTTTTCTGGGTCACCAGTAAACATAGGAGGTTTGTTGTGTGACCTAGACTTCTTTTCTTCAGTACCATAGTCATATTGTACATTTCTTTGATTTCTGGGAGAGGGTGGATTTCTAGGAGAAGGTGGAGGTGAACCACTAGTTGAGGTCATGTTTTTCTTAGGATCAAGACTGACACACTGTTAAGTGTTAATATCAGAACCGGAGCTCTGATACCAACTGAAGGTGAGAAAAACACACACACAAGAAGGGGGGGGGGGGGTTGAATTGTGTGACTCTAAAAACTTGTTCTCTTTTCTTTTCAAACTTAAGGTTAAGTTCAGATGCTGATATGAATCAGTTCTGAACTGTTATCAAGTTTTATGCAGCGGATTAAACAAGTTAAGGAGAGAATGAAAGAGAGACACACAGAATTTATACTGGTTCCTTCTCAATGTGAGAAGTAGTCCAGTCCCCTTGTTTTCCAACAAGAGAGTTTCACTATAATCTGAAGATTACACTTGCTCAATCACTTAAGAAAGAGACTTCCAGTTGCTCAATCACCAAGAAAGAGGCTTCCAATGCTCAAGTCACTAAGACAAGAGACTTCCCAATGCTCAAGACACTAAGTCAAGAGACTTCTGACTCAAACCACAAAGGAATGAGATTACAAATGCTCAGTATACAGACTGAGACTTAAGGGACCAAACTGGTTTACAAGTAAAGGAGTTTGGGATGAACACTTGATCAAATATCAGAGGTGTTCTCTTAATACAACACAGGTTAAGACTCTTAACCTTAAGAAATTCTAAGTTACAAAGATAAAAGAATTTTTAAGAGGTTGGGTAACTTGCGTATTTTTGACAGCAAAACAGAGCAAGAATTCAGTTCTTTGTTTCAAGAGTCTTAGACAATTTCTTCTTCAAATCCTCTTCCTTTTATAGATGAAATATAGCTGTTGAAGATTTGCTTGATTTGAGGAAAGAGCCGTTGCAATTGAGCTATGTTTTCTGCAAAAGTATGCTGCACTTTTTCAAACAAAACAGAGCAGCAGCCATTTTTTGAAATGGCCTACCTTAAAAGCTGGAGAATGTTTGGGTCAGGGAGACAACTGTTCCATTGAGTTGTTCTGACACAACCAGGCAATAAATGCGCACAGTACTGGTCACTTTCCATGCCACATCAGCTTCAGAAGCTTCTGTGTGAACAGTGATCAGAAGCTGCTTCAGTTGTACGGATCAGAAGCTGGCTTCAGGAGTTGACTCTGCGTTGACTTCTTCAGAAGCACCCAGACTTCAGAAGCTGCCTTCAGACTCAGAAGCTGTACTTCAGGAGCACTTCTTCAGGACCACTTCAGAAGCTCTCAGTTCAGTACCACTACTTCAGGAGCACTTCTTCAGAGGTACTTCCTCAGACCCAGTTTCCTTCTAGCTTTGCAACCTTGCTTCTTAGCTTTCCTTCCTTGCTCTAAGCTTGTTCTTCCATAACCATTCTTAATAAATAATCATAAAGCACATGGTTCTGAAAACACTTGAACAAAGCATTAGCAAATAACCAATTTTCTATTTAACACTTTGTTATCATCAAAACCATAAAGAGAGATATGTTTACACATAAATGTTTCAACAATCTCCTCCTTAATTCAGATGAGAGTTGTTTAACACATTTTGTTCCAACAGATTTCCCTTCTGGTAGTTCCCCATGTAGTTAACATCCTCACTTTCTCCTTCGGGTACACATTCACCGTTCGTATGTCCTTCACCACAGAAATTACACTTAGGTGCAGCCGGTGCTTGTTTCACTTGTTGAACTTGGGCTTGTTGAGCTTGTAATTGACTCATGGTGAGTGCATGAACCTGTTTAGTAAGGGCTTCCATCTGCTTGGTCATCAATGTTTGGTTGGCTAGGAAGGCACTATTCTCATTCACCCCAAAGACTCCCTTTCTACTCCTTTCGGTTTCAGCTCGGTACTCATTTTGGGCCATGTTTTCAATGAGATTGTGGACTTCATGGTCAGTTTTTACCCTCATACTTCCTCCAGCTGAAGCATCAAGAAGCATTCTATGGTTTGGTCTCAACCCCTCGGTGAAAACTTGCATCTGGGTCTTCTCACTCAAATCATGTGATGGACACCTCTTAAGTAACAACTTAAACCTTCTCCCAATACCTAGACATAGGGAAAAATCTCTCAAGGAATTTGAGTTCAAGCTCGTCCCATGTTTGGATAGTTCCACTAGGAATTGACAATAGCCAGTCTTTAGCTCTCCCAGTTAAATTAAAGGCAAACAACCTAAGTTTCATCTGACTCTCGGTGATATGGGCTGGTGGGACACAAAATTGACACGTTTCGTAGAACCGACTCAAGTGTTCATGCGGGCTTTGAGCATCTCTCCCCTCATATTGGTTTTCTTTAAGACCCTGTTGTACAGTTGTTTTAATATCAATGGCTACGGGGTTAGCTGGTTGAAAAACATGGGTAAGCTGGCCACGGTTAGCCGCTAACCCATAGTCTTCCATCATAGGTCTGGCTGGTGGTGGGTCAGCTTCGTGATCTCCCATGGTAATTGGTTCAGTTTCAAGCGGTGTAGGGTTAATGTGTTGTGTTCTAGTGCTAGGATCAGCTGATCGAGCTAACCGGACAGCTTTCCGATTAGCTCTAGCAGTCTTCTCGATCTCACGATCGTGCAATAAATCTCCGGGTTGCACTCTACCTCGCATAAACAACAAACGAATACCATAGTAGCACTGCACAATACAGATTACATAAAACTGATTCAGATAGATTTTTGACAGAATTTAAATTGCAGAAATCCTAAATTATTACGATATTGCCTTGTTGAAATGATTCAACAGTCCCCGGCAACGGCACCAAAAACTTGATAGACTTTTAGCAAGTGTACTAAAACTATCGAAGTAATAAAATATAAGTTCGTATCCACGAGGACTGTGTTAATCTCAAGTTAGCAATATTGTTGATAATTAGGATGTATAAAGATTATGGTTGCCCTAGGCAGTTGGTTTGAGTGCATAAAAAGTAAATAAGCTGATAAAAGTTGTTTAGAATATATAAGGAGAGATGAGATCGAGTCTTTCGAATCCTCTGATTAAATCTGTTTGGTAAACTGCACCTATTTCTATGAATGATCCTCTAGTTTTACGATGGTTAACAAAAATAGTTCTAATCAATCCCTTGAGTTAGAACCCTCTTCTCGGATTACAGCCCCTAATTCCTTAGGTGATCTAATATTCCTTGAAGGTTTTAAACACGTTAACCTATTATCACAAATAAACGACTATCTATTCCTAGACTAACCTTGTTTATTCGAATAATTCAATTAGGTCTAAGTCGAAAGCTAGGGCCAGTAGTCATTCATTCTCACGAATTCATGTTATAAATTATCAATATATAAAAAGCATTAAGAGCAATTGAATTGAATAAAACTAGATTAGCATTCATAAGCAATAGAGTTTCACAGCCACTTGTGTTCAAACAAATTACATCAGATTCATCTCAGACTCAATCTCTAAGAGATTTAGCTACTCATAATGTAAATTACAAATAACTTAATCAATGGAAGCATGGAAACATACATAAACTGACTATTAGTTGGATGTGATGGCCACCTCTTCAGTTCTTTGCTCTCAAAATCGCGCTTCCAGTGTCCAAAATTCCGAACCCTTGTTTCTGAAAACAAATCAGCTAAAATAGGCAACCTGCGCCCACAATCGTGACACGATTTAAGGCATCGTGACATGATTCTTCATTAAACTCCCCAAGGTTTGCGCAAATCAGTTTCCCAACCGTGCACGATTGTGCAATCGTGACACGATTTTATAGGCAGAATTCCACTTCTAATCTGGTTACAAAATCGTGACACGATGCCCAAATCGTGTCACGATGCAATTTATTCAAGTTCTTGATGATTTCTTGCTTTTTGCACCCCAAGCTGTCTCAAATTGCTATACAAATGAAGCATACACTAACTAAGATTCTAAAAAATTACGTAATGACAAGATGTCATCACCTTTCATAATATCTTCAGAACACGAGGGTAGGTTTGTTTTATTTGAAAAATTAAGTGAATCATTTTTGAAACCAATACCTTCACCTCTGTTTCTGCTGATATTATAAATCATTGAGGCAATCTTACTTCTGTTGATTCTAGTTAAGATAAAATCTTGAAGTGCAATTTCTTGTTCACAAGGAATTTCTTCAGGTTTCTTATGAGCCATTTCTCTGAGTTCTCTAACTTCTTCATCAATCTCATTAATGTGATTCTGAAGTTGGAGATTCTCATCAGTCTGCAAGTTATATTTATTTTTCAAAGATTTTACTTGACTTAACTTGCTTCTGAGGTGGTTCATAAGATCTTTAACTATTTCAATAAGATCAAAACGAGTAAGATCATAATATACCTCATCTTCATCTTCTGAGTCTGAACCTGACTCTTCATCAGATGATGTTGTAGCAATCAGAGCTATATTTGCCTCTTCTTCATCTTCATTCTCAGAATCTGATTCAAATTCATTTTCAAGCTCATCCCAAGTGGCCATAAGACTTTTCTTGAATCTGTCTTTGAGGTTGCTTGATTTTGAGTTGTTCTTTCTGGATTTCTCCTTGGAACCAGATCCTTTGAAGTTACTGCTCCTGTTAGAAGATTTATTTTGTCTCTTCATTAAGTACTGAATTCTTTTAGAAATCATTTCCAGCTCCTCAGCTTCTGAATCTTCTTCAGAATCTCCCTCAAGAGATTCTTCATCAGATTCTAAAGCTTTTAGAGCTTTTAATGATTTTCCTTTAGATTTCAGTGTTATAGACTCAGACTGTCTAACAGATTTATCTTCATTGAGTCCCAATTCATACACTTTGAGAGAGCTTATGAGATCTTCAATACTTAGAGTATTTAGATCTTTAGCTTCCTCAATAGCAGCCATTTTAGGTCTCCATTTAGATGGCAGACTTCTGAGGATCTTGTTCACATGATCAGCAGATGAGTAACTCTTTTTCAGGATTTGAAGTCCAGAAACCAGAGTCTGAAATCTTGAGAACATAGTCTCAATGTTTTCATCCTCCTTCATTCTGAACAGCTCATACTGCTGAACAAGAAGATTTGCTTTTGCTTCTCTAACCTTCTTGTTTCCTTCATAGTTTGAGCAGAAAGAGGTGAAGATGGCTTTTGCTGTTGATTTGTTACTCAGCTTCAAGTACTCATTGTGAGGAAGAGAATCCACAATGATACCTCTTACATTATGATGCTTTCTGTAGATCTTTCTTTCAGCATCAGTAAGGCCTCTTCTATTAACAGCTACTCCTTCTTCATCAACTGGAATAGAAATTCCATCTTCTATGATATCCCATAAGGAGTCATCAATACCAATGATGTGGCTGTACATCTTGCTTTTCCACCAAGAAAATTTCTCAGGATCACCAGTAAACATAGGAGGTTTATGGTGTGAGTGAGATTTCCTTTCATCTGTACCATAACCACCACCACCACTTCTGGATGTGGATTCACCAGAATCACCAGAAGACATGTTTTTCTCAGGATCTTAAACTGACTCATTGTTAAGTGATTGAATATCAGAACCAGGGGCTCTGATACCAACTGAAGGTGAGAAAAACACACAAGAAGGGGGGTTGAATTGTGTGGGCTTTTTCTTTTCTTTCTCAAAAACTTATGTTAGTTCAGATTCTGATATTGATCAGATCTGAACTATTTTTCAGAGTTGTTTGCAGCGGGTAAGAGTAAATGAGAGAGAGAGAGACACACATGCAGTTTATCCTGGTTCCTTCCACAACCCGGAAGTAGTCCAGTCCCCTTGTTACTAACAAGAGATTTTCCACTATAATCAAACGAATACAATTGCTCAAAGCACATAGCTAAGAGACTTCCTTGCTCAAAGCACACAGCTAAGAGACTTCCTTGCTCAACCACAAAGGATGAGACTTCCTAATTGCTCAAGCACGCAGGCTAGAGGCTTTGAATCAAAGAGAATTACAACAGAAATCAGTTTGAGTTGAACACTTGATATACTATCAGTGGTGTTCACAAAATACAACACAGTTGAGACTCTACACTTAAGGAATTCTAAGATACAAAGGTTTGAAAGAATTCTTAAGTTATTTGATGACTGATAGTGAAAAACAGAGTATGACAGATTCTAGTTTTTTAGTCTTGTGAGCCTTAGTCTTCTTCTTCTTCAAATCTTCAATCTTTTATAGAGAATTAAAGAGTTGTTGTAGAAGATGCCATGTCATCAAAAGAGCCGTTGGTATTGAAGCTACAGCCAGCAGTAATTCTTTCCAGAACTGGTGCGCAAAACAGAGCAACACAATTTGAATTGTTTCCTTAAAACAGGGATCATGTTTTGCCCAGGGAGACAACCATTGCAAAGAGCTGTTCTGACACAACAGTACTTCACTGTTGACAGTTGCAAACGTTGACTGCTGCATTTCTTCAGACTTCAGAAGCTTCTCATCAGAAGCTGGCTTTAGACGTACATCAGAAGCTGGTCTTCGTACGGATCAGAAGCTGGTCTTCAGAAGTGTCTTCAGAAGCTGATCAGAAGCAGCACTTCAAAAGCTGCTCATCAGAAGCAGCACTTCAGAAGCTGCTCATCAGAAGTTGTTTGCAACATAAGCTTCAATAAATTCCTTTGCTCTTAACTTGATCTTTGAACCATTGTTAGATACCAATCTTTAAGCATATGGTTCTGCACACTAGAATCAAGCATTAGCATATCCAATTTTCTTCTTAACACTTTGTTATCATCAAAACTCAAAAGAGAGTTGTTCATACATTTTGTTTCAACATGGACTACTCCTGGGTTGTAGGAGAAACCAGTATAAAATTGCATTGTGTCTGCTTTCTTTCTCTCTATTGCCATCTCTTTATCTTTGTGTTCTATACTATATCCGCTGCAATCAGATTTTGTATACCACAGATTCTGATCAGCTTATAAATACTTAGAAAAAGGAAACTAGGAAAAGATCATGAAAAAAAAGATCTATGTGAAAATCACTTATTTAAATTGAAATATAGAGAAAAAAAAGATGGTTTCGGGTTAAAAAATTCCCAAAACAACCCCGTCAATAAATAAAATGGAAGAGAGAACTTACAAAGAGAGAAAATTAGAGTCAGCTTTTTGGAGGGGGAGGAGTTAGAGACGGTAGAACGAATTTAATATTTGACTTTAATGTCCATAATATATAAATTCTCAATTTTTTTACTAATAAATTATGATTTGTAAGATAAATCTATAATGAATATTACACAAGATTGAAAGACAAACGGGCTACATGTTGCGCTATTAACTCTTTTTAGATTGTAAAATCAATCATCTTAAAACTATGATCCTTTAAATTCTTTATAGAAGATCCATAATTTATGATTCTATGAAGTCAAAAAATCAAACGCAAATTATATAAAATTATGTTGATTGTCATAACCCGCAAACCGTATTCTATATTTGAGGATAACTTTTCTTTCTAACTTACTATACTAATTCACTATTTTATGCTGTCTTAACTGAGAAGATTTATTGCTTTGCTTTTCCCTTAAATTATGAGTATTGTTTTAGGAAGAAAGGGATGAGGTGTAGGAAATGAAAGAAATATCCCATGATACCCACATTGTGTGGTGTGTGTTTGGTCCTTTTTTCACGGTCTTCATTTATTTTATATTTTAGATAAACTTTTTCACTGTCTTTTTGGTCTAATTTTTTTTTATAAGCCTCTTGGTCTAATAATGACGTTATAACTTTATGAAAATTCATGCTCTAGGATTGAGTTCCTTGATTGAACTTCCACATTATAAGGACATGTACTTCAAAAAGCAGGAATTAAGAAACATATATTGACTTTGAAATTATGAAAACAAATTTTGGTCATTATCCAATTTATAAGAATTAATTTCATCATATAATCCAATATAATCCATGTCATGTACAAAGTATATTGAGAAGCCGTATAATTGCCTTGTGCGTACAAAGGGAAAGAAAGAGGCAATAATTTGCATATCAAATCTTATAATGAAAATTGGGACCATTTAAAAAGATAAGTAGTTGAATTGAGAGGAAGCTTTCACACATAAAGCCATGCGATTGAGATTGGGATGACCATATGAATTTAATTTAGTTATTATGACAGAGATTTCATGTTCTCATCATCAAGAGAAATTTTGCTAAGTTGGTGCAGCAGCTAGATTTCATCTCACATCCATACCCCACCACATTTTTTCTAGACATAATTAGACCACGTAGACACAATAACATTAATTGACCACGTGTCAGGAAAAAACTATTTCATGTTTTGGGGTAGCACAACCACATTTTTTAGCTTCGTTTATTCAGCATCAATACTTTCATCTTATACATTTTTGTCTTGTTGTGTTACTTAAATGGATTTGTATTCTATAGGTTACCTAGTGTCCTCGACCTACTCGAGATGTGCCATTTTGTGTTTTTTACGTAAACACCATAGGTATAAATTAAAAAGGATCACTTGCCTTTGCTTGTTATGCCATTCTGAAATTCTGGCTTGAACTTAGACAATACGAAAAACAGGGCACAAAGAAAGCAAAACAGAGCACAACTTAATTGGTTCAGGAGCAACAAATAAAAGTGCAGAAAAGTAAATAACACAGATATTTGTTAACTCAGTTCGGTGTAAATACCACCTACGTCTGGAGGATACCAATCCAGGAAGGAAATCCACTATTGGAATTAATCCTAAGACTCAAGACACAGATCCCCTGTTCCTAGTCTTCTGACTTAATCTCCTATAGTCCTGATTTCTACCCAACACCTGAGTATAAGAAACCCCCTTCTTACTTCCTAATCAAGCAACTACAACCCAGTTACTTAACAACTCTAAAATCAACCCAGTTTTGAAGACAACTTCAATACATCAATGAACAACACTCGTACCTAAAGGCTTAGAGTGAATTACAACTCAAACACAGCTAAACCAACTCAGATGAGTGGTGTACAAATAAACCTAAGTTTAAAACACAAAGACTCTAAACTCTGATTTCTGATATATTCTTCGTAGTCTTCAACAGGTAGCAGCACATCTCCTTAAATAGGCTTCAGCAGCTCTCTTAATTCTGAATCCAATCTTCTACAATTGATATGTTTCTGAATTATGAAAGGCTCAATAAGGAAACAAATATTTCTGAACTCTATCTTGTAAATATTCTTCAGCACAAATATTCAAACATAAATACGAAGCCAATTTTCATAAGATCTTCAACAAATTAATTTAGCCTTCTAGAAATACTTCAGCCATAATAAATCTTCAGCAAATCTCCAACAGATACGCACAGCATTAATGCATAAAAACCTAGCTTCTGAAGGTTAGCTTCTGAAGTCCAGCTTCTGAAGGTCAACGCTGGTCAACGTCTGAACAGTGCGTCTGAAGTACTGTTCAGCGTCTGAAGGCACTTTCAGCGTCTGAAGCACTGTTCAGCATCTGAAGGCCAAAACTGCATCTGAACCTCCTCAAATCCAAATTCTTGCTTCTGAAGACTTCTCTAACACATGTAGATGCTTTGCTTGAACACTTTGATTTTACCAAAACATGTAGCCAACATCTAAATACTCAACAATCTTCCCCTTTGGCAAATTTTTGGCTAAAATCAAATGCAACACTAAATCAAGTTCTTCAAATCAACATAAACAAACTCAGCAATGAAGAACAACAAACAATCAAACATAGCACACATATCACAGAGTTAGTAGGAGTGGATAAAGCTATGTTAAACCATGTTAAACCAAACAAACACATACACAACAGCTTCAGTTCTTCAAAACACAACACAACACATCCTGACAACCTGAAGCACACAAAACTACTGATCATCTTCTGATACTTCTCAGTCTCTGATCATCACATGAAAAATCCCTCTGAAACTTCACAAACACATACCAGCAACATACACCAGCTTCAAAACAACTCTCCCCCTGCAACTCAGCACACATACAATACTCCCCCTTAATTCTGAACTGCAGAAAACTCTGAGACATAGGCTTCTGAAACTGAAACACATCAATACTCAGGAACATAACACTCATGCACTCCCCCTGAGACATAAACTCCCCCCAAACACATCTGCACAGCTCTTGTTATATTTCTGAAATCTGAACAACTCTGTCAGCTTCTGAAAACTCTCAATTCTGAACAAACACTTCTGAATACATTCTGAATCACAACACAAGTTTTTCTCCCCCTTTTTAGCCACAAAATTATGACAAAAACTCAGAATTCATATAGGGAATAAAAACAAAACAAGTAACACAGATCCTCAAAACTGAATGTATATCAGACTCAGACTCAGGATCAAACTCAGCATTTGCAAATCTGGCAGGTACTCTATCTTCCTCACATCCAGCTTGCTGTAATTGCTATAAGTCCTCATGCAGACAAACACCCAACTTGCTTCTCAGATTCTCAAACTGTTTGGCATCCAAAGCTTTTGTGAAAATATCAGCAATCTGGTTCTCAGTATCCACATGTTCAAGCTGAACAATCTTTTCCTCCACAAGATTTCTGATAAAATGATGTCTGATATCAATGTGCTTGGTCCTGCTGTGTTGTATGGGGTTCTTAGAAATGTTAATTGCACTTAAATTATCACAGTATAGGTTCATAACACCTTGTTCAATGTTGTATTCTTCCAGCATTTGCTTCATCCATACCAACTGTGAACAACTACTTCCAGCTGCTATATATTCAGCTTCAGCTGTAGACAATGACACACAGTTTTGTTTCTTGCTGAACCATGAAATTAAGTTATTCCCCAGAAAGAAACATCCACCAGAAGTACTCTTCCTGTCATCTGCACTTCCTGCCCAATCAGCATCATAATACCCAATCAATTCAGAATTTTCACTGTGTGAGTACATGATTCCATAATCACTTGTACTGTTGACATACTTCAGGATCCTCTTTACTTGTGTCAAATGACTCATCTTAGGATCAGCTTGATATCTTGCACACACTCCAACAGCAAAAGTAATATCAGGTCTGCTTGCAGTTAAGTACAGTAAACTTCCAATCATACTTCTGTATTGGCTTTGATCAACTGAAACTCCTTGTTCATCTTTAGTTAATTTCAGATGTGTAGCAGCAGGTGTTCTCTTATGACTAGCACTCTCCATTCCAAATTTCTTCACTATATTCTTGGCATATTTACTCTGAGAAATGAATATAGTATCTTCCATTTGTTTGACTTGCAGTCCAAGAAAATATGTAAGTTCACCAACTAGACTCATTTCAAATTCTGACTGCATCTGCTGAACAAACAACTGAACCATCTTGTTTGACATCCCACCAAACACTATGTCATCAACATAAATCTGTGCTATCATTTAACTTCCATTTTCTTCTTTCACAAACAAAGTCTTGTCAGATCCCCCTTTTCTGTATCCTTGAGTCACAAGAAATTGAGTAAGTCTTTCATACCATGCTCTAGGTGCTTGCTTCAATCGATACAAAGCCTTCTTCAATTTGTAAACATGATCTGGAAATTTATGATCCACAAACCCTTTAGGCTGTTCAACATAGACTTCTTCTTGTAAATAACCATTCAGAAAAGAACTCTTCACATCCATCTGAAACAATTTAAACTTAACAATGCAAGCTACACCCAACAGTAATCTTATGGACTCTAATCTGGCCACAGGTGCAAAGGTTTCATCAAAGTCCAGTCTTTCCACTTGAGTATATCCTTGAGCAACTAACCTTGCCTTGTTTCTGACCACAAATCCATTTTCATCTGTTTTGTTCTTGTAAATCCACTTAGTGCCAATCACATTTAACCCTTCTTGTCTTGGAACAAGATCCCACACTTCACTTCTTTTGAATTGATTCAACTCATCTTGCATGGCTTCAATCCAGAATTCATCAGTTAGAGCTTCTTTTATAGTTTTGGGTTCAAACTTTGACACAAAGCATGAATCAGTAGCAACAGCATCTGAACTTCTGGTTCTGACTCCTTGATCTAAGCTTCCAATGATTAAATCTCTAGGATAATCCTTCTGAACTCTAATGGATGGTCCTTTACCAGTAGAAACATGATCTGGATGAATTTCTGCTTCTTCAGACTCTACTTCATTTTCTGCTTCTGACAGTTGTTCTTCTGATGTTTCAGAACCTGGAACCACTTCAGACTCACTTCTTTCATTCTCAGCAGACAGATCATCAATCACAACATTAATGGACTCCATCACAACCTTGGTTTTAGAATTAAACACTCTATAGGCTCTGCTGTTCACTGAATAACCCAGAAAAATACCTTTATCAGACTTAGGATCCAGCTTTCTTCTATTTTCTCTATCAGCCAAAATATAACATTTGCTGCCAAAAACATGAAAATATTTGACTGTAGGCTCTCTTCCTTTCCACAATTCATACAAAGTAGATGCAGTACCCTTCTTCAAAGTCACTCTATTGTGTATGTAACAAGTTGTATTCATAGCTTTAGCCCAAAACATGTAAGGTAGCTTCTTAGCATGTAACATGACTCTTGCAGATTCTGCTAATGTCCTGTTCTTCCTCTCAACTACACCATTTTGCTGAGGTGTTATAGGTGCAGAGAACTCATGCTTGATCAATTCAGAAGCACAGAACTCAGAAAATTTCTTGTTCTCAAACTCTTTCCCATGATCACTTCTGATTCTGATAATACCACAGTCCTTCTCTCTTTGTAACTGAGTGCACAACTCTTTAAACACTTCAAATGTATTTGACTTCTCTCTAACAAAGCTAACCCATGTGAATCTTGAATAGTCATCAACAACCACAAAAGCATATCTCTTTCCTTCAATACTCTCAACTTGCATAGGCCCCATTAAATCCATATGTAACAGTTCTAGTACTTTAGTAGTTACCTGGTGTACTAATCTGGGATGAGACTTTCTTGTTTGTTTTCCAATTTGACAATCACCACAAACATTGTCCTCATTGATCTTCAGATTAGGTAGACCTCTGATAGCTTCAGTACTCAGGATTTTCTTCATACCTTTCTGATTCAGATGACCCAGTTTCTGGTGCCAGAGTCTGACTTCCTCTTATGAGCTCATAAGACAGGTAGTCAGGCTTCTTTCTTCTTCAGGCACCCATAAATAACAATTATCTTTAGATCTGCAGCCTCTCATCAAAACCTTACCTTCTTCACTAGTTACCAAGCATTCTTCCTTGTGGAAATTCACTCTCAAGTCTTGATCACATAGCTGGCTAATACTGATCAGATTAGATGTCAACCCTTTCACAAGTAACACACCATTAAGTCTTGGTAAACCATCACTGATTAAGTCACCTATACCAAGAATCTCACCTTTAGCTCCATCACCAAATGCCACATAACTCCTAGAGTAAGGCTTTAAATTACTCAGAAGCTTCTTCACACCAGTCATGTGTCTTGAACACCCACTATCAAAGTACCAGTCTTCTTTAGAAGTGGCTCTCAAAGATGTATGAGCTATAAGGCCAACAGTCTTGTCTTTGGGCTTCCACACCTTCTGAACATTATTTCTGGTTGCAGCTGGTTCCACTCTTCTATACTAAAAATGCTCAGGATAGCCATATAGTTTGAAGCAAAAAGGTTTAATATGCCCCTTCTTTCCACAATGATGACAGATCCAGGGATGATTTCTTCTCTTGTTTCTGTTAAACTTCTGAGGTTGCTTCTGAGCTTGCTTCTGAGGTCTCATCTTGGATGTCCCAATCATAGGATCATAAGTTTTAGTAGCAGGAACAAACCTTTTAGCAGGATTCTTCTGTTTAAGGTTCTGAGTCTGATCAACAAATCCTAAACCAGTTTGTTTTCCTTGTTTCTGATTCTCCAATTTCTCCTCCAGCACATGAGTAGTAGTATTCATCATTCTGACCTGCTTTTTCATATTCTCAAGGTGGGAATTTAGTTGACTCACTTCTTCTTTGAGATCAGAATTCTGCACTAAAAGTTCACCTTTCTCAGCCTCCAGTTGACAGATTGTCTCCTTCTGATCCAGAATTTCCTTGCAAACTTCTACACTTTTGATGTATAGCTTTTTGTAATTGTCAGCCAGTTCATCATATAAGAGTTTTTCAACTCTGGCTTCAGACACAGATAAAACTTCAGACTCTGAGTCAGACTCAGATAAAGTCTCAGACTCTAAAACTGCTTCAGTCTTTGAACTAGCTCCTGACTTCTGAGGCTTGAACCTTACCATCAGACTTGTATCACACTTAGCAGATTCATTCTCTATATCTTCTTCTGAGTCTTCATCAGACCAAGATACAGCTAAGCTCTTCTTCTGCTTTTTAAGAAAAGTATGACATTCTGATTTGATATGTCCATAACCCTCACACTCAAAGCACTGCACACCTTTAGCTTGATTACTCTTCTCCTCAGTATTGGTCTTCTTCACATCACTATGTTGCTTCTTGATGTTGAATCTGAAGTTCTGACCTTTGGTTTTGGATTTCCTGTCAACATGCTTCAGAATTTTATTGAACTGTCTTCCCAGCAACACAAGTGCTTCTGATAAATCACCATCATCCTCATCACACTCTTGTTGATCTTCATCTTCAGTATTAACAGCAAAAGCAATTCCTTTCCCTTTCTTCTCAGGCTGTTTGCAGAAAGCAGTTTCAAAATTCAGCAGAGATCCAATCAGCTCCTCAACCTTCATAGTGGAGATGTCATGAGCTTCCTCTATTGCAGTCACCTTCATGTCAAACCTTTTGGGAAGTTACCTGAGAATTTTTCTGACTATCTTCTCATCTGACATCTTCTCTCCAAGAGACTCAAAAGAATTTGCCATATCCAGGACATTCATATAGAAATCTTGAATGTTTTCATCCTCCATCATCTTCAAATTCTCAAACTTAGTGGTAAGTAATTGGAGTCTGGACATCTTCACCTTTGAGGTTCCTTCATGAGTGGTCTTCAGTATTTCCCAGACATCCTTGGCTATGGTACACTGCTTGATGAGTCTGAACATGTTTTTGTCCACTCCATTGAATAGTGCATTCAAAGCTTTGGAGTTTCCAAGAGCCAGATCATCTTCAGCCTTCGTCCACTCTTCTTCTGGTTTCAGCACCTTAGTCTTGTTCCCATCTTTGTCTAAAACAACTGGATGATCCCAACCTTTTAGCACAGCTTTCCAAATTCTGCTGTCAATGGATTTCAGAAAGGCACACATTCTAGACTTTCAATATTCGTAATTTGTGCCATCCAGCAATGGTGGTCTGTTGACATATCCTCCCTCCTTGTCCATGCTTGCCAGAAAACTCTTCCCTGGAGCTCACCCAATCACAGGCAGGGTGCCTGCTCTGATGCCAATTGAAATTCTGGCTTGAACTTAAACAATATGAAAAACAGGGCACAAAGAAAGCAAAACAGAGCACAACCTAACTGGTTCAGGAGCAACAAATAAAAGTGCAGAAAAGTAAATAACACAGATATTTGTTAACCCAGTTCGGTGTAAATACCACCTACGTCTGGAGGATACCAATCCAAGAAGGAAATCCACTATTGGAATTAATCCTAAGACTCAAGACACAGACCCCCTGTTCCTAGTCTTCTGACTTAATCTCCTATAGTCCTGATTTCTACCCATCACCTGAGTATAAGAAACCCCCTTCTTACTTCCTAATCAAGCAACTACAACCCAGTTACTTAACAACTCTAAAATCAACCCAGTTTTGAAGACAACTTCAATACATCAATGAACAACACTCGTACCTAAAGGCTTAGAGTGAATTACAACTCAAACACATCTAAACCAACTCAGATGAGTGGTGTACAAATAAACCTAAGTTTAAAACACAAAGACTCTAAACTCTGATTTCTGATATATTCTTCGTAGTCTTCAACAGGTAGCAGCACATCTCCTTAAATAGGCTTCAGCAGCTCTCTTAATTCTAAATCCAATCTTCTACAATTGATATGTTTCTGAATTATGAAAGGCTCAATAAGGAAACAAATATTTTTGAACTCTATCTTGTAAAGATTCTTCAGAACAAATATTCAAACATAAATACGAAGCCAATTTTCATAAGATCTTCAACAAATTAATTCAGCCTTCTAGAAATACTTCAGCCACAATAAATCTTCAGCAAATCTCCAACAGATACGCACAACATTAATGCATAAAAACCTAGCTTCTGAAGGTCAGCTTCTGAAGTCCAGCTTCTGAAGGTCAACGCTGGTCAACGTCTGAACAGTGCGTCTGAAGTACTATTCAGCGTCTGAAGCACTGTTTAGCGTCTGAAGGCACTTTCAGCATCTGAAGGCCAAAACTGCGTCTGAACCTCCTCAAATCCAAATTCTTGCTTCTGAAGATTTCTCTAACACATGGAGATGCTTTGCTTGAACACTTTGATTTTACCAAAACATGTAGCCAACATCTAAATACTCAACAATATCCCCCTTTGGCAAATTTTTGGCTAAAATCAAATGCGACACTAAATCAAGTTCTTCAAATCAACATAAACAAACTCAGCAATGAAGAACAACAAACAATCAAACATAGCACACATATCACAGAGTTAGTAGCAGCGGATAAAGCTATGTTAAACCATGTTAAACCAAACAAATACATACACAACAGCTTCAGTTCTTCAAAACACAATACAACACATCCTGACAACCTGAAGCACACAAAACTACTGACAGTTTATAATCCAAGATATCAGATTTTCACCAAGAAACTGACAGTTTCCACTAGTGGACTTTCTTTCAATCCTGTCCCCAGCATAGTCAGCATCAGAGAATCCAACTAGCTTATAATCCAAGGATTTCTTAAACAGAAGTCCCAGATTAGTTATTCCTTTCAGATACCTAAAGTTTCTCTTGACAACAGTCATATGAGATTCTCTAGGATCTGACTGGATTCTAGCACACAGACATACACTAAATAAAATATCTGGCCTAGAAGCAGTTAAGTATAACAGAGAACCTATCATACCTCTATAAAGCTTCTGATCTACTTTTGAGCCATTGTCATCTTTGCTTAAGGTGCAGGTAGGATGCATTGGTGCTGTCATCAGCTTACAGTCATCAAGCTGGAACTTCTTCAGAAGCTCCTTTGTGTATTTGGACTGATGAACATACACACCATCTTTGCATTGATTGATTTGAATTCCAAGAAAGAATTTCAATTCTCCCATCATGCTCATTTCAAATTCATCCTGCATTAACTTTGAAAATTCTTTGCAAAGAGAGGCATTAGTAGAACCAAATATGATATCAATAACATATATTTGCACAATTAAGATGTCTTTCTTAAGAGTTTTTCTAAAGAGTGTATTGTCAACTTGACCTCTTACAAAATCATTTTTAAGTAAGAAATTACTTAGTCTTTCATACCAAGCTCTAGGAGCTTGTTTTAGACCATATAGAGATTTCTTAAGCTTAAAAACAAAATCTGGATGTTTTACATCTTCAAAACCAGTAGGTTGTTTAACATAAACTTCTTCAGAAATAACTCCATTTAAAAAAGCACTCTTAACATCCATTTGATACAAGATGATATCATGATTAACAGCATAGGAAAGAAGTAACCTGATTGCTTCCAGTCTTGCAACTGGAGCAAATGTCTCAGTGTAGTCTATTCCTTCCTGCTGGCTGTAGCCTTGAGCAACCAGTCTTGCCTTGTTTCTGATCACTTCTCCTTGTTCATTAAGCTTGTTTCTGAACACCCATTTTGTTCCAATGATGTTCTTGTTTTCTGGTTTTGCAACTAGATCCCAGACATCATTCCTTTGAAACTGGTTCAGTTCTTCTTGCATGGCTACAATCCATCATCAGCAAGTGCTTCATCAGCTGTTGTGGGTTCAATCATTAATAGTAGTTCAATCATAGACTCATTCTGACAGAATGCTGATCTTGTTTTCCTAGGACTATTCTTGTTCCCAATAATTAGCTCCTCAGGATGTGAAGACTTGTACTTGAATGAAGTTTGGGTGGATTAGCCTATGAAGAATCACCAGGGGCTTGTTCAGAACCATGCTGATCTTGAATAGTTTCAGGAGGAGTGTCAGCATCTGAGAGTTTTTCAGTTTCTTCAGAATTTTCAGCTTCTGAACTTTCTTCAGACTCTGAACTCTGTTCAGGTTCTGAAGGTTCTTCTGAGAATCTGAAATCTGCAAAACTCTCAACCAGCTCTGGTATTTCATTACCAGGCTTCTTATCATCAAATCTTATGTGTATTGATTCTTCAACAACATGTGTTTCAGAATTATACACCCTGTATGCTTTAGATCTCTCTGAGTATCCTAAAAAGGTACCCTTTTAAGCCTTAGCATCAAATTTCTTTAGGTAGATCTTATTGTTCAGTATGTAGCAAGTACAACCAAACTAATGAAAAGAATAAATACTTGGTTTTCTTCCTTTAAATAGTTCATATGGCTGTTTTAGTCAGAATAGGTCTGATATAGATCATGTTCTGAATATAACATGTTGTGTTAACAGCTTCTTCCCAAAAGTACTTTGCAATTTTGGATTCATGGATCATGGTTCTGGCCATTTCTTGCAAAGACCTGTTCTTTCTCTCTACAACTCCATTTTGTTGTGGAGTTCTAGGAGATGAGAACTCATGGAGAATTCCATGATCTTCACAAAAATTTTCAAAAGGTTCATTTTCAAATTCCCCACCATGATCACTTCTGACTTTTAAAATTTTCAAGTCAGTTTCATTTTGTACTTGTTTGCAGAATTTAATAAACACATCATATGTTTCATTTTTAGTTCTAAGGAATTTAACCCAAGTCCACCTACTATAATCATCAACAATTACAAGTCCATACTTCTTCCCATTGATTGAAGCTGTTCCAACAGGACCAAACAAATCAATGTGAAGCAGTTCTAAAGGTTTTGAGGTGGAAACAATGTTTTTGGATTTAAAAGATGTTTTAGAAAATTTTCTTGTTTGGCATGCTCCACACAGAGCATCTGAGTGATAGTTAATGTTTGGCAGGCCTCTGACCAGTTGCAACTTGCTAAGCTTAGAGATAAGTCTCCAGTTAGCATGTCCCAACCTTTTGTGCCATACCCATTTCTCATCACTCATAGACAGAAGGCAAACTACCTTCTGCTGAACCAGTTCTGAAAAATTGATTTTATAAACATTGTTTTTCCTATTTCCTTTGAACACAACAGATTTGTCTTTGTTGTTGATTACAGTACATGTGTTCTTATTAAACAGGACTTCATAATTACTGTCACATAATTGACTTATGCTAAGTAAATTATGTCTAAGTCCATCTACCAACCAAACATCATCAATGGACAGGGAAGAATTACCTATCTTACCAGTACCAATGATCCTTCCTTTCTGATTTCCTCCAAACCCCACAGTTCCTCCCTCTTTCATGCTCAGGGTTTGGAACATAGACTTGTCTCCTGTCATATGACACGAGCATCCACTGTCTAGGTACCAAGACCTTTCCTTTTCTTGGGATGACAAGCATATCTGCAACAGAAATTATCTCAGACTTAGGTACCCAGATTTTCATGGGTCCTTTATGGTTAGTCCTGAAAGGTTTGGTCTTTTGTTGCACCTTATGTCTGGAGTTATAATACTCAGACTTGTTCAGATACTTTGGATATAAATCCTTAAATCTTGAATAAGTCTTAGTTTTAGAGACTGAGTTCTTCAGAACCTGAGTTCCCAATGGTTTTGACTCAGATTTCTTGAGAAACTGAGACTTGAAGGTCTTTGGTTCTGAGTTGTTTAGAGTCTGAACTATTGAACACTTTGGTTCTGATTTCTTCAGAACTCTAATTTTGTTAGCTCCTGACACAAGGCAAACTTCAGTTTGTCCTTTCTTAAAACAATCAAACACAGATGACAAAATGGCTTTCTTTTGATTGCTTTGCCTGACATTCTGGTTTTGAAAATGTTTTGAATAGACTGGTTTAGTAGTTTTGAAGTTTTCATGAACCCAGTCTTAGTAAAATTTGAGTTTGAATTCTTCAGACTCTGAGACTTACTAGTTTCAGGTTCTGAACTCTTCAGACTCTGAACATTTTCAGGTTTAGAGTCTGATTTTCTCATACTCTTAGGCTTATGACCTTTTGGTTTAGATTTAGGCAAAGTTTTAATATCTACCTTCATCTTCCCCTTAGGTTCAGAAGCTTTAGAGTCTGAGCAGTTCAGAACTTCAGACTTTGCAGTCTCAGTTTCTGCTGAATTCAGTTTCTCAGAACTGTCAGAAGCAAGCACAAAGCACACCTCAGTGCCTTTGAAAATATTTTCAGAACAAGGTGATATTTTTGATTCATTTGAAAGATTGAATGAATCATTTTTAAAACCAATGCCTTCACCTTTATTTCTGTAAATGCTATAAATCATAGAAGCAATCTTACTTCTACTGATTCCAGTTAAAATAAAGTCCTGAAGAGCAATTTCATGTTCATTTGGAATTTCTTCAGGTTTCTTATGAGACACATCTCTGAGTTCTCTAACTTCTTCATCAATCTCAATGATTTGATTCTGAAGTTTGAGATTCTCCTCATTCAGCAAGTTATGTTTATTTTTCAAAGATTTTAATTCACCTAACTTGCTTTTGAGATGGTTCATAAGATCTTTAACTGTTTCAATCAGTTCAGATCTTGTAAGTTCAGAGTATACCTCATCTTCCTCATCAGAGTTTGAACATGATTCTACATTAGAAAATGCAGTTGCCATTAAAGCCAGATTTGCTTCCTCTTCATCATCAGACTCAGAATCATTGTCAAGATCATCCCATGTTGCCATAAGACTTTTCTTGAGTTTGTTTCTGAAGTTACTTGACTTAGAGCTGGGCTTCTTTGATTTCTCTTTTGACTTGTCCTTCTGAAAATCAGGACAAACAGCAATGAAGTGACCAGGCTTCTTGCAATTGTAGCAGTCCTTCTGATTTTCCCTCTTTGAACCAGATCCTTTAAAGTTGCTGCTTCTGTTAGAGAATTTCTTCTTTCTATTCATTAAGTACTGAATTCTTTTGGAAAGCATTGCAAGCTCTTCAGCATCTGAATCTTCTTCAGAATTTCCCTCAGGAAATTCTTCTTCAGATTCAATAGCCTTTAGAGCTTTAACAGACTTTCTTTTGGATTTCAGTGCTATTGATTTAGGCTCTCTAACAGAATCATCTTCATTAAGTCCCAGTTCATGCAATTTGAGGGAGCTTATAAGATCTTCAATACTTAAAGTATTTAGATCTTTAGCTTCCTCAATAGCAGTTACTTTGGGTCTCCATTTAGATGGCAGACTTCTTAGGATTTTGTTCACATGATCAGCAGTGGTATAACTCTTCTTCAGAATCTGAAGTCCAGAAACCAGAGTCTGAAATCTTGAGAACATAGTCTCAATATTTTCATCCTCTTTCATTCTGAACAGTTCATATTACTGAACAAGAATATTAGCCTTTGTTTTTCTAACTTTTTTGTCACCATCATAGTTAGAGCAGAGGGAGTTGAATATGGCTTTAGCTATTGATTTATCACTCAGCTTTTGATACTTAGTATGAGGTAGAGAATCCACAATGATACCTCTGACATTGTGGTGTTTTCTATAAATCTTCCTCTCAACATCACTCAAGCCTCTTCTGTTGACAGCTACACCTTCTTCATCAACTGGAATAGAGATTCCATCTTCTATTATATCCCACAAAGAATCATCAATATCAATGATGTGGTTGTACATCTTGCTTTTCCACCATGATAACTTTTCTGGGTCACCAGTAAACATTGGAGGTTTATTGTGTGACCTAGATTTTCTTTCCTCAATACCATAGTCATATGAATAAGAAGTACCAGTACCTCTTTAATTTATGGGAGAGGGTGGAGGTGAACTATTTGATGACATGTTTTTCTCATGATCTCACTGACTCACTGTTAAGTGATTGAATATCATAACCGGAGCTCTGATACCAACTGAAGGTGAGAAAAATAAACAAGAAGGGGGGGTTGAATTGTATGTGGGCTGTTTTAAAATTCTTGTTCTTTCTCAAAATTTTGGTTCAGTTCAGAAGTTGATTCCGAACTTTTTTCAGAGTGTTTATGCAGCGGATTAAATAGAGAAGAGAAAGGGAAAGAGAGACACACAATATTTTTATACTAGTTCCTTCCACAAGTTGGAAGTAGTCTAGTCCCCCTGTCACTTACAGGAGATTTAACTATAATCAAACTGATTACAATTGCTCAAAACACAAAGTTAAGAGACTTCAATGCTCAAACACCTAGTAAGAGACTTCTAATGCTCAAGACACTAAGTCAAGAGACTTCCAATGCTCAATACACAAAGTAAAGAGACTTCTCTGCTCAAAGCACAAAGCTAAGAGACTTCTAATTGCTCAGAACACAAAGTAATGAGACTTCAGATTGCTCAGTACGCAGACTGAGACTTTGGTTCAAACTGATTTACAAATAAAGAAGTTTGAGTTGAACACTTGATCAAATATCAGAGGTGTTCACTTAATACAACTCAGGTATAAGACTCTAACCTTAAGAAATTCTAAGATGAAAACTTTTTAAGAATTTCTAAGAGTTTTGGTGACACTCGAATTTTTACAGCAAAACAGAGCACAGTTTCAGTTCTTTTGTTCCAAGAGTCATAGCCATTTTTCTCTTCAAATCTTCACCCTTTTATAGAGGAAAAGATAGCTGTTGAGAATTGCCAGAAATCCAGCAAAGAGTCGTTGCAAATTGGAAGCTAGGTCAGCTAAAAATGTGAGCTAAACTGAGCAGAAAACTGTAACACCCATACTAATGTAATCTAGAATATTAGCATGCGCATTAAACTGATACTGGATACATTTAAATTTTCAAAAATAATATTAATACATACAACTGAAAGAGTACGAGTGGCTCGTTTATACAATTATCCGAATACTAAAAATGAGTACTTATACATAATATTGATAATCTCCTGAGCTTGTACTTGACGAGCAACTGCACTCCCATCCAGTATCTCCCTGATGATCTTCTTCACGAACCTCTTGCTTACCTGAAAACCTGCACCAGAAGGATTGGGATGAGACATAATGTCTCAGTGAGCTCCAGCCCAACCTACTGTTGGCAACCACGGGGGAAACCTAGGGTCGTCGTGCCTACTCTTGGCAATCTTGGGGATTCCTACGATCGCCGTCTTTCTCTAAATGTTCTGCGATCAAGGGAAACTAGGATCGCTATATGTCTTAATCTTATGCTTATCATATTCTTGCCTTAAACTTAAACTCATACTTAGTGATCTGGGGACATCATATGATCACTTTCTTTCTCTGCTGACTACTTGTCATACTCTCATAATAATTCATAAGTATCAATATACATCATTCTTAATCATAAAATTAGTAAGTCAGCGTTGAACAAACAATCATTATCTTGGTTCATTTTACGGAGTGCATCTGGGTGGAGTAACCCCGAAGTACATCTCCCATCATACCGGTGAAACTCCTATCATATCAAGCTAACACCGGACTCCTCTTATCATTGTGTGGACAACTCTCTCAAAGAAGTCCCATCTGGCGTATCCCGGAGTCTGCTGAACACAACTTATCTTACATGTAGACAACCCTCTCGGAGAAGTCCCATCCGGCATAATCCGGAGCCTGCTGGACATGTTTCATCTTTTAACATACGTGTGGACAACCCTCTCAGAGAAGTCCCATCTGGCGTACCCCGGAGCCTGCTGGACAAGTTTAACATAGTTTTATAACTTACGTGTGGATAGCCCTTTCGGAGAAATCCCATCCGGCAGAATCCGGAGTCTGATAAACACGTATAATCTTTATCATTGAGTTCTTAACTTAAGTTCATATGTATATCTAATACGTTTCATATTCTTGTGCATATCTAATGCATTCTTTAAGTAATCATTCCTAAATGCTTAACCTATAAAAGGTTCTTAACTTTGAACATTGGATCATTCTCGTGCTTTCGCACACTTAATTGAGTGCATCTTAAGCTTGCTATCCTAGGTGCATTCTCATTAATTCTTATCTTAAGTACTTGTAAGTACGTCTAATACTTTACTATAAGCTTTTGCATATTTAATGCATTCCTTAAGGGGACCAATCTCCCAATACTTAACATATGAGTATAGGGTCATAGGCTTATCGTTTTCATAAGCCTCTACTTGATTGTTGGAAATGTTCCCATACCCGTCTAAACTTTGTCCTCACAATTCTAAGTTATTGTACCATCCTTGTTCCTTATAATTACATCCTTTAAGGAGCCTCTTGGACGAGTTAAAATGGTGTTTAATGATTCTTAAATGTTTTTGGAGGAAACGGATGCGAAAAACCTCGCATACGCGCACCAGAACACCCAAAACAGCTCAACTGCCATGAGCTGTTCTGGTGTGGTCGCTATAGCCACGGGCTGGTCGCTATAGCGACCGTAGGTAGAACCCAAAATTGTGCCTGCTCGCTGCAGCGACGAGCTGGTCACTGTAGCAACCATGACAGTTCAGAAAAAGTCCAGATATTGCATTTTTCACCATTTCAAACCATTCCAGTTTAACCAAGCTTCCCAAAGGTGTTAAAAAGGATTTTTCTTTAACAATTAAACAGTTTAAACATAATAGAACAAGGAATTAGCACATAACAAAGATTAGGGCACATTTTCTAAACCTCGCTCAAATTATAATTAAAACTTAAACTTACTCAAAGCGGGTTTTAAAACCCTGTGGAGCTCACCTTAAGCCTTGATTGGTGCTTTGTCAAGCTTATTCCAAAACCTTAACTTGCTCTTCTCCTTTCCTTGATCCTCCTTTAATGTTCTTTTGCTCTAAAATCCCAAAAATTAGGCTTGCTAGCCAAGGTTCCTCAAGATTTGATGAAGTTTAGAAGGATGGTGGTGAAGGATGTTGGTGGTCGAAATCCCTAGAGAGAGGGAGGATAAAATTCTAGTATGGTAGAGAGAGAAATGGAAGAAGAAATATGAGGGAAATATCTTGGTTTTTTCCTTATATAAAAATTCTCTCTTCCATAATTATAAGTTTGACATTGCTTACTCATTAATCCTCTGATACTGCTAAAAGTTACGTCTAAGCGGGATGTTACACTCTACCCCCCTTAAAGAAATTTCGTCCACGGAATTTAGAATCCTCTTGAAATCACATAATAAAAGACCCTTCATACTTCTTTCCCCTATTAGCCAATTCTCTACTCAACTTGCTTATCGGAATTCCCTGATTATCTGAGGATCTGACATGTAGATTTCTCATGAACCTAAATTAACTTGGATGGTTAGAATTGTCCCATCTCTGTAAGTCAAGAATATTTGACAATCTCTTCTATAATTGAGAGGCTTGCTGCACATTACATGGTTCTTACACAATGGGGCGCGCGGTTATCTAAACCAAGACCCGACTCATTTAACTATGCCTCTTCTCCACACACTCCGTGTGAATCCATTTTAAGGTTATTAAGCATCAGATACTCTTAATGAACCCATAAGTTTCCTTCATAGTCCGCGTAATCTTACTCTGACGACATTGAGTCGATCTTGTTTTCCTCAAATAATTCCATTCCTCAAAAGTTAATTGCACTGCATCTAATTCCAATGAATTATTATCTTTATCTTTCGTCTCATATGACGACATCTTACTTATAGACCTATGTCATACATTTCCATATAGAATCATCTTTACACCGAAAACATCTGATATTGTGTACGCACATGCAAATGCAAGGATTATTCCAACTTCGTTTAATATTCAAAACACAAGCAGGAGGCTTCACTTCTAGTACTTGCTCCTTTTTTTTCGACATCTCGACGTGCTACTTATCACAATCCTCATTATTACTTCCACTACGGAATTCTCAAGAGCTCGCGGAATTTTACAGATTTCTCCCGTTCTGCTCCAATTGGTTTACGACGTCACTTATCTTAATAACTTAGAAATCATTCTTCATTACTTGGAGCTTATTAATCTCCTATCATTCTTGTCACTACTTATCTCGAGTTCTAGCCGTAGCGTAAATATTTCTACACCAATAATCCAAAACTAATATGAGTTTAGTCCAAGTGATGAGTGGTATAAATCATCTCACATGTCATCATATGGTACATTTCATAGCATATAATTTATATACATAAGCGAGCACGTGTACACTACTGACGGGTACACAATACATCACCTCATCCTTGTCCGACTAACGGGACATCATTCTTGATCTTAACATATTTGAGACACTACCACATCAATTAGGAATCTTTTCTTACTCTTAACTCATTTTGTAACATCCGGGATTTGCCTTTCAACTGGCTTGCCAGGTTTGCCCCGCCAATGTTACTCGTGTTTATTTCTTAAGTATACAACAACCTATAACGTAAATTCTGGTTACATTCTCTCGGCATCGTAAACTTGTTTTCTCATTCTGGACGTCGAGTTCAAGATCCTTGGATATTCTTAACTAAAACGCGTTCGGTATCAACAAACCTGTTCTGATTGGCATCTTCTCACTTTAAACATTATTAGCTGTGTACCTTAGTTATTTATACATGTCACATAACTGAAAAAGAATGGGCTACACTACTATCTGAGTATCATAAACACCGTCCGATAAGTACACATTACTAAACATAACATGGTACATGTGACATGTTAACATAGCGTGGGTACAATGTGGAATAAACTTACATGCCACTGCATTGTCGTTTCTGATCAATGCCTCAAATTCAAATATATTATATTGCAAGCGCAACCTGTACCGTTGTTGGCTCATGCTTAATTCTCTTTAAACTAAACTTACCCTTCAAGTATACTTGATGTTACTGAGCTAAAATAGCTACACTACCGTTTTAACGATAACTTCCATTGATTCAAACTTAATGTGCTAGAATCACATCCTTCTTATTCCTTACCACATAATCTTAAACTGCTTCGATATTCCATTTCTCATGGGTTTCGAGGTTTGAAGTATTCCTCAACTTAACTTCCAAAATTCTCCATTAGAACTTGTGATATGTTCAAGTCGTCTCTACTTACTGCTATTCCGTATTATAAGAATTAAGCACTTAACACCTTCTCATTCCCTAAGCTTCAGCTTAGCATTGTTCATTAATTCATTCTTGGATTACTACTCCGCTGCGCAACTCTGATTCTTAACAACTCGAGTTAGAGTTGGAGCAATACACCACTATTGCCAAATAAATTTCCTTGACCAATCCTTTTACTTTATCACTTTGTAGTTACCGTAACAAAACCAGCTGACGTCATTGTTTCTCTTGTGGCTTAAACCATCTGCTTAACTTACAGATTGGTCATCACCTGACTTTGTGTTTCCTTTCGGACATAAACCATATACTTACTTTCACGATAATACGCCAAAACCTGTAAACGGTTTTCAGCAACTGTTACGAGTCCAACAATGCTCCTGTCAAACAGCTTATACTCTGGTTCTAACTTTACTCTCCATATCCTGAATTCTGTAACCATCTCTTGGGCAGCTCATCATGTATAATCATTAAAACATTGCAGAACCCGACTGAAAGCATACCTGAGGCAACTTAAGTTCACACACAATCACTTGTGGCAACTTCTAAAAACATTCTATGACTTCTGGAAATTCACATCTTCCATACACTGAATCCACTGATGATTCGAGTCTCGTTTTCTTCCCTTTTTATTCTTATCCGCAAGGATTTCATACTTATACTCTTTTCCGAGATGACTTCGGTCTCTATGGTCTTACCATATCTCTTAGGTTACCTTCGAGTTCCTCCAGTTAACTGATCTTGAACTTCAAAACCTTATCATTACCTTTTGATTCATTCAGCAACTCGTTACTGCATTAACGACTCAAAATCTGATTCTATTATTTGAATGATCCTCCATTAATAATAATTAATTCCCATAGGTCTTCTCGACTATTGACTTCTTCACATGGTTTTGAACAATCCAAGGTCTATACATTCTACCACCTTCGGAAGCATACTAACATAAGGTGATCACTTCCGGCTTTTTAGAATCATTGTGTAAGGAAACCCATCGATTGAACATAGAACTTCTTATATTAACCACAATCTTAACTTTCGTACTGGCGAAGATCTTCCTGTTAATAAAGCCTCTAAATAAATCTCGGCTAAAATTCCGATTATTTCTCAAAATACTGGTCTACTCTAATCTTGTGTTATTTTGAACTTGCCTTCTTCATCCAATCAAGGGAATTCGACTTTGTTCGTCCATCAGTTCACAAAATTCCAACAACTTATTATTCATTATCCACCTTTCATTGAGTAAAATTCCGGTTAAGCTTAACTTATTTCCAATCTTCTTACTCATAGGCAATATCTGAAAATCTGATTCACGCTTCGATATGCAACAGGTCTTATTATCACCACTTAATCATCCATCTTAGTTCTTAGGTTGCATACCATCTTCTCTTCTTAATTCACTAATCTGGCATTTATAGTTCGGAAAATGCGGCTGACCTGATGGGGTTAAACTTACTCACGATTCACGCTCAATGACCACATTTAAGTGGTTAGTTTCATCTGTCCAACTAATTTGCTTAATCCATAATTAATTCTCTTAACTGTTTGGACATTAAAATCTCATCCGATTCGAGTTCGATTCTTCAACACTCTATCTTTGCTGGGAGTCTAGAGGTTTCAAAAACCGACTGATAATTCCTCATTCGAGTCTCTAGGTTTGGTATTGCAATTCCTTAACTCTGTACTCAGAACTGTTACTTAGTCCACACCTCACTTTAACTTCTCAATTGCGGTTCCCGTCAAGGTTCCAAGTCATTCCTTAGAGTATCTCATGATTCCTTAATCCTTATGTCTTCCGCAGACGAGGCATCGTCCAACGACGTGTCCATCTGGGTTGAGGTTCTTCATCTTAGTTTCTAAATATCTCTTCAAAAACTTCATTCCTCCTTGGTCACATTCAGCTCTCGGACATTTGTCCTAACTGCCATATACTAGATTGAGTTGATCAGGCTCAACTAGATGTGACCTTTAGAACAATATCCGGAACCCAATGGTCCCACTACTTTTATTGAATTTTTAATGACTCAAGGAACGGTCTGAATCGACCTGCTCTGATACCAATTGTAACACCCATACTAATGTAATCTAGAATATTAGCCTGCGCATTAAACTGATACTGGATACATTTAAATTTTCAATAATAATATTAATACATACAACTGAAAGAGTACAAGTGGCTCGTTTATACAATTATCCGAATACCAAAAATGAATACTTATACATAATAGTGATAATCTCCTGAGCTTGTACTTGATGAGCAACTGCACTTCCATCCAGTATCTCCCTGATGATCTTCTTCATGAACCTCTTGCTTACCTGAAAACCTGCACCAGAAGGATTGGGATGAGACATAATGTCTCAGTTAGCTCCAGCCCAACCTACTGTTGGCAACCACGGGGGAAACCTAGGGTCGCCGTGCCTACTATTGGCAATCTTGGGGATTCCTACGATCGTCGTCTTTCTCTACATGTTCTGCGATCAAGGGAAACTAGGATCGCTATATGTCTTAATCTTATGCTTATCATATTCTTGCCTTAAACTTAAACTCATACTTAGTGATCTGGGGACATCCTATGATCACTTTCTTTCTCTGCTGACTACTTGTCATATTCTCATAATAATTCATAAGTATCAATATACATCATTCTTAATCATAAAATTAGTAAGTCAGCGTTGAACAAACAATCATTATTTTGGTTCATTTTACGGAGTGCATCCGGGTGGAGTAACCCCGAAGTACATCTCCCATCATACCGGTGAAACTCCTATCATATCAAGCTAACACCGGACTCCTCTTATCGTTGTGTGGACAACTCTCTCGAAGAAGTCCCATCCGGCGTATCCCGGAGTCTACTGAACACAACTTATCTTAAATGTAGACAACCCTCTCGGAGAAGTCCCATCCGGCATAATCCGGAGCCTGCTGGACATGTTTCATCTTTTAACATACGTGTGGACAACCCTCTCGGAGAAGTCCCATCCGGCGTACCCCGGAGCCTGCTGGACACGTTTAACATAGTTTTATAACTTACGTGTGGATAGCCCTTTCGGAGAAATCCCATCCGGCATAATCCGGAGTCTGATGAACACGTATAATCTTTTTCATTAAGTTCTTAACTTAAGTTCCTATGTATATCTAATACGTTTCATATTCTTGTGCATATCTAATGCATTCTTTAAGTAATCATTCCTAAATGCTTAACCTATAAAAGGTTCTTAACTTTGAACATTGGATCATTCTCGTGCTTTCGCACACTTAATTGAGTGCATCTTAAGCTTGCTATCCTAGGTGCATTCTCATTAATTCTTATCTTAAGTACTTGTAAGTACATCTAATACTTTACTATAAGCTTTTGCATATTTAATGCGTTCCTTAAGGGGATCAATCTCCCAATACTTAACATATGAGTATAGGGTCATAGGTTTATCGTTTTCATAAGCCTCTACTTGATTGTTGGAAATGTTCCCATACCCGTCTAAACTTTGCCCTCACAATTCTAAGTTATTGTACCATCCTTGTTCCTTATAATTACATCCTTTTGGGAGCCTCTTGGACGAGTTAAAATGGTGTTTAATGATTCTTAAATGTTTTTGGAGGAAACGGATCCGAAAAACCTCGCCTACGCGCACCAGAACACCCAAAACAGCTCAACTGTCATGAGCTGTTCTGGTGTGGTCGCTATAGCCACGGGCTGGTCGCTATAGCGACCGTAGGTAGAACCCAAAGTTGTGCCTGCTCGCTGCAGCGACGAGCTGGTCGCTGTAGCGACCATGACAGTTCAGAAAAAGTCCAGAAATTGCATTTTTCACCATTTCAAACCATTCCAGTTTAACCAAGCTTCCCAAAGGTGTTAAAAAAGATTTTTCTTTAACAATTAAACAGTTTAAACATAATAGAACAAGGAATTAGCACATAACAAAGATTAGGGCACATTTTCTAAACTTCGCTCAAATTATAATTAACACTCAAACTTACTCAAAGCGGGTTTTAAAACCCTGTGGAGCTCACCTTAAGCCTTGATTGGTGCTTTGTCAAGCTTATTCCAAAACCTTAACTTGATCTTCTCCTTTCCTTGATCCTCCTTTAATGGTCTTTTGCTCTAAACTCCCAAAAATTAGGCTTGCTAGCCAAGGTTCCTCAAGATTTGATGAAGTTTAGAAGGATGGTGGTGAAGGATGTTGGTGGTCGAAATCCCTAGAGAGAGGGAGGAGAAAATTCTAGTATGGTAGAGAGAGAAATGGAAGAAGAAATATGAGGGAAATATCTTGGTTTTTTCCTTATATAAAAATTCTCTCTTCCATAATTACAAGTTTGCCATTGCTTACTCATTAATCCTCTGATACTGCTAAAAGTTACGTCTAAGCGGGATGTTACAAAAACAGAGCACACAATTCGAATTTGCTTTCCTTAATAGCTGGAGAATGTTTCTGCAAGGGAGGCAACTGTTCCTTTGGAGTTGTTCTGACACTGCAGGCATTTAATGCTGACTGTGACAGTTGCTTTTTCCCTTATAAGCTTCTTCGGACACTGTTCATCAGAAGCAGGTCTTCAGACTCACCCTTCTGAAGCACTGTTCATCAGACGCACTTCTTCAGACGTTGACTTTTGTTGACCTTCAGACTCAGCCTTCAGACGTTGACCAACGTTGACCTTCAGATTCAGCCTTCAGAAGCACCCTTCAGACGCAATCTTCAGACTCTGCCTTCAGAAGTACCCTTCAGACGCAGTCTTCAGACTCAGTCTTCAGAAGCTGCTTCAGACCCAGTTTTGCTTCAGACTTGCAGCAAAGGCTTCTATGCTTTCCTTCTTGCTCTTAGCTTGTTCTTCCAAAACCAATATTAATTACTAATCATTAAGAACATGGTTCTGCACACTTAGAACAAAGCATTCGCAATACCAATTTTCTTTTAAACACTTTGTTATTATCAAAACCCAAAAGAGAGTTGTTCATACACATTTTGTTCCAACATACATAGTACTTAGATACACAAGTCTACGATTTCCTGCCTCTCCTCGAGGACTTCTTATAATCCAACAAGATTAAGAGTTTACAATTATTTGATGTTTGTTTACACTTTAGACACAATAATTCTAAACACTTAAGAAATTCTAAGATGAAAGTTTGTAAGAATTTTTTTTAAGTGTTTTTGCGCTAGAAATTTTATCAGAGTTTTGGCACAATTGAAAGTGTGTAGTTCTCTATATTTCTTTAAACGCTCAGGGTCCTTTTGTAGGAGAATCAGATTATGATGATCTGGTTTCCATCAGAGTTAGATTTGCTTCCTCTTCATCATCTGAGTCAGCATCCAAAACTTCCCATGTTGCCATGAGAATTTTCTTGACCTTGTTTTTTAAAGTTTACTTCTTAGGTTTCTTCTTGTGAAGGTCAGAACATTCAACTACAAAGTGACCAGACTTCTTGCAGTTGAAACAGACCTTAGGTTCATCCTTCTTTTCTCTAGAGTTAGATCCGTAGGCACCACTATTTCTTTTGGGAAACCTTTTATTCTAATATAGGTGTTGAAGTCGTTTAGACAAGAATTACACTTCATCCTCATAAGAACCTTATACACTCTCATCATCTGGGGTATCTTCTTTAGACTTTACAGCTTGAAGCGCTTTGACTATTTTGCCCTTTGACCTAAGAGAAATACACTTGCTTTTTCTAGAAGGACCATCCTCTAATAGGTCTATCTCATGACTTTTCATAGAGCTTATCAGAGTTTCCAGACCCATATTATTCAACTTTTTAGCTTCTTGAATAACAGTCACCTTGGGTTTCCATCTGACAGGAAGACTCCTCAGAATATTCTTTAGATGATCTCTTGTAGTGTAACTCTTGTTCAACACTTGTAGACCAGAGACAAGTGTTTAAAACCTTGATAAGAACCTGGTTTCTATATCTTCATCATCCTTCATTTTGAATAGTTCATATTGTTATACTAGAAGATTTGTATTGCCTTCCTTCACCTGTTGATTTCCCACATATGTGGAATAGAGGGAATCAAATATACTCTTAGTAGTATATTTGTCAATAGTATTAGTATACCTAGGGAAAGGAAGAATATTCACCATGATACTGCGAGCTTTATGATGTTTCTTGTAGAGATTTTTCTGTTCCTCTGTCAAACTTTTTATGTTTAGAGATGCTTCATCTGCATTTACTAGAATGGTTATGCCATCTTTAATAATATGATATAGTTCTTCATCAAGAGCTATGAAATTACTGTGTAATTTGTTTTTCCACCAGAAAAATACCTCAACATCTCCACTGAAGATATGAGGTCTAAGTAGATAAGAATCATACTTAGAATTGGATTCTGAAGCAATGTTGTTATATTTAGAATGAGGAGGAATAACAGTCGTTTTTTGTTTTTCTCAAGATGTTTTAATTGTTATATGGTTAACTGTTAAATCAAACAAACATGTGCTCTGGTACCAACTGAAGGCGAGAAAAACACATGAAAGGGGGTTTGGATTGTATTAGCTTTTTCTGAAAATCTTTTCTAAGTTAAAACAAATCAGAGGAAATAAGAGAAAGCAGCATAGGAAGAGAAAAAAAAACAACATAGATATTTATCCCGGTTTACCCCACAATCCCGGATTACGTCCAATTCCCTTTCACTTGGGAGATTTTTCTACTATAATCAAACTTGATGTCAAAGTACTTAGACACACAAGTCTAAGATTTCTTGTCTCTCCTTGCTGACTTCCTATAATCCAACATGATTAAGAGTTTATAATGATTTGATGTTTGTTTACACTTTAGACTCAAAGGGTGCTAAACTAAATTAAGCACAAAGCAATTGCAACACTTAAGAAATTCTAAAATGAAAGTTTGTAACAATTTTTCTAACTGTTTTTACGATGTTTTTTCTTGTGCATCATAGTTTCTTTTCTTTACTCAGAGTGTAGTCTTTCAAGGCCATAACTTGTCTTTCAAAGTCAAAATTTAATTCTATGGTCTTGCACACTTGAACAAACTTTAGAACGCTCAATTGTTCTTCTATACATTGTTATCATTAAAACCTTAAAGACATCATACTAAAACTCATCTTGGTTCAACACATTTTCACAACTATCAATTATTAAATATTTTGAGCTAAATTAAGGATGTCACATGCTACCTTTAGTCTCATCATCACATGAGAGTTTTCACATTTTCTCACAAATTATTATTCCACTATGTTGGAACAAAATAAGTTTAAACAATGCCTCTTGAGTTTTGATGATAACAAGGTATTAAAAGATAAATTGGATATGCTAATATTTGTTCAAGTGTGCAGGAACATAGACAAAAATTATATTGGTTTATTCATGTATTGGTTCTGAAAGAACAAGTAAGTAGCAAAGGATTTTCAAGAGAAGCTAGTTTCAAGTCAGACTTTGAAGGTACTCCAGAAGCTGAAGACTCGGACTCTGATGATCAAACTCGGAAGGATACCCAGACTCTAAAGGCTACTCCAGAAGTTCAAGACTTAGACCTTGATAGTCATATTCTCTGGAAGCCAAACACAGGAAAGCTGAAGACGTTCGTTACTGAATCCTCTGCAAGTTCAGATATGGTGGCGCTAAAGTTTCAGAAGTCAATGGATGTCACTTTCAGTAAAGGACATAGTACAAACCGTACCCCCAACATTCCCGTGTACGTTGCTGCAAGCTGTGTCTCCTTGGAAAAGAACGGTTCATTCCATATCAAGGAATAGATTCAAATACAATCCTTCATAGGACATAAACCAAATCAAGCAACAAATCATTAGTGATTGAACAAGCTTCTCTAACGACTCTTTGATGCGTTGGCACTATCTTCAACGTCTCTTTTCATTCTCTATATAAAGGATTGAAGACTTGAAGAACATAACAGGACTCTGCAATATTTTGAAAGTGCTAAAACTCTGTCAAATTGAATTACGCATCAAATTGAATTACGCATCAAACACTTATAAACTCTGTCAAATTGAATTACACATCAACTTTTATATCTTAGAAATTCTTAAGTTCTAGAGTCTGAACTGTGTTGTATTTTGTGAGCACCACTGATTGTATATCAAGTGTTCAAACAAACATTCTTTCTTTGTAATCTTTGTTTGTAAGAAGTCTCTTGCTAGTGTGCTTGAGCATTGGAAGTCTCTTGCTTGTGTGCTTGAGCTTTTGTAATCTTTGTGATTATAGTGAAAAAACTTTTGTAAGGGACAAGGGGACTGGACTACTTCTGGGTTGTGGAAGGAACCAAGATAATTGCTTTGTGTCTTTCTCTTCTCTCTCTTTCTTTCTCTCTCTCTCTCTCTCTCTCTCTCTCTCTCTCTCTCTCTCTCTCTCTCTCTCTTATCTTTTATATCCGCTGCATAAGACTATGAACATTGCTTCAGACTCTATTTTCCTTCAGAGGCTGAACTTTGGTCTTAGTTTAGAAGAAGAAAAAGTAAACACAATTCAACCCCCTTCTTGTGTTTTTCTCACCTTCAGTTGGTATCAGAGCGCCTGGTTCTATTGTTATATCACTTAACAGTGTAACAGAAAAGATCTTGGGAAAAACATGTCTACTGGTGGTGGAGCTGGTACTCCTGGTGGTAGAGCTGGTAACTCTGGTGGTGGAGCTAGTACTTCTGATACTGGAAATTCCCATATAGTTGTCTCATATGATTATGGTACTGATGATAAATCAACTCACTCCCACAATAGACCTCCCATGTTTACTCGAGATGCTGAAAAGTTTTCCTCGTGGAAGAGTAAGATGTACAGTCATATCATTGGTGTTGATGATAGTCTATAGGAAATCATTGAAGATGGAATTTATATTCCTGTTGATGAAGAAGGTGTAGCAGTTGATAGAAAGAATCTAACTGATGCTGAAAGAAATATTTACAGAAAGCATCACAAAGTGAGAGACATTATTGTTGATGCTATACCTCACAATGAATACCTAAAGTTGAGTGACAACTCAACAACTAAAGCTATCTTCACTTCACTGTGTTCTAACCATAGTAGTCAATAGCGACCGATAGCGGCGCTATAGCGGCTGCACATAGCGTAGTAGAGACAAACCGCTACGCTAATCGTCGTAGCGGCGCGTAATCAAATAGCGGCTGTTTTGGATGCTATGGCGGCATAGCGGAGCGGATAGCGGCCGCTACAGCTGCTATTTGAATTTTGTAGGAAATTTTCAAATTGACCCTATTTTAAGGGCATTTTGAGGATTTTGTAAACCCTAACATTTTTCAACTCTTTCTCTCTTCTCACTGTGCAGCGAAACACACTCTTCTATCTTATATCTTATGCTTTCTCTTGTTTTATGATTTTTTTTATTTGTTCATGTGTCTTTTGTTTTTAGGTAATTAATTTTATATTAAATATAAGTTTTTTTTGTTGAGAAATACATAAGTTTGTTTATACTTTATAGTATTTTTCATGTAATTTGTCCAAAATATAATCAAATAACTGTCTTATACCGCTATACGATATCCCGCTATCCCACTTTTGGTGTCGGCTGCTACGCACTCCTATCCGAGATTGACTACTATGGTTCTAACTAGGAAGGTAACAAGAAGGTTAGAGAAGCTAAGTCTAAACTTCTTGTTCAACAATATGAGTTGTTCAAGATGATAGAGGATGAAAACATTGAGACAATGTTCTCAAGGTTTCAGACTCTAGTGTCTGGACGTCAGATTCTGAAGAAAAGCTATTCAACTGCTGATCATGTCAACAAGATTCTAAGAAGCCTACATGTTAAGTGGAGACCTAAGGTGACATCTATAGAGGAAGCAAGAGATTTAAATACAATAGTATTGAAGATTTAGTGAGCTCTCTAAAGTGTCATGAGTTAGGGCTCAATGAAGATGAACCTGCCAAGAAATCAAAGTCTATTGCACTGAAGACTAAGGGCAAGTCTTCAAAGGCTATCAAAGCTGATGAGTCTGATGAAGAGTCTCCTGATGGAGGTTCTGAAGAAGATCCAGTAGCTGGAGAGATGGCCATGCTTTCCAAGAGACTTCAGTATCTGGCTAGGAAGAGTAAGAGGTTCTCAAACAGAAGCAATGGCTTCAAAGGATCTAGTTCAAGGAAAGAAGATCAGAATGGTTGCTTCAACTACAAGAAGCCTGATCACTTCATTGCTAATGGTCCAGATTTGCAGAAGGACAAGGCAAATGAGAAGTCTGTGAAGACAAACTCCAAATCAAGTAGTTTCAGAGACAAGCTCAAGAAAAGTCTTATGGCAACATAGGATGATCTTGATAAAGACTCAGTTTCTGACAAAGAAGATGAAGAAGAAGCAAACCTGGCTTTGGTAGCTACAACATCTTCTGATGCAGAATCTGAGTCAGACTCTGAGGATGAAGATGAGGTATACTCTAAACTCACTAGATCTGAACTTGGTGATACTGTCAAGGATCTTATCAGTCATTATCACAAGATGTCAAAAGAGCTAAATATTTTGAAAGAAAAGTTTGATTGGCAGATTAAAGAAAATGATAAAGATCATCTTCTGATATTAGAACTGGAAGAAAAGAACTTTGAACTTATGAAATAATGACTGATAAGAAGGCTGATAAACCCTCGAGTGAGGAAGATATGGCACTTCAAGAGTTTATTATGACCAATATTGACAGAAGCAAGGTAGCTTCTATGATTTATGGTGTAAAGAGGAACAATGGTGAAGGTATTGGCTTCTCAAAATATTTGTTGAGCAAACCTAAGAAAGCTAACCTGTCATCTGGTTCTGATTACATTAAGAAAGGTTGGAAAGTGAATTTTGTGTTAGAAGCCAACAAAACTGAAGTTTTGAACAAGTCAAAACCTAAAGCTTCTAAATAAATCGAAATCAAAGATTCATAAGTCCAAGCTTCTGGAGAAATCAGAATCCAAGACTTCAAGAGTTCAGATTCTGAAAAGATCAGAACCAAAGATTTCTAAGTCTCGGGTTCTGAAGGGATCAGAAACAAAACTTTTGAAGGCTCAAATTCTGAAGTGTTCAGCAACTAAAACTAAGATGATTTCAAGATCAAAAAAATTCAATCCAAGAATCTTGAATGAATCTAAGTCTTATGACTTCAGACATAAAACACAAATGAAGCCTAAATCTTTCAGAACTAACCCAAAAGGACCCATAAAGTTATGGGTACCTAAGTCTGAAATTGTATATGTTGCAGATGTTCTTAAGAGGAATGGAAAAGCATAAGTCATGGTACCTGGACAGTGGCTGCTCGCGACATACGACAGGAGAAAGATCTATGTTCCAAACCCTGACCATGAAAGAGGGAGGAAATGTGGGGTTTGGAGAAATCCATAAAGGAAAGATTATTGGTATAGGGACTATTGGTAACTCTTTTATCTCTATCAATGATGTTTGGTTAGTAGATGGACTACGACATAACCTACTTAGCATAAGTCAATTTTGTGACAGTGGTTATGAAGTGATGTTCAATAAGAGTCACTGCACAGTAACCAACACTTCTGACAAATCCATTGTGTTCAAAGGAAAAAGAAAGAACAATGTCTATAAGATAAACTTTTCTGATTTTGCTGATCAGAAGGAAGTTTGCCTTTTATCAGTGAGTGATGAGAAATGGATGTGGCACAGAAGGTTGGGACATGCTAACTGGAGATTAATCTCTAATCTTAGCAAGTCACAACTGGTCAGAGGCTTACCAGACATTAACTATCACTCAGATGTACTTTGTGGAGCATGCCAAAAAGGAAAAATTGTAAAAACTTCTTTTAAATCCAAAGACGTTGTTTCTACTTCAAGACCTATAGAACTTCTTCACATTGATTTGTTTGGACCTATTGGTACAACGTCAATCAGTGGGAAGATATATGTGTAAAGCTCCAATCCCCGAGAACATAAACATAAAGATAAATCATGCATTTATCATACATTGGAATCTTACTACTTCAACATACATCTCTTATCACATATTCATTATAAAAATTTTATCAACATAATCATATCGCAGTGGAATATAAACATAATCAACATCATACAAATGTTATGTCTCGGTCATAACATACAAATCAATATAATATCTCAACAAAGTTTGATCCTAAAATCACATGACATAACATAAGCAAAACCCCAAATCCTAATTAGAGCTCCTAAGCTAGACTCCAAAGCGGAGAAACTCGAGTAGGCAAACACCATCCTCTACATACTCACGAGTAAGCTACTCCTCAATCTGCAAGTCTACATCCCAAGGATTGAACCCACGGATGAGGCAACAATAAAGCCACTATAGGGTAAGGTATATGCTCAACATAAGAGAATAATAAATGCATGTATGTCAGGCAAGCAATGAAGCGGCGGGAAAAATGCGCGGGCAGAAAGCGCTCGCAAGACAGTAAAGTCGCCACCGAAGTTTTATTTTTTGAAAAGGGGAACGTCGATAAACCCCTTTGAGAACGAGAATAAAGTCGTCGCAACCAAATTCGGGTTCGGGAATCGGTTATGCGAGGGGAAGGTATTAGCACCCCTCACTTCCGTTGTACTCAACGGGAACCATTAATTAGTTAGCTTTCAAAATCTGTTAGTTTTATGTTTATTGCCTTATTATTATGAATGTGTGTGTAAAGAATAAAAGAGAAAGAAAAATGATTTAAAGACTAAAAATGAGTTTTTTATTAGTGTGCTTAACAAGAGTTTGATCTTGCTCCTACGTATCTCCCGGTGTGATGGAGAATTCAAAGCTACGTAGTTCTTTGTAGAAAATGTTTGTGTGTTGGTTGATTTTATTTATGAAAATGGTTTGGTCACACTTGGGCGAAAAGGTTTGCTTAGAAAAAGACGGACTCGCACTTGGGCGATGGTATCCATTTGAAAACGCACATGGGCGTGAACGAAATAAAGTTTAGTGGGTTGAGATTGGTTTTAAGCAGAGGACGAATATCCGAAAAGCGAAGTGTTCACCTCGTTTCCGGATATTCGGGGAAGCATCGGGTGTCTACCCAAGTTTTCCTTTTTCACTCACATGAGAGTAAAGAAACAGAATGTTTAATTATTTTTGTTTTATTAAAAGTTTAATCGAAAACGAATACTTTGAACGTGACCGAGACGGGGATCTCGCGTTCCGCATTCGGGGAAGCGTCGGGTGTCTACCCAAGTTTTCCTTTTTTCCGTCGATTGAACCCTTAATGTTTATTTTCATTTATTTTTGGAATGGAAGAAAAAAAGTCATTGAGATTCTTTGTATTTTGAAAAGGGATTGAATTACAGCCCTTCAGACCCAAGGCCTCAAGATGCAAGAGCTGATGCATTCTGAAACTGAGTTCAGAAACTGCATCAAAATCTGTTTCCCTGAGTTCGCAGAGCAAAGAGTACTTCGCTCTGCGAAGTTCTTCAGACTCTGCGTTCGCAGAGCGAAGAGGACTTTGCTCTGCGAAGTTCAGAAGCTGAATCTCAGATTCTGAACTCCCAGGTTTGAACTTCAGGAAGTAAAACATTGCAAACAGTAAAAAGAAATGGTATTTTTGTATGCTATGCTCATGATTTTTTTAGGTTTTGAATGGTTTTCTTGTGTAAAAAATGGATTGAAAGGAATAGTAAAAAATGCATAAAAACATAACACAACTTTTGTGGTTTTTTTCTCAATTTCACAGTTGGATTACTCACTCAAAACTGAACCAAACACGAAAATGAAAATATCACTACGAAGCTTGCCATGAGGACTACATCTTAACAGTTCTAGACCTACCAAAATCAAACCTAAAACTGACTATATGCTGGCCTTAAGCCATGTTCATGCACCTTTGTAAAAAATTGTATGGTTTATGCAGAAATCTATAAACTCAAAACAGAATGCAAAAATGAAAATGAAAGAGTGTCGCGTCGAATTTCGAATATCAAGCTACTGGGAAGCGTTGAATCACTAATGTTAAATCACGACTGAACTTTTAATTTTTCGGGGAGAAAAGGAAAAAAGTTCGAAATTACCCTTTGAAAAAAGATTTTAGGTTCGAAAGTCGAATATGCGAGGGGAAGGTATTAGCACCCCTCACATCCGTTGTACTCAACGGGAACCTCTTAGTCGGCTTAGGCTTTAAAATGTTTCAAAGTTTTACTTGCGTGTTTGAATATATAAAAAGGGAAAAAGAAAATATGATATAAAGGGAAAAAAGAGATAAAATACAACGAAGGGGAAAAAAGAAAGTTTTTATTAATGGGCTTGACAAGATGTCGATCTTGCTCCTACGTATCTCCCGGTAGTCGGAGAATTCAAAGCGTATGTAGTTATTTGGTAGGAAAAAGTTTGTATAATGATTCGTTTTAATTAAAAAAGATTTGACGACGCACAGAGGCGTAAAATGTTTAAATGATAAAGACGACGAACGCTAAGGCGATAAACTCGCGCAAGGCGTAAATGTTTTAAAGATAAAAAGACGGACGCACAGAGGCGTAAAAAGTTTAAAGATAAAGAGACAGACACACGGAGGCGTAAGAAGTTTGAAAATAAAAGACAGACGCACGGAGGCGTAAAAAGTTTAAAAATAAACGCGCAAAGGCGCGAAAGGTTCGGATTGACCACGAGGGCCAAGAAAAGGTTAAAAATGGCCACGAGGGACCAAAGGAAGGTTGAGCGTGCTAGACGCGTCAAAGTTGGAATGACGATTGCCCGAACGACGAGACATACGTCATGCATTCGTGCAACCGAGGTTTGGGGAGACATACGTCAAGCCATTCCCGTTTCATTCAAGTTTGGTTTTGTTGAAACTCGGAGAAACCTCAAAGGGAACCAGAGCACTTGGTTTGGAAACTTAAAGAAAAGAAATCACAAACAAGTTTGTTGTTCGAGTTTATTAAAAATCATGAACATTACTTGTTACTTAAGTTATTGAAACTCAAGAACAAGTGTTTGTTCAAGTTTGAAAGATGAACAAATCATGGAAACATGCATAAATTTGGAAAATGCACAAGTTCGGCTCGATTTGAGTTTGGTTTAGAAAGAATGAGCTAGCTCAGCTTAAGTTCATGTTTTGATTGAAAATCATGAACAACATTGTTGTTCAAGTTTGGTTTTGAAAATAGAGAACTTAGCTTATTGCTCAAACTTGATGTTGAAAATTTAAGAACATAACTTGTTTCACAAGTTACTCAAAATTAAATGCACGAACTTGTAAAATTTCCAAAGTTGTGCATGATTTTTGATGTATTTGAACAAAAATGCATTTTAACACTCTTTAGGTTCTGAATCAAGGGTTGGAACCCCAAAAATTTGGCATTTGGAAGCCTGATTCACATTCTGAGTTTCACATACTTCGCAGAGCAACCAGAACTTGGCTCTGCGAAGTCAGGTTCTGATGTGGTCGCACTGCGAACATACTTTGCTCTGCGAAGTATGCGAAATTTTGAACTCAGAAGCTGTTTCTGAACAGAAGTTCAGAAACTACTTCTAAGCAAGCTTCAGAACCTAAAGGGGGTTAAAAAGCTTTGCAAAATTGGGAGAAAAGGAGTGTAAAAACTCAGTTTTAATGCTTGGTCACTTTGAGATTCATTTTGAGCTTCAAAAGGGGTTTTTGTGCACAAAATGAAATTAACCAAAACAAGAGATGCAATCAGCAAGCAAAATGAAAGATAAAGATTATAGGAGACTTACAGAACTCCTAGCAATGCTTGTGCAAGAGGTTGGAAGTGGCTTGCTTGATTGGTTAGAGGTTATGGACAAACAACTCTAATTGGATTTTGCTTTGGGTATGAACTGTTTTGATGCTACAATGTGATGGATTTTGGTGTAAATTTCGTGTGTGTATATGGCTATTTTTCTGGTGTTTCAATGTTTCAATGGTGTGTCAATGTGTGTGTAATCCTTGTGCCTTGGCATTCCTTTTATAGGCCAAAATGCAAATCTATGCAATGATGAACAAAATCCTAGAACCTAGCTGGTTTGGGGGCTAAATCCAGGCTAAATCACTTTGCATTTAATGCTAATGGATAGAAGTTGCTTTGCCTTGTGCCAAGGGGCAAGACCTTGACTGATCTCAGCCACAAATGCAGCTGATTCTAGAAGGTAATGATGGGAAAAAACTGAAAAACAGGGCAGCTTGAAATTGTGTGATTCTTGGGATCAATCCTTGCAATCTTGGAAGGCCAAGCAATGAAAACGTGTACTGCCATGTACAGAGGGATTGGGGGAAGCAAAATGAGCATGTGGGCTGGTGTGTGGGAGAAGAAATCCAGCTGAAAACAGGGCAGCACAAACAGCTTTTTTGCAAGCAAAACCACTTGTGTTTGACTGGTTTTGGTGGAGAAATAAGGAAGGAAAGGGATCAAGCAGCTGGCTGGCAAGCTCAGGTTGGATGATAGGTCAATTGGGAGGGACAAGAGCTGACCAAGGGCAGCCAATTTGATTGAGCACATGTTAGGTTGGATGAAAATCCTTCTTACCTTTACCTTTAATGTCACACCTTTGATTTTGCTTTGCTGCATCATTTCAGCCACAAATGGCAATAACAATAATAATAATAATAATACTAATAATAATAACTACAAATGAAAACAAAATAGATAAATCAAAGAAATAAAAATTCTGCAGAAAAATCGCAGAGGTCGCAGTGCGAAGGTCACTTCGCACTGCGAACTCCCCTTTTTTTGATTTTTTTGTATTTTCTTAAAATAAAGCAAAATAAAAATAAAAATAAAAATAAAAATAAAAATGAAAATGAATAAGGATAATGGCAAGGGTAATAATGAAAGTGATAATGTAAAAATAATAATGGCAATAATAATAAAGATAATAATAAAAATGAAAAAGTTAACAATATTAGTAATTAATAAAAAATAATGATAATAATAATAATAAAAAAATATTGATAAAAGGATAATAATAATAATAAAAATACAAAAGTAATGGTATTAATAAGGATAATGACAATGTTAATAAAGGTGGTAATGCTTATGTAAATAAAATGTAAATAAAATCCAATAACAAAAATGAAATAATAAAAAGTAATAAAATGGACAAAGAAAAATATGAGTCAAAAAATGGGGTATGACAGATGCCCCTATTTAAGTTTCTTCGCCCCGGAGATTGAAAGTGAAATTTTGAAATTGACCGGTCGAAGATACTTAAATATAATGTACACCATTTTTGACTAAATATTTTTCTTGAGTTGTAAATGTCATGAATGCATGTATGCAAATGTTATGAATGCTTGTAATGTAAATATGAATGCAAAGACGACGAAGATGACCACACTGGGGATAAAAGAGACAAAGGGATACCCGGGTTCGTTGAAGAAACGGGATCCGACTTTACTGGGGAACATGGTTCCACTGGGGATAAGTGTCAGCTATTCGGGTTAACGCCGAACTGCCAGTGACGACATGAAACAAGAAGGTGAATGCTAGCTGTTCGGGTTATTGCCAAACTGGCCACTGACGACAGGAAGTAAAGCTAAATGCCAGCTTTTCGGATTGTTGCCGAACTTGCCACTGACGACAGGAAGTAAAGTTGAATGTCAACTGTTCGGGTTGTTGCCGAACTTGCCATTGACGACAGGAAATAAAATGGATGTCAACTGTTCGGGTTGTTGCCGAACTTGCCATTGACGACAGGAAATAAAATTGAATGTCAAATGTTCGGGTTGTTGCCGAACTTGCCATTGACGACGGGAAATAAAATTGTAAATGTCAGCTGTTCGGGTTGTTGCCGAACTGGCCACTGACGACAGGAAATGAAAAGGATGTCAACTGTTTGGGTTGTTGCCGAACTTGCCATTGACGACAGAAAATAAAATGAATGTCAACCGTTCGGGTTGTTGCCGAACTTGCCATTGACGACAGGAAATAAAATGAATGTCAACTGTTCGGGTTGTTGCCGAACTTGCCATTGACGACAGGAAAAAAAAAGTAAATGTCAGCTGTTCGGGTTGTTGCCGAACTTGCCACTGACGACACTGGGGATGCGGCTGACAAGCCGTTCCTTACAGAACTGCCCCTTCAATTGGGGAGAAGGGATGCACAAGCTGTTCGTTAAAGAACTTGCCACTTGGCACAACACTGGGGGAATATGCACAAGCTGTTCGTTTGAACTGCCACTTGGCATAAAGACATGATAAAAAGATGCGCAAGCTGTTCGTTTGAACTGCCACTTGGCATAAAAGGTGACATCTCTAGACCAGACAGACTGGGGATGACACTTGGGGGAAAAAGAAGTTCATGAATTTTTCATGATTGATTGGTGAGACTCATGAAGGTTAGAGCAACCATGTATGAATGATATTGTATTATGTTGCATGCATAAATGTACGTATGTATGAATGCATGAATGTATGAATGTACAAACACCTGAATGTACGAATGTACAAACGTATGAATGTATAAATGCATAAATGTATGAATGTACAAATGTATGAATGTATAAATGCATGAATGTTTGACTGCATGACTCTCACTGGCGATGTTGTGTGAAAGATTGGCTTGTACTGGGGATACCCAAACTGTTTGTTAAGGAACTGCCCCTTGATACAAGAATATAATGAGAGGCGCACAAGCTGTTCGTTAAGGAACTACCACTTGGCGAAAAGGAGATTGACATCCCTAGACCAGACGAACTGGGGATGACATTCGACTGTTTGCTGGGGGAAAATAAATTGTGGGAGATGCATGATATGAATATGAGATGCATGTTAATGAATGAGTTTGATATGATGCATGAATTATGCTGAAATGTGGGATGACAGACGTCATGTTGGACGCTGGGGGTTATGATTTGGGTGCCGAGCAACGTCGGGCTTTGGTTGTGGTCGTGCCAATGATGATTGGGCTTTTGGGGTTGAGACTCCACTGGGGGATGCCAATAAAATTGGGCTTTGTTTGTGACTTCGTTGGGGATATAAGGATCATTTTGGAAGCATGATCGATATCCAGCCTTAGATGCCAATGGTGGTTGGGCTTTTTGTGAGTAGGTGCCAATGACAATTGGGCTTTTTGTGAGTAGGTGCCAATGACAATTGGGCTTTTTGTGAGTAGGAGCCAATGACAATTGGGCTTTTTGTGAGTAGGTGCCAATGACAATTGGGCTTTTAGTGAGTAGGTGCCAATGACAATTGGGCTTTTGATTGATTGGACAAAGATTGACTTGTTTGATTGTATGACCGATAAACTTGATGAGACAAGGCTAGATCGGTAAAATGAACAGTGGACCGACGTCGCATTGCAAACACTCGGTAATCTTAAATGGGGATGATACCACAGGGGATACATCCAAAATTGATGGGGTAAAGTCGCAATAGCTGATAAAAAGATAAATACCTCACGGGGAGATTGTTAATCCACTGGGGATTGTGCTAATCCGCTGGGGAGAAGAACTGGTGATTTCGCCGGGAATACTTACGCTTTGGTTGGCAAGTCTTTGCCTGAATTGTCCTTTCGGGCTCTCGATTCATTGGGGATATTCCCTATTGATTCACTGAGGATTCTGTTGGGGAATCCCTTTTTGTAATTTGACCATGCTTGGCCTGCGAAGCTTCATCCGTTTTAAGGACAGACATCGATGTACATTCCAAATATTCATGAGTTCAGAAAGAATGTGTTTGTTATTGATAAAAGATAAAAGACTCACAAAATAAATTTTGAAAAAGTTTTTGTTTTAAAAGTACTATCATCAAAAAATAAAAATGGGAATTTTGATAAAAGGAAAAAAAATGTTGGGAAGTGAAATTTATTAATGGGGTGGTAGCCTACCAAAGGCGTGGCTCTTTTGTGATTGTGTTTGGGATTGCTAATGACAATTGGGCTTTTTGTAGGGGACTGAGGAATGTTAATGATGACTGGGCTCTTTGTGAATTGTGGGGGGAGTGCCAAGCATGGTTGGGCCCTTTGAATAATTGTGCACTGGGTATAATCAGGTTTTGGTTTAAAATTGTGGGTGCCAACGAAAATTGGGCTTTATTTGTTGGGTACCAATGAATATTGGGTTTTATTGTTGGGTGCCAATGAGTATTGGGCTTTATTGTTGGGTGCCAATGAATATTGGGCTTTATTGTTTGGATGCCGAGCGAGGTCGGGGTTTGATGTTTGGATGCCGAGCGAGGTCGGGCTTTGATGTTTGGATGCCGAGCGAGGTCGGGCTTTGATGTTTGGATGCCGAGCGAGGTCGGGCTTTGATGTTAGGATGCCGAGTGAGGTCGGGCTTTGAATGGTTGCCGAGCGAGGTCGGGCTTTGATGTTAGGATGCCGAGCGAGGTCGGGCTTTTATGGTTGGATGCCGAGCGAGGTCGGGCTTTTATGGTTGGATGCCGAGCGAGGTCGGGCTTTGAATGGTAGGATGCCGAGCGAAGTCGGGCTTTTATGGTTGGATGCCGAGCGAGGTCGGGCTTTGAATGGTTGGATGTCGAGCGAGGTCGGGCTTTGATTGGTATGATTCATGTGAAATTTGCGCATGCAGTTTTAATGCTCCCATTAATCCGAGATTGCACTGAAAAATTTGAAACAAATACCAAACACAAAATTTATATCGTACAGCTCAAGTTAGAACTATGTTTATCAATGAACCAACCTATCACTCATTTAAGTAAATGAACAAATTGAATATTAATGTGAGGGGTATTGAACACTCATCCGGCAAGTTTGCTAACATTCCGATCGAGTTATGTGTCCATCTAATCATCGTTTCTAAAAGCACAAAAGCATTGATCACAAGGTCTTCGAGGGTTGTAATTTGGCTTGGTTACAAAAGAAATGTCATATGTGGGGAAATTGAATTCAAAAGGCCAAGCGAGAAGGAACATTCTTTCTAATTTACACCTTCCTTTGTTCAAATCACAACTTTTGGTGATATACAAATGCTTTCCTTTCGATCTTGACAACTCTTGGATTTTATTGATTTTGCTTTTTCTTTTCTCTTTTGAGATTTCTCGATTTTTTTTTCTTTCTTTCTTTCTTTCTTTCTTTCTTCTTCTTGGTTGTCAAGATCTTTTACGAAATTCATCATTTCTTGGCTTTCACAACCTCTCTTTTTTTTCAACTAAATCAAAGGCGATACCCTAATCGAATGTTCCTTTCTCTTTTGGCAAGGGATAATAATCATGATGGTTAAGGGTTCAAAAATTTGAAAGAAAATTATCAGAATTTAGTGATGATTTAACCATGAACTGAAAAGTTTTTTACAAACTCCGACAATCTCATTAAGCAATTGAGCTTATGAAAGTTGGCAGCTCATTGTCAATAATTCTGATTAGTTGGGCTCAAAAGGGTTGACAAATGCTCACTTCTCACAGGGTGGGCTATTTGTGGTCAAATGTTTTCACTCATATTCAAGAAATGCCTCGATCATGTCAATGCTTTCATACAGTTTAAAACAACATTTAGATTTAACATAAAAAGATCGAGTTAACAAAAATGTCGGCCTCCTGCATATGTATAATAATTTTGAGGCTTCCTCACATTTTGGCTAGTTCTAAATGGTTCATCGAATAAACACACTAACAACGCAAATTGCATGATATAGCTTTTGTGTTAAGTATATATCCTCATTTTGAGTTTAATCACACAAAAACAGGAAGCATGTATTTAGCTTTGCGCAAATTAATCAAATTTATCATTACCATTTATCCGTGGCTAAATCAATTAATTTTGGATCAAACCATTGTGGGAAGATTTGTCAAATTCAAATTACCAATGATCCATAGCAAGAAATCTCGACATTTAAGCATATTAAAATTAAACAGGCATAAATGACGATGATTAAAAGGCTAGATAATAAAAGAAAGAGTACATGGTACAAATATGGATACAAAGTATTAAACATAGGAAGAGTGTACGAGAAAAAATAAAATAACATAAACATAAAAAACATGAGAAAACATCAAAAAAGGGGGAGCCACTCAAGGAGTGAGAGCCTCATCGTCCTCGGTCTCCTCATCCTCCTCCTCCTCGTCCTCGTCATCATCCTCTCCTCCATCATAACCTCCCTGGTCTCCGGCCGCTGTACCACTGCCTCCACCCTCTGAATATTCGGGCCTATCCCCGGGCCAAGCACCATAAGCTGCGAACATCTCTGGTGTCGGTATCTGAATGGCAGGATCTGTCGGCCTACCCAACTGTATTTGAAGGCGATACATGGAATCGTGCATCATGGTCATGTATCTATGACAGGAAGCGTTCTGCTCCCATGTGAAAGTGCAGGTGTGATGACCCTGTGATGCAGGTGGGGGCCTGGGCCGTGGCTGCTGTGCCCTCGCCGCTCTCCTCCCTGTGCAGTGTCTTGCGATGTACTCATCCGTGATCGGATTCTTTATGGTCTCGGAAACATGAGGAGGGATCGCTACTCGTGCCTCCCGGCAGAGTCCCATAATCAGACCCGGGAAAGCGAGCGGGCACATCTTCTTGGCCGGTGGCTTTATGCCACTCTCGACCACTATCTTAAGCTCCTGACAAATCACCCTAGCCACATCTACTTGCTTATGGGTGAGGATATAGTAGATTAGGGGTGTGACGTCCAAAGTGGTGGAGGAGGTATGACTTTTCGGCTTTATATTGTGAACAATGAGGTGGAAGATGACTTGAGCATAGGTAGTGAGGTTGTTTTTGAGGGCTTTGGTAGGCTGCCCCGCCGCATTGAGTTCACAGGCCCTCCCGGATTGGAAGATGGTCTGGGCGTAGAGGTCGTGGTTCCAATTGCCACGGTTTTGGTGCTTATGGAAAGCACAAAGGTCATCGTTCTCAAGTTGGAAGGGGTTGCGGAGATAAGTGTTGATGGCGTCGCGATCGAATCTAATGACCTGACCACGCACCATGGTTTGGTAGGTGAACTCTCCTTCCGGATCCGCGGGAATGGCGTTCGCGTAAAACTCCCGGATAATGTCGTAATTAAGGTTTAGCGGAGGGTTCACCAAAACTCCCCAACGGCGATGATCTATTGACCGGGCCAACTCTCGATAGGTGCCCCGCTCGCTTATGGTGAACTGCCTTTCAGCCCAGAACGTCCTGCTGAGAAGCTCCTCGTACCTCTCCTGATTTCGGAGGCTGAGGAAGCGGGAGGCATCGTATGCCCCTTGGGGTCTTGATCCTGATGATTCACCCCTCGATCGTTTTCCGGTTGGTCTGGGTGCCATCTACAAGAAAAAAGACAAAGTCAGTAAACAGCATTCATGATTACAAGTGATATGGGGTGAAATCAATGGAATTGGAAAGGAAACATGAAAAAAACAAAGGTTCTGTTCTGCTAATTTCGCACTGCGAAGGCATGGTCGCAGTGCGAAGCTGTTCGTGAAATTCTGGGTTGCCCAGAAAAAGGGGTCGCAGTGCGAAGTTCGTCTTTGCTCTGCGACCATGACAGAAAAACCCAAAAATCCCCAGAAAGCTACCCTAAACTCTTAAGCTAAGCTTCACACAATGCATGTTAGATAAATGATTAAGAAAAAATGAATGGGTATGAAAACAACTAACATAGCAACTAGTTTTGGTTCAATTTCTACAAAGATGGGTAAAATGAATTCGTGTAAAAATCACTTAAAGATGAAAAGGAAATGGGCCTATTTCAACTACCCATAATGTACATTTACTAGATTACAACTTATCATAGCAAGGCAAGAAGGAAAAGAAGCTAATCATAACCTTAAACCCTAAAAATGGAAGTTTCAAAATTAAAAAAACCTAAGACCCAAAACACGAATCAGAAGTAAAAAAAGGATAAAGAGGAAGAAATCATACCTTGCTGCTTGCAGAAAAGGGAGATTAAAACTTGAAATTACTAAGAAAGAAAGATTTATGAAGAAAAAGTGAAATGGGTATGTTTTTGAGTTGTTTTTATGAAAAGAAATGAAAAGTTTTGAGTTTTAGGAGTTTAATAAAAAAATAACGGTTAGATAAGAGAGATAGTGGAAATGGGTGGTTGGGGAGAGTAAATGAGCGTTAGTAAATTTTGAAAACTGAGCTGACAAAATTCGCATACTTCGCACTGCGAAGTACTTTTGCTCTGCGAACCTCAGAGTTAACTTCGCAGTGCGAAGATACCTTTGCGCTGCGAAGTCATCAAGCTCTGAAATTTTCAAAATTACTACCTTTCAACAAATTGGTCCTTTACATCCCCAACCATGGTTATTAAAAAGCAGTAATAAACAGAAATTATTGATTGCCCCTGATAAAATGAAACAAAATGCAACAATCATGAATGAATGTGAATGGGTGATATGCAAAAGTACGGTATACGGAGGTTCGAAACTTCCCCCATCCTCACGTGTAGGCTCTAAAGGTGAGATTTCCTAAAAAAGGTCCCTAGAGTCATAGATCTCACATGGAATTAAGGTCGTCGACGGACATACGTCACGTGACTTCAATTCATTCCACATGAAAATCTCCTCTAAGCGGGGTTTGGCATCCTACCTCACGGACATACGTCAACGCGGGCTTCTGCTCACAACCACCATTCTAACTTAGTTTTCTCTCGAGCTCGGGTAGAGAGCCTCACACGTCCGGCATTAACCCGAACAATGTGGAGTAACATCGCTCAAGGAACATCCCCACAATTGATATATATATATATATAGATATGAAGCAAAATGATATATGTAAATGTAGAGCAAAAGAATAAAAACAAATAATGATAAGAAGATATAAACACGCAGGTAAAATGAAACAAATTAGCCTAAAAGCCGTCTAAGATAGGCTTGACTCGTTATGCAAAAACAAAGTGTTTTGTGCATAGTCCCCAGTGAAGTCGCCATTTTTGTCGCGTTGAATTTCGGATATCAAGCTATTGGGAAGCGTTGAATCACTAATGTTAAATCACGACTGAACTTTTAATTTTTCGGGGAGAAAAGGAAAAAAGTTCGAAATTACCCTTTGAAAAAAGATTTTAGGTTCGAAAGTCGATTATGCGAGGGGAAGGTATTAGCACCCCTCACATCCGTTGTACTCAACGGGAACCTCTTAGTCAGCTTAGGCTTTAAAATGTTTCAAAGTTTTACTTGCGTGTTTGAATATATAAAAAGGGAAAAAGAAAATATGATATAAAGGGAAAAAAGAGATAAAATACAACGAAGGGGAAAAAAGAAAGTTTTTATTAATGGGCTTGACAAGATGTCGATCTTGCTCCTACGTATCTCCCGGTAGTCGGAGAATTCAAAGCGTACGTAGTTCTTTGGTAGGAAAAAGTTTGTATGTTGATTCGTTTTAATTAAAAAAGATTTGACGACGCACAGAGGCGTAAAATGTTTAAATGATAAAGACGACGAACGCTAAGGCGATAAACTCGCGCAAGGCGTAAATGTTTTAAAGATAAAAAGACGGACGCACAGAGGCGTAAAAAGTTTAAAGATAAAGAGACAGACGCACGGAGGCGTAAGAAGTTTGAAAATAAAAGACAGACGCACGGAGGCGTAAAAAGTTTGAAAATAAACGCGCAAAGGCGCGAAAGGTTCGGATTGACCACGAGGGCCAAGAAAAGGTTAAAAATGGCCACGAGGGACCAAAGGAAGGTTGAGCGTGCTAGACGCGTCAAAGGTGGAATGACGATTGCCCGAACGACGAGACATACGTCACGCATTCGTGCAACTGAGGTTTGGGGAGACATACGTCAAGCCATTCCCGTTTCATTCAAGTTTGGTTTTGTTGAAACTCAGAGAAACCTCAAAGGGAACCAGAGCACTTGGTTGGGAAACTTAAAGAAAAGAAATCACGAACAAGTTTGTTGTTCGAGTTTATTAAAAATCTTGAACATTACTTGTTACTTAAGTTATTGAAACTCAAGAACAAGTGTTTGTTCAAGTTTGAAAGATGAACAAATCATGGAAACATGCATAAATTTGGAAAATGCACAAGTTCGGCTCGATTTGAGTTTGGTTTAGAAAGAATGAGCAAGCTCGGCTTAAGTTCATGTTTTGATTGAAAATCATGAACAACATTGTTGTTCAAGTTTGGTTTTGAAAATAGAGAACTTAGCTTATTGCTCAAACTTGATGTTGAAAATTTAAGAACATAACTTGTTTCACAAGTTACTCAAAATTAAATGCACGAACTTGTAAAATTTCCAAAGTTGTGCATGATTCTTGATGTATTTGAACAAAAATGCATTTTAACACTCTTTAGGTTCTGAATCAAGGGTTGGAACCCCAAAAATTTGGCATTTGGAAGCCTGATTCACATTCTGAGTTTCACATACTACGCAGAGCAACCAGAACTTGGCTCTGCGAAGTCAGGTTCTGATGTGGTCGCACTGCGAACATACTTTGCTCTGCGAAGTATGAGAAATTTTGAACTCAGAAGTTGTTTCTGAACAGAAGTTCAAAAACTGCTTCTAAGCAAGCTTCAGAACCTAAAGGGGGTTAAAAAGCTTTGCAAAATTGGGAGAAAAGGAGTGTAAAAACTCAGTTTTAATGCTTGGTCACTTTGAGATTCCTTTTGAGTTTCAAAAGGGGTTTTTGTGCACAAAACGAAATTAACCAAAACAAGAGATGCAATCAGCAAGCAAAATGAAAGATAAAGATTATAGGAGACTTACAGAACTCCTAGCAATGCTTGTGCAAGAGGTTGGAAGTGGCTTGCTTGATTGGTTAGAGGTTATGGACAAACAACTCTAATTGGATTTTGCTTTGGGTATGAACTGTTTTGATGCTGCAATGTGATGGATTTTGGTGTAAATTTCGTGTGTGTATATGGCTATTTTTCTGGTGTTTCAATGTTTCAATGGTGTGTCAATGTGTGTGTAATCCTTGTGCCTTGGCATTCCTTTTATAGGCCAAAATGCAAATCTATGCAATGATGAACAAAATCCTAGAACCTAGCTGGTTTGGGGGCTAAATCCAGGCTAAATCACTTTGCATTTAATGCTAAAGGATAGAAGTTGCTTTGCCTTGTGCCAAGGGGCAAGACCTTGACTGATCTCAGCCACAAATGCAGCTGATTCTAGAAGGTAATGATGGGAAAAAACTGAAAAACAAGGCAGCTTGAAATTGTGTGATTCTTGGGATCAATCCTTGCAATCTTGGAAGGCCAAGCAATGAAAACGTGTGCTGCCATGTACAGAGGGATTGGGGGAAGCAAAATGAGCATGTGGGCTGGTGTGTGGGAGAAGAAATCCAGCTGAAAACAGGGCAGCACAAACAGCTTTTTTGCAAGCAAAACCACTTGTGTTTGACTGGTTTTGGTGGAGAAATAAGGAAGGAAAGGGATCAAGCAGCTGGCTGGCAAGCTCAGGTTGGATGATAGGTCAATTGGGAGGGACAAGAGCTGACCAAGGGCAGCCAATTTGATTGAGCACATGTTAGGTTGGAAGAAAATCCTTCTTACCTTTACCTTTAATGTCACACCTTTGATCTTGCTTTGCTGCATCATTTCAGCCACAAATGGCAATAACAATAATAATAATACTAATAATAATAACTACAAATGAAAACAAAACAGATAAATCAAAGAAATAAAAATTCTGCAGAAAAATCGCAGAGGTCGCAGTGCGAAGGTCACCTCGCACTGCGAACTCCCCTTTTTTTGATTTTTTTGTATTTTCTTAAAATAAAGCAAAATAAAAATAAAAATAAAAATAAAAATAAAAATGAAAATGAATAAGGATAATGGCAAGGGTAATAATGAAAGTGATAATGTAAAAATAATAATGGCAATAATAATAAAGATAATAATAAAAATGAAAAAGTTAACAATATTAGTAATTAATAAAAAATAATGATAATAATAATAATAATAATAAAATATTGATAAAAGGATAATAATAATAAAAATACAAAAGTAATGGTATTAATAAGGATAATGACAATGTTAATAAAGGTGGTAATGCTTATGTAAATAAAATCCAATAACAAAAATGAAATAATAAAAAGTAATAAAATGGACAAAGAAAAATATGAGTAAAAAAATGGGGTATGACAAAGAGGATTAGGATGCTTACAACACTCCAAACCAAGATGTGTATCCACGAAAATGAAGTGGCTTATGAGTGGTTGTGACTTTTTGGTGTCGGGATGGTTTATGTGTTTTGGTGGTTGTTTTTGTGTGAGATTTTCTTTGTGACTTTTGTGAGATTGTTTCTATGATCTTTGGGTGTGGTTTTCACTTCTGGTTTCAGGCACAAAAGCTCTTGCTCTTGCCTCTTTTCTGCAGTCCTTCTCCCTTTTTTCCTTTTTTTCCCCTCCCTTTTTCACTTCCCTTAGAGGGGGTATTTATAGAGGTGAGTACTAGGGTTTTCTTGCTGGCTTTTGGACAAGAATGGCACAAGAAACATGAGGAATCAGGTCTGAAGCAATGCAGGTCTGAAGCAAACAGCCATTTGTCTCATTGGGCATGCATGGAGATAGAGAACTAGTATGGAAATGGCATGGAAATTCAAAAGAGGCAAAAGGGGTGAACCATGTAGCACACAAATGGGAATATGGCATCTTTGACTTGGCTTTTCCTTGGCATATATATTTTTTTTAAAAAAACCATAAACAAACCCATTATCCTTAATAACCAAATAATAATAAAACTTCCCTTTTTTATTTAAGGAAAAAGGGAAAACGAAAATTGGAGATTAAAAACTCCTTTTTTATTTAAGGAAAAAATGAGAAAAATGAAGATTGAGGATTAATTACCACACATCATTATTTGTTTTCTTTTAAAAGGTTTTAATTTGTTTGGACAAAATTAAGGGTACTACAGTTGCCCCTATTTAATTATATTTTACTAGAAAATATGAATAACGACAGTTGTCATATTCTCGCTGTAAAAGATAAGTAAATATAAGGACCCGAATTTTGTCCTTCAAAACATCAAGTGATAATGGGAAAGTGTGTGTTGTGATGATGCAAAGACAATGAATTGATGACGTGGAATGCAAATGGTCATCTCTAGTCTGACACTAGTGAAACGATACAGACAACATACCTCCACCTGGGGAAGGTTGATCATATCCAGCCGCTTACGCTGAAGGTAGATCTCTAAGGACAAAAGTGATCATATCCGGCCGCCTGCGCTGGAGTTAGATCCTTGAGGATAAGGGTGATCTTATTCAGCTGCTTATGCTGAAGGTCGATCCATGAGGATGAGGTGATCTTATCTAGCCGCTTAGGCTAGAGGTAGATCCTAAGGGCGAAGGCGATCTTATTCAGCCGCTTATGCTGAAGATAGATCCTAAGGGGTAAAGTGATCTTATTCAGCCGCTTGTGCCGAAAGTCGATTCACTGGGAAAAGGCGGTCTTACTCAGCCGCTTACGCCGAGAGTCGACCCCTAAGGGAAAGTGATGCTTGACCGATTACCGCCAAGTGAGTCTTGGTGGAATGGTAAAGGGTGATATGATTATTGCCAGTCTGACGCTGGTGAAATGATAATGATATGATATGATTGTCATCAGTCTGACGCTGGTGAAATGATAATGATATGTTATGATGGTTGACTCGCTGGGGGAGTTTTAACTGGGGAACCTTAGTGGTCGTGAGTTGGTCCACTGGGGGATGGGACAGTTTGGGAAGAAATCCGCTAGGGGGTTTTTAGAAAAACTTACTAGGGAAGTCCTTAAATGAGGTTCACTGGGGAACACTGGAATGACTCACTGGGGAGTATTTGATTGAGGTTCAATGGGGAACATGAGAGGTTGTGAGGAGGGGTATGATATGAATATGAGATGCATGTTAATGAATGAACTTGATATGATGCATGTACTATGCTGACATGTGGGGTAAGCAAATGGCATGTCGAGCTTTGGTTGTGATCGGATGCCTAGCATGGTTGGGCTTTCGGTTGTGCTTAGATGCCAATGAGAGATTGGGCTTTGGTTGGAAATTGCAGGGAATGCCAATGAAAGTTGGGCTTTGTTTTGAAATTGCAAAGAGTGCCAATAAGAATTGGCTTTGGGATTTTATGGGATAAAATGGTTAGGGTACGATGTTTGGGGTTTTCGATCCTTCGGCATTCGCAAAAACTCATCGCTATTGAAGTTTCAAATGGATGGCTGCTGACGGAGCTTTCGACATGTAACACCCATGTAGAGATTGCCTAGGATCTCTTACGAGTATTAAAATTTCGTACTGGATACATTAAATACAATACAGAAAAATTTGCTTATTAATATACAATACATGAGTTCCTGATATAATCTGAAAATCTGATACAAAACATTCTCCATAATATACATCATGATACATAATCATATACAAAATCCAAGAAACATAAGCAGCACGATCAATCCGTAGCCTTCTCTTTACCTTTACGTCGTGCTACCTGCGAAGAACCTGCACCAGAAGGAAAGGGATGAGACATAATGTCTCAGTGAGCTCCTACCCTACCTACTGTTTGGCAACCTCAGGGAACCTAGGGTCGCCGTGCCTACCTCGGCGATCTTGGGGATACCTATGATCGCCAAGTCTTAACCTTACCCATGGAGGGTCATCTGTCTGATCCTGCTAAGCTGGTGATCAAGGGGAGACCTAGGATCACCGTCTGATAACTGGTAACTGATATCTGATAATTGTTTCATGTCTGTTAATGAAATAGAATATTAACTGATAAATTATGTTAGCTGTTAGCGTTGAACAAGCAATGTTATCTGAGTTCATTTTACGGAATGCCCCCGGGTGGAGTAACCCCGAAGCACATTCCCCTGATAACCGGTGAAAATTCCTATCATATCAGGCTAACACCGGACTCCTCTTGTCGTCGTGCGGTCATCCTTGCGGAATAACACGTCCCACTAGCGTGAACCTCCTCTGTCCCACTGGCGTGAACAACAGAAGACACGACTTAATAATAATCTTAACTTACGCGTATACCCCCCCGTGTCCCACTGGCGTGAACGACGGAAGACGCGAATTAATATTCTTTAACTTATGCATGAACCTTTCATGTCCCACTGGCGTGAACGGTGAAAGTCACGACTTAATGATATTAATCTTAATCTTAACTTTGCGTGGACCATTCGTGTCCCACTGGCGTGAACATCGAAGGTCACGGCTTAATATCTGTGTAATTCATGACTACTTAACCTATAATAGGTCCTAAGCTTGGATTCTGAATTAATCTTGGCTTGCATGAACTTAAGTGAATGTAGGGATTTCACTTACAAAGAGATAATCCCATTACTAATCCCTTTATATATCTATATAACTTAGGGCATAAGTATTCATCTCCTAATGTCATGCCTACTCCTCATCCTACCCTAATTCCAAACCATTCCTCAAGAACAAGAGGCTGGGTAGTGGGAAAATCGTAGTCCGATTTTCTAGGATCGGAGCACGATTTTTGCCGTGAATTCCATGAAAAACAGGGCACAAAATCGTAGCCCGATTTCTAGAAATCGTAGTCCGATTTTGGCTTCAGCAGCATTCATAATTCTGCTTCCTAGGCTAAACCAAACCTCTCCAATCATCAAAACAGCTTATGGGAATGAATTTACAAGGCATAAGGGTAGATAATAACATGATTAAGCAAGGAATTAGTACACAAAGGGTTAGGGCACAAATACTAGACCTTGAATCAACTTGTAAAGAGCACTAAAACTACTCAAACGGGTTATAAACCCTGTGGAGCTCACCTTAAGCTTCAGCTGATGTTTGCTAAGTTTTGGTTACCAAAACCCTTGCTTAATACCACTACTTCCCTTGATTGTTCTTTGTTTCTTTTCTTGTTTCTTTCTCTTGTTCTTGCTTCCAACACAAGCTTTCTTTGCAAGACTTTTACTAGAGTTTGATTGAAGTTGGATGGATGTTAGTATGATGAGATGGGGGTGTGAGAGATGAGGGAAGGAGGAAAGGAAAATCTGATTTTTGTTGGTAAGGATGAGTAGAAGAAAATGGCCAATGAAAAATATCATGTTTCATTTTTAAATAAGCTCCCCTTAACCAATATTTACAAAATTGCCATCTCCTCTTATTTACTTATTTGCCATGCTTGCTTCTCAAGTTTCTAACACTAACAACTGATAATAATTGCATCTAAGCGGGATATTACAATCTACCCCCCTTAAAGAAATTTCGTCCTCGAAATTTAGAAGTTACCTGAAAATAGATGCGGATAGTTCTCTTGCATTTCTGACTCCAACTCCCACGTCGCTTCGCCATCAGGAGAACCTTTCCATACAACCTTAACAATAGGAATTTCTTTGTTACGCAAAGTCTTAACATCACGATCAATTATCTGGTCTGGCTCAGGTTGAAAAGTCAAGTCCGATCTCAGGTCAATACTATCCAATTTTACTGGTTGAAAAGGATCGGGAATGAATTTCCTTAATTGGGAGACGTGAAAGACATCATGTAATCCTGACATGGCTGGTGGCAGCGCTAACTGATAAGCTGCCGGACCAACACGTCGAAGTATCTAAAACGGTCCAACATACCTTGGGCAAAGTTTCTTAGTTCTGAATGCTCCTCTTAATCCCAACTTAGGCGTAACTTTAAGGAATACATGGTCTCCTTCTTCAAACTCTAAGGGTCTTCGTCGCTTATCAGCATAACTTTTCTGACGACTTTGGGCTGTTCTCATCTTATCTTGGATTGACTTAATCTTCAGGGTCGTCTCCTGAATGATCTCAGGTCCCAAAATACTCTTATCTCCAACCTCAGCCCAGCAAAGTGGGGTTCTACATTTCCTACCATACAGGGCTTCATAAGGTGCCATTCCAATGCTAGAATGATAACTGTTGTTGTAAGAAAATTCAATCAATGGTAGGTGATCGTTCCAACTTCCTCCATCTTCTAGGATACATGCACGTAACATGTCCTCTAACGTCTGAATAGTCCTTTCTGATTGTCCATCTGTTTGTGGATGATGGGACGTGCTCATCTTTAATCTTGTCCCTAAAGCTTTCTGAAAAGCTTTCCAAAAGTGAGATGTGAAGATCGGATCTCTGTCAGAGACTATACTAGCAGGTACACCATGGAGCTTCACAATTTCTGAAATAAACAACTCGGCATACTGAGAGGCTCGGTAAGTAGTTTTAACCGGCAAGAAATGAGCTGACTTGGTTAACCGGTCCACTATTACCCAAATGGAGTCATGTCCTCGCTGAGTTCGAGGTAATCCACTCACGAAATCCATGGTTATATCTTCCCATTTCCATTGTGGAATTTCCAAAGGTACTAACATTCCTGCAGGCCTTTGATGTTCAATCTTCACCTGCTGACATACAATGCATCGCGACACAAATTCCGCAATATCTCTTTTCATGCTAGGCCACCAATAATCTCTTTTCAAATCTTGATACATCTTGGTGGTACCCGGATGAATGCTGAAACTGCTCTTGTGCGCCTCTTCTAAAATCACCCTTTTCAATTCCATATCATTCGGAACATAAATCCTTCCTTCAAACAGTAATATACCATCCGGTGCCCATGAAAACTCTGCTTGGCCAACTTTCCTCTGAAGGTCCGTATCCACAAATTGAGCTTGTGCAATCCTAGACCGTAGGTCGCAAGAAATCTCTAACTTGTTTAACAAGATGCCACCATCCAAATCAGTAACATGGAGGTTAAGGTCTCTAAACTTTTCATATAAACCACACGTGTGCATCATCACTTCAGCTTTAACCAAAGCCTTTCGACTCAAAGCATCTGCTACCACATTAGCCTTTCCGGGGAGGTATTTCAAATCGAAGTCAAAATCCTTCAAGTATTCCATCCATCGTCTTTGCCTCATATTGAGGTCTCGTTGATCAAACAAGTACTTCAAACTCTTATGATCACTAAACAAATCAAACTGCGCACCATACAAATGATGTCTCCATATCTTCAAGGCAAAAACTATAGCTGCTAGCTCAAGATCATGGGTGGGGTAATTCTCCTCATGAGTCTTGAGCTGTCTAGAGGCATAAGCTATTACATTTTCTCCTTGCATAAGAACACTGCCCAGTCCTTTAGAGGATGCATCGCAGAAAACGGTGTATCTCCTTTCAGGATCTGGTATTGCCAACACTGGTGCTTTAGTCAATTTCTTCTTTAAAACTCTGAAGCTCTCCTCACATTCGTCGTCCCAAATAAAGGGCACATTCTTTCTGGTGAGGCGTGACAGAGGCAAGGCAATCTGAGAAAACTTCATAATAAATCTTCGATAATAACCTGCCAAGCCTAAAAAGCTCCTGACTTCTGCCATATTCTTAGGTCTTTCCCACTTGAGAACGGCTTCAACTTTAGATGGATCAACAGCTACTCCTCCTTGAGAAATAACGTGACCCAAAAACATAATCTCAGATAGCCAAAACTCACACTTGCTAAATTTGGCATATAACTGTTTGTCTCTGAGGACATCCAAAACAATTCTCAAATGCTGAGCATGCTCCTGGGGATCTTTAGAATAGATCAAAATGTCATCTATGAAAATCACCACAAATTGATCAAGGTACGGCTGAAAGATCCTATTCATGTAATCCATAAATACTGCTGGAGCATTAGTTACACCGAATGGCATAACCAGGAATTCATAGTGCCCGTAACGCGTCCGAAACGCCGTCTTAGACACATCTGAAGATTTGAAACGAATCTGATGGTAACCTGACCGAAGATCAATTTTGGAAAATACCGTTGCTCCTTTAAGCTGATCTAGAAGATCATCAATCCTGGGTCGAGGATACTTGTTCTTGATAGTCACGTTATTGAGTTGGCGGTAATCAATACACAGCCTCATGCTTCCATCTTTCTTCTTGACTAACAAAACTGGAGCACCCCAAGGTGATACACTGGGTCTGATAAAATGCTTCTGGATTAACTCCTCGAGTTGAGATTTCAGCTCTTTCAGTTTTGTTGGTGACATTCTGTACGGTGCCACAGATACTGGCTCCGCTCCTGGAATCAAATCAATTGAAAATTCCACCTCACGCTCTGGGGGTAAACTAGTTACTTCTGAAGGAAAAACATCTAGGTACTCATTCACAACAGGAATATCACTGGGACTTAACTCTGACTCTGAAGCCACAGTGAGCATGACATAGAATCCCTTATCTTGAGCACAGATAAATTGAATTAACTGATGGGTGCGGTTAATCAATTCAGACAGAGCCACACCTTCTGTCGTATCACTGGTCGGCATATAAATACTCTTTTCTGAACATCCAATGTACACATGGTTAGCAGAAAGCCAATCCATGCCTAAAATCACATCAAGTTGCTCCATCGGGAGACATACTAGATCAACATAGTAAGTCTTACTAGACACAGTGATAGGACAGTTTTCACAAACATACCTTGCCTCAATTCCGCCTTCAGTAGCGGTAGATACTAACATTGGGGGATTCAACGGAGACAAAGGTAATTGCAGCGTCTTAACACATTTATATGAAATAAAAGAACAAGTAGCGCCGCAATCAAAAAGAACTTTTACTGGATTTGTTCCCAAATAACACATACCGGCAATTAAATCTTCATTGGCCAAAGCCTTTGCGCCATCAAGGGAGTACACTCTGCCCTTACTAGTAGTCGTTCCTTCAGCTGATCCTCTACCACGTCTATTAGGACACTCTGATATAAAATGTCCTGGCTGCTTACATCCATAACAAATACCAGCTCCCATCAAGCACTCTCCTTTATGCATTCTGCCACACGTCTTGCAAGTAGGATTAGTCCGTGAAGGATTATGTTGTGGAGAATATGTCTGTTTCCCTCTCTGAGGGGATCCTTTAGGCTTGAGCTTGTCATGATACTTGTCTGCCATCCTACTTTTCTTCTTTTCAAAAGCTGCCGCTCTTTCTTTCGAGGCCTTAGCAAGTCCTGCTTCAACCACTAAGCTGTCATGCACCAGTTCATCATAACTTGCAGTTCTTTGGAGACTTACTGCGGTGTCGATCTCGCCTCTTAAACCTCGTTTGTATTGATTCATCTTCCACACTTCATTCTCAGCATACTCGTTGTGTGTGGAATAGTATGACAACTCCTCAAACTTCTTGGTGAATTCAGTCACTGACATGCTACCCTGTTTCAACTCCAGAAATTCTTGCTCCTTCTTTACCTTGTAAGACAAAGGTAAATATTTTTCTAACATCACTTCTTTGAAGTTTACCCAATTCACTTCTACACCATTAGCTTCCATCTTGCGCTGAGCAGATTCCCACCAGTCTTCTGCTGCGCCTCTGAGTTGGTTTGTGGCATAGACCACTTTATCTTCTTCTGAACATTGAGCCATTCTAAAGATCTTCTCCATTTGCTTGATCCACTTTCTAGCCTCTTGGGGTTCACCTTCTCCATTGAACTCCGGAGGGTGATGTCTGTTATATTCCCGGAACACTGGGTTACCAATTACGGGAGGAGGTGGTGGCTGTGGATGGAAACCCTGCCCTTGTTGCATCATTTCCATCCATTGTTGTTGAGCTTGGGCCTGTTGCTGGGACTGCTGTTGCATCATCAGCATCATTTGCTGATACTGTAATGCATTTTGAGCTTGCTGCTCCTGATACTGCTGCTGCCAGGCCTGTTGTTGTTGAATCATTTGTTCCCAAGAATTCATGCTGGGTCCTCCACTTTCGTCACTGGCTTGATTAGTACGAGGTCTACCTCTTCTTCTCCCAGACATCTTATCCTAGCTGTCATATACAAGTCAAAGTGATCAGTTTTAACTGAATATAACATTTAGAATAATGTCCTGGATCCAAGAGGTCCACAAACTTGGATTGTACTTTAATGACCCAAGGCACGGTCTGAATCGACCTACTCTGATACCAAATTGTAACACCCATATAGAGATTGCCTAGGATCTCTTACGAGTATTAAAACTTCGTACTGGATACATTAAATACAATACAGAAAAATTTGCTTATTAATATACAATACATGAGTTCCTGATATAATCTGAAAATCTGATACAAAACATTCTCCATAATATACATCATGATACATAATCATATACAAAATCCAAGAAACATAAGCAGCACAATCAATCTGTAGCCTTCTCTTTACCTTTACGTCGTGCTACCTGCGAAGAACCTGCACCAGAAGGAAATGGATGAGACATAATGTCTCAGTGAGCTCCTACCCTACCTACTGTTTGGCAACCTCAGGGAACCTAGGGTCACCGTGCCTACCTCGACGATCTTGGGGATACCTATGATCGCCAAGTCTTAACCTTACCCATAGAGGGTCATCTGTCTGATCCTGCTAAGCTGGTGATCAAGGGGAGACCTAGGATCACCGTCTGATAACTGGTAACTGATATCTGATAATTGTTTCATGTCTGTTAATGAAATAGAATATTAACTGATAAATTATGTTAGCTGTTAGCGTTGAACAAGTAATGTTATCTAAGTTCATTTTACGGAATGCCCCCGGGTGGAGTAACCCCGAAGCACATTCCCCTGATAACCGGTGAAAATTCCTATCATATCAGGCTAACACCGGACTCCTCTTGTCGTCGTGCGGTCATCCTTGCGGAATAACACGTCCCACTGGCGTGAACCTCCTGCGTCCCACTGGCGTGAACAACAGAAGACACGACTTAATAATAATCTTAACTTACGCGTATACCCCCCCGTGTCCCACTGGCGTGAACGACGGAAGACGCGAATTAATATTCTTTAACTTATGCATGAACCTTTCATGTCCCACTGGCGTGAACGGTGAAAGTCACGACTTAATGATATTAATCTTAATCTTAACTTTGCGTGGACCATTCGTGTCCCACTGGCGTGAACATCGAAGGTCACGGCTTAATATCTGTGTAATTCATGACTACTTAACCTATAATAGGTCCTAAGCTTGGATTCTGAATTAATCTTGGCTTGCATGAACTTAAGTGAATGTAGGGATTTCACTTACAAAGAGATAATCCCATTACTAATCCCTTTATATATCTATATAACTTAGGGCATAAGTATTCATCTCCTAATGTCATGCCTACTCCTCATCCTACCCTAATTCCAAACCATTCCTCAAGAACAAGAGGCTGGGTAGTGGGAAAATTGTAGTCCGATTTTCTAGGATCGGAGCACGATTTTTGCCGTGAATTCCATGAAAAACAGGGCACAAAATCGTAGCCCGATTTCTAGAAATCGTAGTCCGATTTTGGCTTCAGCTGCATTCATAATTCTGCTTCCTAGGCTAAACCAAACCTCTCCAATCATCAAAACAGCTTATGGGAATGAATTTACAAGGCATAAGGGTAGATAATAACATGATTAAGCAAGGAATTAGTACACAAAGGGTTAGGGCACAAATACTAGACCTTGAATCAACTTGTAAAGAGCACTAAAACTACTCAAACGGGTTATAAACCCTGTGGAGCTCACCTTAAGCTTCAGCTGATGTTTGCTAAGTTCTGGTTACCAAAACCCTTGCTTAATACCACTACTTCCCTTGATTGTTCTTTGTTTCTTTTCTTGTTTCTTTCTCTTGTTCTTGCTTCCAACACAAGCTTTCTTTGCAAGACTTTTACTAGAGTTTGATTGAAGTTGGATGGATGTTAGTATGATGAGATGGGGGCGTGAGAGATGAGGGAAGGAGGAAAGGAAAATCTGATTTTTGTTGGTAAGGATGAGTAGAAGAAAATGGCCAATGAAAAATATCATGTTTCATTTTTAAATAAGCTCCCCTTAACCAATATTTACAAAATTGCCATCTCCTCTTATTTACTTATTTGCCATGCTTGCTTCTCAAGTTTCTAACACTAACAACTGATAATAATTGCATCTAAGCGGGATATTACACGACATCTCGTGCTTGCATGGATAGTTCGTATGTTATGTAGATGCCGACTCTGCTGTAGACGGGAATCACTTGTGGTTGCTCTGAGAATTCGGAGAGGTACAACATCTCACCGGAAGTCGTTAATTTCCTTTAGATATTTTCAAATCAAAGTAATCATGATTTCAACAGATTTTATGTTATTATTTCAAAATTGTATCATCAAAATAAATAGCATTTAGCGATGGGGAATAACAAAAGGTAAATAAAAAGGATGCGCTTTATTGATGGTCAAACGAATTTTAGTACATAGAATGGTAGTACACTAAAGGTGTAACTCCACAAGATAAATAAGAGAAATGAAGATGGGCAGAGGGAAAACATTCGAAGTTCCCATTGAGTCATGACGATTGCTACTTTCTTAATAACCCTAAACCCACAACACCCTGCTTCTGAGGATGGCGAAAGGATTGGTTCTTCAGCCAGTGTTAGGAGTAGACTGCCCCAATGTAGTTACATGCCTTTTCTTTTCCCAACTTTTGCCTAAGTCGCCTTTTCAGGTTTTCGACTTAACGGGTTTTCTTTTGTTTTTTATATCCCTAACTTTTGCCTGGACCGCTCTTTCGAGTTTTCAGTCCACCGGGATGCCCCTTTTTGCCTAAGTTGTCCTTTTAGGTTTTCAACTTAGCAGGCGTTCTTTTGTTATTAGGCATAGTATTTCTTGACTACATCGGAATTCACAGGGCGCGGGAAGTCCTCGCCGTCCATTGTTGTGAGAATCAAGGCTCCTCCAGAGAAAGCTTTCTTCACTATATAAGGGCCTTCGTAGTTCGGAGTCCATTTTCCACGCGAATCCTTTTGTATAGGTAGGATCATTTTGAGCACTAGGTCGCCTACTTGGAACTCTCGAGGACGAATCTTCTTGTCGAACGCCTTCTTGAGCCTGCTTTGATACAACTGACCATGACATAAGGCTATCATCCGCTTCTCATAGATTAGGTTCAGCTGGTCAAACCTTGCTTGAATCCATTCTGCTTCTTCTAGTTTTGTCTCCATCAAGACTCTCATTGAGGGAATTTCCACCTCAATGGGGAGGACTGCCTCCATGCCATACACCAGGGAGAACGGGGTTGCCCCTGTCGAGGTGCGAACGGAGGTCCTATAGCCATGTAGGGCAAAGGGAAGCATTTCATGCCAATCTTTGTAAGTTTTCACCATCTTTTGAAGGATTATCTTGATGTTTTTGTTTGCTGCTTCTACGGCTGCATTCATCTTTGGCCGGTATGGCGAAGAGTTATGGTGTTCGATTTTGAAACTTTCACACAACTCTTTCATCATTTTGTTGTTTAAGTTGGCGCCATTGTCAGTGATGATTTTGTTGGGGAGTCCATAGCGGCATATTATCTCCTTTTTGATGAATCGAACCACCACTTGCCTTGTTACATTGGCGTATGAGGCAGCTTCAACCCACTTGGTGAAGTAGTCGATGGCGACCAAGATGAACCGGTGTCCATTTGAAGCTTTAGGTTCAATGGGCCCGATCATGTCGATGCCCCACATGGAGAACGGCCAAGGTGACGCCATTACGTTCAAAGGGACCGGGGGTACGTGCACCTTATCCGCATAGATTTGGCACTTGTGGCACTTCCTAGCATAGCTGAAACAATCAGATTCCATGGTCAGCCAATAGTAACCTGTCCTTAGGATTTTTCTAGCCACCGTATGTCCATTGGCATGGGTACCGAAGGACCCTTCATGGATTTCTTTGATGAGCAAGTCTGCCTCATGTTTGTCTACACATCTGAGAAGAACCAGATCATGGTTTCTTTTGTAGAGCACATCACCATTCAGGAAGAATTTAGCTGATAGTCGTCTCAGAGTCTTTTTATCTCTACTTGAGATGTTTTGCAGGATATTCTTGATTTCTGAGGTAGACTTTGGATTCATGGTACCATGGCTTGCCGTCAGACACCTCTTCGATTGACAAACAGAATGCCAGTTCGTCTCGGCGCTCCACCTTTATAAGCGGCGCTTCATTGTGAAACTTGACTTTGTACATTGAGGATAACGTAGCCAAAGCATCTGCTACTTGATTTTCTTCTCTTGGGATATGATGGAAGGTGATTTCATCAAAAAACTCTATTAGCTTCGAGACATGAGCACGGTACAGGATCAGCTTGGGATGACGGGTCTCCCATTCTCCTTTTACTTGGTAAATGACTAGGGCCGAATCTCCATACACCTCCAAAATCTTAATTCTTAGATCGATGGCAGCCTCAAGGCCCAAGATGCATGCCTCATATTCCGCCACATTATTCGTGCAGTCAAAACATAGTCTTGCTGTGAAGGGGGTATAACCACCCTGTGGAGATATTAGAATGGCTCCAATCCCATGCCCCATGGCATTTGATGCACCATCGAGCCCCTGGTTCGGGTCCTTCATCATCTCCTATGACCTCATCTTCCTTCAAAGCCATAATATCTTCATCTGGGAAATCAAATGGTATGGGCTGATAGTCTTCCACCGGTTGATGAGCCAAGTGGTCTGCTAGCACACTTCCTTTGATAGCTTTCTGAGTCACATGCAGGATGTCATACTCAGATAACAGCATTTGCCAACGGGCAATTCTTCCGGTCAAAGCGGGTTTCTCGAAGATGTATTTGATTGGATCCATCTTTGATACCAGCCATGTCGTGTGACAGATCATGTACTCTCTCAATCGGTATGCCGCCCATGCCAAAGCACAACAAGTTCTTTCTAGCAGGGTGTATCTGGTTTCGACATCAGTGAATTTCTTGCTTAAGAAGTAAATGGCGTGCTCCTTCCTACCAGTTTCATCATGTTGCCCCAGCACACATCCTATGGACTCCTCCAATACTGTTAAGTACATAATGAGAGGTCTTCCAGGAACGGGCGGTATCAAGATAGGTGGTTCTTGCAAGTATTGTTTGATTTTTTCAAATGCCCCTTGGCAATTCTCATTCCATATGACGGCCTGATCCTTACGCAGCAATTTAAAGATTGGCTCACAAGTAGCGGTGAGATGGGAGATGAACCTGGAGATGTAGTTCAATCTCCTTAGAAAACCACGAACTTCCTTTTCAGTGCGAGGAGCTGGCATATCTTGGATCGCACGTACCTTGTCAGAGTCGACCTCGATCCCTCGTTGACTAACGATGAAACCAAGTAGCTTTCCGGACCTGACACCAAAGGTGCACTTAGCGGGATCGAGTCACAGTTTGTATTTCCTTAAACGTATGAATAGCTTTTGCAAGTGAAGTACATGGCCTTCTTCAGTTTCGGACTTGGCAATCATGTCATCCACATAGACCTCTATCTCTTTGTGCATCATGTCATGGAAGAGGGCCATCATTGCCTTTTGATAGGTTGCCCCAGCGTTCTTCAAGCCGAAAGGCATTACCTTGTAGCAATATGTTCCCCATGGGGTGATGAAGGTAGTTTTCTCCATGTCTTCCGGAGCCATCTTGATTTGATTGTAACCGGAGAATCCATCCATGAATGAGAAAACCGCGAACCGGGCTATATTGTCTACCAACATGTCGATGTGAGGTAATGGAAAATCGTCCTTGGGACTCGCCTTGTTCAGATCTCGGTAGTCGACACACATTCGCACTTTACCATCTTTCTTTGGTACTGGTACTATGTTAGCAACCCATTGTGGATACTTAGCCACGGCTAGGAATCCTGCATCAAATTGCCTCTTGACCTCTTCCCTGATCTTAAGTGACATGTCCGGTCTTTTCCTTCTCAATTTCTGCTTTATCGGTGGGCATTCTGGCCGGAGTGGTAGCTTGTGCTCAACTATCTCGGTATCCAACCCTGGCATGTCTTGGTATGACCATGCAAACACATCTACATATTCCCTCAAAAGTTCGACCAACTTCTCGCGCTCTTTTGCCTTTAAAGACGAACCGATCTTGACCTCTTTTGCATCATGCTCAGTTCCCAAATTGATTACCTCCACAGGCTCTTGATTCGGCTGTATCTCTTTAGATTCACGCTCTAGCAGTCTTGCCAACTCTTCGGGAAGCTCGCAATCGCTTCTACCATCCTCTTCAGCTTGGTTAATGGGGAGTTCAAGGTTACGCGGGATTGTAGCAGTATCACATTCAATGAGTTTGTTCAGGGATCTGCATGTGTTTTTATGATGATTTTTATTTTAGAATGATGAACAAAACAAAAATAAACAAAAGAACGGAAAGGATAATCATTTTTTTTAAGAAAAATAAATGCAGAAATGGAAGAATAAAGAATAGTGGAAAACGAAATGCTTTTTATTGATGATTCAACATTTGAAATAAAGGGTGCCCTACAAAGTTATCCTTAAGCCTTGGGCAGAGCAAAAGGATTTGAAAAAAAATGATAAAAATTACTTTGAAAAAGAAACTATCTCGGGAATTTCAATGGCAGTCCAGTTGTTGAGGCTTGCATTCGGAGAGCCCTGGTAGACCAAACAAGGTGTCTCCCCCTCCTTTGGATCATCTCCAACGACAGCTACTTGATCTTCACTAGCAAAACCCGCACTATGGAAAGTGTCCTGAATGTTACCAATGGGTATCTTTGCAGCATCACTCTTTCCCATGGATGGTTTGTAGCCCAATCCATACCTATCTCTTTTCACGGGCATATCCCACAAGTACTCACAGCCTTTGGAGCCTCCCCCTTTAGCCAATAGCGCATCATTCTTCCAAAAGGTAGCGGGGGCTTTTTCTTCCTTAACACAAACTTCCTTATACCCCGCCACAGCATTGGCGACCTCTAAGGCTTGGAAGGCAGTTTCCAAAGATCCTTCACCTGCTTCCACATACTGAAAGGAAGACAGATGGCTTACAAATATGTCTTCTTCGCCAGCCACGGTGATCAACTTCTCATTTGCCACAAATTTTAGTTTTTGGTGCAAGGTGGATGTCACAGCTCCAGCCGCATGGATCGATGGGCGTCCCAATAAGCAGCTATAGGCTAGGTTGATATCCATCACTTGGAAACTGATATCGAAAGTGTGTGGACCTATTTGGATTTGCAGGCATACCTCCCCAATGACGGACCTCCGGGACCCATCAAAAGCTTTTACAATTAAAGAGCTAGGCTTCAAGCAGACTCCGTCAATGGACATCTTGTTGAGAGTGGACTTCGGCAACACATTCAATGACGAACCCGTATCAACCAACACTCTTGCAAGGACGGTGTCATGACACATTGTGGATATGTGTAATGCCTTATTGTGAGCTCTCCCTTCCGCAGGTAAGTCCTCATCATTAAAGCTTAGACATCTGCTAGCGGTGATATTGGCAACTATCCCACCGAAATGGTCTACTGTAACATCCTGGGTTACATGCGCCTGATTCAACACTTTCAACAATGCCTTTCTATGTGCCTCAGAATTCAGCAGCAGTGAGAGGATAGATATCTTGGAAGGAGTTTGATTCAATTGGTCCACTATTTTGTATTCGCTCCTTTTGACGATTTTTAAGAACTCATCGTCCTCCTTTGAAGCTAGATGATCACCACATTCTTGCCCCTTGTCTTGACTGGGCAGTTCTTTCCTTTTTTGGACTTCCTCGGCTACCTCATTGCCTTCTCCTCTGAGCTGTTTGGGAGCAAAGATCCGACCACTTCGGGTCATGCCGCTAGCTTCAGAAATATGGGTAACACCACCCATCACCTTTGTAGGTTCTCTTTCCAACCTCCCTTCTGGTTCACCAACAACGGCTTTTGCCTCATAAATCCAAGGCACTGTTTTGGAACTTTTGTAAGGAAATGGTGAAGGAACGCATATGACCACAGGCTGCCTATGGCTCATTGACGGTTGAGCATCTCTTTGCTGATAGAGAATTTCAATCGGTTTGGGGACTTCTTTCTTGTTTTCGAAGTGTGGCTCGATAACGGAGACATCTCCCATCTTCCTTGCTCGCCCAACTTGCAAAACGCCTTGATCTATCATTTCTTGCACTTGTTCTTTAACCACCTGACATCCATTGGAACTTAAAGCGCATTCTTCGCAATTGTCGTGGGTTTCGTTAATCAAACCACATTTGACTAGCTTTGCATGGAGTATCAACAAAGGAGTAGTTATTTCCTCAACCCTCTTGATCTCGTCAAAATCTGTATCCTCTTCCACAGCATTGACATTTGGGCCGTTATAACCCGGCAAAGGATTATTCTTCAAGTCGGGCCCCTTCTCTTTGAAGGAAAGGCTTTTGTTGTTGACTAACTCTTGCACCGTCTCTTTAAGTGCTCTACAGTCTTCAATGGAGTGACCAATGGCCCCAGAATGAAACTCACATTTGGCATTTGGGTTATACCAATGCGGATACGGTGGTTCCAAAGGCCTGACACTTCGAGGTACCACTAAGGAGTTCTTTATCAAAAGCGGCCAAAGTTGACTGTACGGGATGGGGATCGGGTCGATCCGACTTGGTCGCTGATTTTTGGGAGGTCGGTATTGATTCTGACTTGAGGTTTGACCCCAATGATTGGGACGAACAGGTTGATAATGAGGTCTTTGGGGTGCTGGGTGCTGATATTGCATGGGTGCTGCGGTGGCAACATAATGCTGATCTTGATATGGTACTTGAAGGACAGGGGGATGATAAGCATTCATAGGTGGACGGTAGGAATTTGGAAAACTGGTCATTACTGCATTGGTTTCTCCTTCCTTCTTTTTAGGGAAAGAGGTTGAAAATTTCTTTGCCGCCACTTGACTACTTGGAGCACCTTGGATTTTTCCGTTTTTCAAACCCACCTCCACCATTTCTCCAATAATGACCAAGTCGGCGAAACCAGACGAGGCGCTTCCAATTACCCTCTCATAATATGGAGCTTGCAGGGTGCCTATGAAAATCCATGTCATTTCTCTTTCTAACAAAGGAGGCTCAACTTGCGATGCCAATTCCCTCCACCTTTTTGCGTATTCCTTGAACGTTTCCGTCCCCTTCTTGGTCAACTCTTGTAGTTGCATTCTATCTGGGGCCATGCCCATGTTGTACTTGTACTGCTTGACAAAAGCTTCAGCTAAATCCTTCCAAGTTCGGATTCGACTTTTTTCCAGATGCATATACCAGTTCAAGGAAGCTCCACTGAGACTGTCTTGAAAGAAATGGATGAGGAGCTTATCGTCTTTCACAGCTACACCCATCTTCCTGCAATACATGATTAAATGATTGCGAGGACAAGTCAATCCCTTGTACTTCTCGAAATCCGGAGTTTTGAACTTTGGAGGAATCACCACATTCGAGACCAAACACATGTCAAGTGCGTCTAACCCGAATTCACTATTTCCTTCCATTGCTTTGACTCGTTCTTCCAAAGCAAGAATTTTTCCTTTAGCCTCTTCGTTCTCACCTTCCGAAGGTTCAGCATGCTCCTTATGAGGGCCTGGCATGTTGGGAGAATGGTACACCAACAATGGGTTTTCTGCCGTACCTTGAGGCACTGGAAATCTTGTGGCAACATCGACGTTCTCTGGCATCACAAGAGTTTCATTGGGACGAGGCACTGATGCTTGAGCCGGGCGAGGCTGAGACAGACCACTTTCATTATGGTTCTCCAATTGCGGAGGTGTATAACCTGGAGGAAGACCATATGGAGGCCAAACGACAGCTGCTGCAGAGGCTGGTTGTGGCTCGGGGGTAACATTTTCCACTACTTGAGGTTGCGGGTTCTGCTCCCTATTTGCTAGTTCCTGGAGAGTGTCCATCAAGCGGTCCAACTTCCCATTCAATTGATTGATATCTTGTCTCATGACTTCTTGGTTTTGCTCGATCTCGTCCATGATCCTTCTTGCGTTGTTTCGAGTGTAGTGCGAGTGCCGACGAATCAATTTGGATTGTAGGGATTCCTGGTAATAAAAGGGGGATGAGTTTTGGGTATGAAAACGGATGTATGCATGCCATGGATGATGCTAATGCAAATGCGTGAAAAGTTTTTTTTTTATTTTTGTTATGATTAATTTTAGGGAACTGCAAGGCTTTTGGTGCTCCCGCAAGTATCTTCCTATTTGTAAAGGCATTGAGATAAAAAGAAACAAAGGTAACCAAAAAGCGATACAGATTTTTCATTAATAATCAAGGAGTTACGAACAAGCAGGTTACAAACTTTCTAGATTGCCTCAATTTTCTCCCTAAAGTCTCTTATCATGGTTTTACAAAATTCAACAAAAACAATGACTTCTGAAGGAGTGTTCAAGGGATGCATTGATGTGTCAGCTGCTTCCAACTTTGTGGGGATGGTCTCAATCACATCGTTGGCCAACTTTTCTAGTCTTGCGAACATATTCTTCCAATGCGCACCCTCGTCCCGGAGTACTCGGAAAAGTGTTCCATTTTCCGCCGAGTCGACCAAATTCGTACAGCGATGTTCCCACTTTTCATTTTCCCTTTTGAGGTCTTCATATGCCTCTTCTTGATGGTCACTGAACCTCTTGAATTCTTCCAAAATCTCTTGTTCCTTTTTTAGCTCAAGTTGACTCCTCACAAGCGCTCTTTCCACCGCTTCCCTTTGTAGCCTTTCACTCAACACATATCCCTCATACTCATTTGCCATGCTGTTGAGCTGTTGTTTTGCACCTTCAAGCTCTTCCTTTAGCTTCTTCCTCTCAACTTGAGATCCTTTCCATAGCTCTCTCAACTCATGGACCCTGCTCAAGAGTTCATCCCGCTCTTTGTACTTATGTTTAAGCTGAGAATTTGCTCCTCCCAAGCAATCTTGCACCTTGCGCTTGTCATCCTCCTCGAGCCTTAGCCTTTTGTTGCTACTCTCAATGATTTCACCTTTCGGGCTCCTTCCCTTTTCAACTCACAATTATGTTGAGTAGCTTTGAGTATAGCAGCTTGCAATTCCTCTTTTTCTTTGTTGAGTCGGGCAATGGTTGCTTTTAGCTCGTCTGCTTCCTCTATGGAGACGGGAATAGGCTCTGGAGACCAGGGTGGAATAGGGGCTTTGACAATAAATGGTAGCTTCACCTTTTGGACTCTTTCTTTGACCCACTGACGGTAAGTCTCTTTGGTGGCGCCAACCTTGCGTTTCCAATCACTACCCTTCTTGTTAATACTTCCCCAAGCTCGAATGATCTTTTGCAACATCACAGGGTCATTGGCACCCAAGTCATGTAACACTAGACATTCCAAGGATTTCTCTTCGGGCTTCTCCCACATGGGACGTCCCAACTGCCTTAGAGCCAAAATTGGATTGTAGTTTATGCATGATTTGGACCCTATGAGTGGTACATTTGGGAATTCCCCACAGCTGATGACAATTTCGTTGATGTCAAGCTTACTTGGATACCATCGGATCACATTTTCGGTAAGAGATGCCAAAAATTGAGACCATTCATTCTTATCCATCTTGTTCATTCGTGACTCGTCCTCACACATGTGAGATATGAACCAACGATAGAGTAAAGGGAAACAACAGACAATATTGCCACCTTGCTTCTCATGACGCATGTGAAGAGTGTAGTACACATTGGCCAAGAGCGCAGGAACTGGATCTTTGTCTTTTGTAAGGACAGCCCAAAAGACACTGATTGCGGCAAAATCAACAAAATTCTCGGTTGAGGGGAATAGTACCAAACCATAAATGAGGAGTGCTAGCATATTGTTGAATGACTTCATATCTCGGGACGCGGCAAACTCACGAGCTTTTTTCTCTAAATAACTTCGGAGGAAACCGGAAGCTTTCCCTCTAGTCTTCACATTGCTAGCAAGTTCAGACTCTTTTATGTTTAGAGCTTCAGCCAATTTTTCAACCTTTGGAGAATGGCCAATTTCCACATATGGACCCTTGCCTTTTGGACGAATACCCATAATCCTTTCGAACTCTTCGAGTGTAGGCGCTAATTGGAAGTCTTGGAATAAGAAACTCCTCATCGGGGGGTCGTAGAACTGCGCTAATGCTGTGATAGCGTCTGCCCGAACATTGATGAACAAAAGATCAAGGATGTCACCATACTTGAAAACAAAAGCACTCTTTGGAATTGTTGTTAACTCGGTGCTCAAATTTCTGAGACTTTCCAAATCCGGGAGCTCAACTTTTAATGACAGAGTTCTTCTTTTCTCGGAGCTCATGTTCAATTTGTTAGTCACTTGCAACACCGATTTAGCCTTTGCAATTCCCTGAAACAGTCTTGTATATTAAGAAAAATGATTTTATGCATGTGGATGCAATGCATGTATGCTTTGTGTGGATATGGATAATTGGAAAATAAACTTAAAGGGATGGCTCCCTACGAGGGCTTAGTTCTATGTGCTTTCTATATCAAGGTTCTCACCGAGGGTAGCTCTAAAGTTTTTGTTTTGAGGGGTACCTAGAGTCATAGAAACATCTCGGAATTTTGCCATAATAACGGGTTAACCATTACATGACAACCTTTCGTGAATGCGTCTCCTCTAGGTGGGGTTTGCATTAACAAAAACGAGGTGTCTACCTCGAAGGCCAATACAAACACCAAGATTTGAAGAGGTTCTAAGAATAAGGTCCTTAGAGTTAGGGGTCCAATTCGGAATTTCGCAATAATAACGGGTTAACCATTATACGGACGACCTTTCGCGAAGAGGACCATCTCTAAGCGGGGTCTTCATATTGACTAAACGAGATGTCTATCTCGAAAGCCAATACTACGCAACCACCATCCTAAACCTAGGTTTTTTTCAAGCTCGGGTGCAGAGCTCCACTCAAAAATATTTTGAACAACACAACACCCACTAACAGCTAATCTAACTAACTAGGTTTGATTCTCAACAGTCCCCAGTGAAGTCGCCAGCTGAAGCGGCGGGAAAAATGCGCGGGCGGAAAGCGCTCGCTAGATAGTAAAGTCGCCACCGAAGTTTTATTTTTTGAAAAGGGGAACGTCGATAAAACCCTTTGAGAACGAGAATAAAGTCGTCGCAACCAAATTCGGGTTCGGGAATCGGTTATGCGAGGGGAAGGTATTAGCACCCCTCACATCCGTTGTACTCAACGAGAACCATTAATTAGTTAGCTTTCAAAATTTGTTAGTTTTATGTTTATTGCCTTATTATTATGTGAAATTCCTGGCAACCTGACTGACAGATGCTGTGCTCAATGTTGGCACAACTGTCCGAGCACCTGTCTACTCAGAACTACAATTAAAATAACGCAGCGTAGCAAAGCACAAATTAAAAGGAACACAGCGGAAATAAAAAGTACACAGTGAGTTTGTTAACCCAGTTCGGAGCAACTCTCCTACTCTGGGGGATACCAATCCAGGAATGATTCCACTATTATAGTTCTAGTGAAAAGACCAACGCAGACACACTACTTGACTTTGCACCTAGACCCTACCAGTGGCAACTCTATCTAGGAACTCCTAGATATGAGACCCTGTCTCAATTCCTATCAACAACACAATCAAAATTGTAATCAACTACGCAAAACACACCAAGAGAGACACACTCTAATAACACATACTCACTCCGTACTTAAAAGCTTAGGAGCAGCTTACAATACAACTCAAACAAACTCAGTCCTTAACTTGAATCAGGGTGATACAAGCAAGGCTCACAATTAACAAAAAAAAACCCTAAAAACCTTAAACACACGCTTTTCTAACACACACGGTTTTTAGTTGCCCTACTAGGGTTTGTCTTCACAAATATATAATACTGAGATAGCACGGGTTTGGGCTTCAAAATAGAGCATGGACATTGTCCGGTCCAGCTGAAAAGATCTTCTAGAAATAATAAAAAGCTTCCAAATATAGAATGATATCTTGTGGAACAAATAGCAAGGCAAATAAAACTTCAAGCAGATCTTCAATCAGATACACGCGCCTTGATCATCAAGCTAGAGGAAAATAAACTTCAGGCATATCTTTTGGAAGATTGCGTACACAAATATAAAGCGCTAGCTTGCGCGAAAACCACAAGTCACATAAAGCTGTTCCATATGCTACAGCATTTGTCCCAGCATCTGGCTAGTAGATGTTTTTGCAAAATGTAGCCAATCTACAAAAACCCAACAATCTCCCCCTTTGGCAAATTTTGGCTAAAACACTCTAGCCCAGTTCTTTGGGAGATACACAATAAATTTCCTTCACGTCAACATCGGCACACAACAAGGAAAGAAAATATCGTTGCAAAAAATGAGATCACTTTCAAGGGAGAAATATAATCAAAGATGGCTTGCAAGTAGAATCAGAAGCATGCACCTGATAACACAAACATCTAGCCTCATAGAACCAAATAGAGAGAAATAAACTCTCACAAAGTGGATTCACAAAGAGAAGGGAAAAAATAAATTTCCACACACCAAAATCAACAACAAGAAGCTCCCCCTCAAAACATGTACCAGCACTCCCCCTCAACATATACTACACTCCCCCTCAACACAACCATACAAAATATAAGCTTCAAAATATGCACACAACCAGCCAATATAATATAAACTATAACTATAATCTACTCCCCCTTTTTAGCCATAAATTCTGACAAAATAATAGATAGTGCATACTCATAGAAAGTGCATAGAAACCATAGAGAGTGCATATTACAGACCAGAAGCACACAAGGTGCATAAGAATATTCAGGGCATAGCCCAGTCACCAACAAAAGTAAAAGAGTACATCAAAAGTGATCAGAACAAAACAAGAAAATCAGAAATCATCAGAATCATCAGAGTCATCCTCAGTGTCACCAGCAGAAACAGCAGGCATATTTCCTCCTTCTTCTTCATCCTGCTCACCCTCAGCATCAGCTTCAGCCTTCAAAGCTGCAATGATCCTGTCAATCTTCACCTTCCTAGCTCCAAGAGCCACACTTGTCTCAGTAAGATCAGCAATCATCTGCTTTCTGGAGAGCACACCAGATGTCCGGACAGAAGTACCAGCTACATCAGCATCATGTGTCTCAGACAGCAAACTACAATCCAAAGCCATAGGACCAGGCCTCTTGCAGGGCTCATCACTACTGATCAAATTATCAGGGTGTTGCTGAAGAATAATTCCACACAGGAGGGTAGGAAAAGCAATTGGAAACATAATAGCAAAAGATTTAGCATGCTCCAAAACTTGATAATAGATGTAGGCTCCATAATCAAAGGGAGACTTGGTCCCCACAGCATAAATGAACTTAGCCAACCCAGAAGCAACAGAATTTGAGTGAGTGGTGGGAGTCCAATTATGAGCACAGATCTTATTCAAAGCAGCATACATAGGAGACAGTTGAGCAGAAGACAAATGCTTTGGCCAATGCTTAAGCTTGTTATCAGTGATTTCCTTGCAGATGGTGTCCTCAGTGACCTCCAACTCAGGAGTCTCCTCAACAGATCTCTCTAGGTATGTGTTGACCACCATAGGAGAAAAGTTGACACACTTACCTCGAACAAAAACCTTCCTATACTCAGGGTTTCTTGTGTCATCACACTCATCAGAAACATTCACCAAAAATTCCCTGACCAGCTTATCATAACATGGACCCAGATTTCTCACAGTCTTCATCAGTCCAGCAAATTCCAACACATCAACCAGCTTTTTACACTTGAAAACTTCTTCCTTCAAATTCTTTCAAGACCCAGTCTTCTGTGGTATATGAACTTCCACCTAGAGGAACCATTTTCCAAATGAAAGGAAACATTATCAAGAGGGGCTGGAGGGATAGTTAGAGGTATCTTCATACCCTTCATTGTTTTTCTGGAAGCTCCACCAGATGTGGCAGCTTCATGCTCAGCAACCTCAAACTCAGAGTCACTAGAGGGAGGGTCTTTTCTTTTGAGGCTCTTCTTCTTATGACCACTTTGAGCCACCTTCTTGCTCCCAGCCTTGGGGGGACCATACACAGGCCTCTTCCCAGCATTTACAGCTTTCTTCTTCCTATCCTTTTGTCCTTCACTAACAATAGTAGCAGTTTTGTCAGATTTTCTCCTTGTCCTGCGAGCAACACCAATAGCACCAGTCTCCTCCTGAGGTCTTTCTTCAGGCACAGCTTCCTCAACAGCAATAGTGTCAGCATGGTCTAAAATAACATTCTCAGCATTATCTACAACATCCTGAGTCTCAGTACCTTCATCTTCAGACTCTGAGGACTCATTCTCAGGGACACTCACAGAACCAGAGATGTTTGGAACCACCACATCAGGCTCCTCATGAGCTTGTGACAAAGATGCTTGAGCATCTGTCACAACATCCTTTGTTGTGGCAGGAGGAATAGCAGGTGTCTCAGAAACATCCGGATTAACAACAGTCTTTTCAACAGAAATAGCGGTAACAGCTTGCTCAGTAGGGGAATTTGAAGAATCATCAACTAATTTGTCATCTACCTTAGGATTATCAGGACCTAGGGTTTCAGACGTAGCTACAGTACTTTCAACCGCAATATTCTCAGATTCGGTGACAGAAGGTTTAGCATTTGGTTCAACAACAGTTGATATAAATGGATTGTCCTTAAGATACAAATCATCCATGCTAAGGCCTACTCGTTGAACAGCGGGAGTGGTAGAAGTCTTACCTTTCGATTTTGACCTCGTGTTCACAGCAGTAGAGGAGGTAGCTTTGCTAGATTTGGCAGGAGTCTTTCTTCGTGATGCAGACGACCTAGTTCGTCGTTTCTTAGTAGGAGAGCTGAGAATAGTAGTGAGGGGTTGCGCATCAGTGATGACGGCTTCAGCAGCTTGATCTTGCGTAGTTTGAGGAGAGGTAGAATCAGCCATGGTGATGATTTTGAATCTGAAGGTATGAGGAGAGAGCGATTTTTGAATGATGATGTGCGCGGTAAGAGAGGAGTTGAGGGGTTGAGAGAAGTTAAGACAGAGACAATGATGGTAGCGTGCGTTAGTTTTGAAAAAGGCAAGTTGGCAATAACCTCCTTGAATGACGTGCAATAAGCGGTTGAGGAGGGAAAAAATAATAGCTGCACGCCCCTCAGAAATTAATTGCTACAATTCCTCGAATAAACATATCCCTAACTTCCGTCTTAATTTTTCAAATTGATTAGCATCAAGGGCTTTGGTAAAAATATCTGCTAATTGCTCTTCAGTTGCAACATGTTCAAGAGTGACAATTTTTTCTTCAACCAGATCCCTAATAAAATGATGTCTAATGTCAATGTGTTTGGTCCTGCTATGTTGTATAGGATTTTTGGAGATATTAATAGCACTCAGATTGTCACAATATAATGTCATAGCATTTGTCTTGACATTGTATTCACTCAGCATCTGTCTCATCCACAACAATTGAGAACAACTACTACCAGCTGCTATGTACTCAGCTTCAGCTGTAGACAAAGAAACGCAATTTTGCTTCTTACTGAACCAGGATATAAGGTTGTTGCCTAGAAAGAAACATCCACCAGAGGTACTCTTTCTATCATCTGCACTTCCAGCCCAGTCAGCATCACAATACCCAAACAACACAGTGCTTTCCCCATGAGAATACAACATATCATAGTCACTTGTACCATTCACATTCTTCAGAATTCTCTTTACCTGAGTCAGATGACTTATTTTTGGTTCAGCTTGGTACCTGGCACACACTCCAACTGCAAATGTGATATCTGGCCTACTTGCTGTAAGATATAGAAGACTCCCTATCATACTTCTATACATACTTTGGTCAACATCCACACCTTTCTCATCCTTTGATAATTTTACATGTGTGGGAGCAGGAGTTCTTTTATGAGCAGCATTTTCCATCCCAAATTTCTTGACTATATTTTTAGCATACTTACTTTGAGAAATAAATATAGTATCTTCCATCTGTTTTACTTGAAGACCAAGAAAGAACTTTAGCTCACCTACAAGGCTCATTTCAAATTCAGATTGCATTTGCTGAACAAAATGCTCTATCATCTGGTCAGACATTCCTCCAAAGACTATGTCATCTACATATATTTGAGCAATCATCAGCTGTCCATTTTCATCTTTCACAAACAAGGTTTTATCATTTCCTCCCTTCCTATAGCCATGGTTAATTAGAAACTCAGCAAGTCTCTCATACCAAGCTCTAGGGGCTTGCTTTAGGCCATATAGAGCTTTCTTCAATTTGTAAACATGGTTTGGAAAACTTGGATCAATGAACCCTTTAGGCTGTTCCACATAGACCTCTTCATTTAAGTACCCATTGAGAAAGGCACTCTTGACATCCATCTGATACAACTTGAATTTTAGTATGCAAGCAATCCCAAGTAACAATCTAATAGATTCCAACCTAGCTACAGGAGCAAAAGTCTCATCGAAGTCTACACCTTCAATTTGAGCATATCCTTGTGCAACCAGTCTAGCTTTGTTTCTAGTGATATTACCATTTTCATCAGACTTGTTTTTATAAACCCACTTGGTACCTATGACATTCACATCATCTGGTCTAGGAACTAAGTCCCACACATTACTTCTCTTGAACTGAGTTAATTCTTCTTGCATAGCATTTATCCAGAACTCATCAGTTAGAGCTTCCTTAACATTCTTTGGTTCAAATTTAGATATAAAGCAAGAATTTGATACCTCATCATAGTTCCTTCTAGTTGTAATCCCTTGGTTAGGATCGCCAATGACTTGATCTATGGGATGATTTTTCTGAATTCTGATTGATGGTCCTTTGTTGGGAGCAGTCTTCTCTGGACCAGTTACTTCAGAATCTCCCTTACTACTTGCTTCATCTTCTTTCTTCTCTTCCTGTAGGTCAAATGCTGAGGCAAACGTCGCATCATCTGGCACAGCATTATTACCTTCATCATCTACAACAACATTTATAGATTCCATCACTGTCTTGGTTCCGGAGTTGTATACTCTATAAGCTCTGCTGTTTGTTGAATAGCCTAGAAAAATTCCCTCTTCACTTTTAGCATCCATCTTTCTTCTTGGTTCCCTGTCAGCTAAAATATAGCACTTACTACCAAACACATGAAAATGCTTCACTGTTGGCTTCCTGTCCTTCCATAGCTCATACAAGGTTGTAGATGTACCTTTTCTCAAAGTCACTCTATTATGAATATAGCAGGCTGTGTTCATGGCTTCAGCCCAAAAGAAAAATGGCAGCTTCTTTGCATGTAGCATAACCCTGGCAGATTCTTGCAAAGTCCTGTTCTTTCTCTCAACTATCCCATTTTGTTGGGGAGTAATGGGTGCAGAGAACTCATGAAATATTCCTTCAGAAATACAGAAATCAGAGAACTTACCATTCTCAAACTCCTTCCCATGGTCACTTCTGATTCTAACAATTCCACAATCCTTTTCTCTCTGAAGTTGTAAGCAAAGATCCTTGAATTTTTCAAAAGTGTCTGATTTCTCCTTAATGAAGTTTATCCAAGCATATTTGGAAAAGTCATCAACAACAACAAATGCATACTTCTTACCACCTAAGCTTTCGACTTGCATAGGTCCCATTAAGTCCATGTGTAATAGCTCAAGAACTCTGGATGTGGACAGATGTTGTAGCTTCTGGTGAGGCATCTTGGTCTGTTTTCCTATCTGGCATTCTCCACATATACTTCCTTCCTGAATTTGGAGTTTTGGTAGACCTCTGATGGCTCCTTCAGCAATAGCTTTCTTCATGCTTCTGAGATTCAGATGTCCAAGCTTTTGGTGCCATAGCTTAACTTCATCTTCTTTGGTTATTAGACAAGTAGATAACTTTGCTTTATCTTGGGAGACCCACAAGTAGCAATTGTCCTTTGATCTAACACCTTTCATCAGGATGTCCCCTTCACTGTTGGCAACTAAGCATTCACTCTTTGTAAAGTTGACCTTCATTCCTTGATCGCACAGTTGACTAATACTAATTAAGTTGCCAGTTAATCCTTTCACAAGAAGCACCTTGTCAAGTTTGGGTAGGCCCTCTTCCACAAGATTTCCAACACCCTTTATTTCTCCTTTGGCTCCATCCCCAAAAGTCACAAAACTTGTAGCATAAGGCTTAACATCAGTTAAGTAATTTTTATCACCAGTCATATGTCTGGAACATCCACTGTCAAAGTACCAATCATTTCTGGATGACACTCTCAGAGATGTATGAGCAATTTGAGCAATCTCATCAGCTTCTGGTTCTATTTTTCTAGGATCCACAGTGTTGCTTGTGAAATTATCATTTTTTTGCTTCCACTGCTTCTTGATGATCTTTACTGTGGGATCAGGTCTTGGTGAATAGGTCCTGTCTGGGTAACCATACAATTTGAAACAGAAAGGTCTAATATGACCTTTTCTTCCACAGTAGTGACATACCCACCCATAATTCCTTCCTTTTGATCTGGGCCTATATCCAGATGTCTGTTGTCTCACCTGATGCTGGGGCATCTGTCTTGACATAATATGATCATAAGTACTAACAGATGGCACAAACTGCCTCACTGGTAGTTGTTCCTGCTGAGGCAAGGATCTGTAGTCAAACCCAATCCCTTTAGAATCTCCAGGTTTCTGTCCTATTTCCAGAATTTCGTCTAAAGCATCAGTACCTTTGTTCATCATTCGCAGTTGCTTGTTTATTGTAACGACCCTATTTTCGTATATTATATTTTTATATATTTTATTTTATGGATTTGCATTTAAATATATTTTCTAGTAATCGAGGAATAATTATTTAGCGCGAAGATAAGTTCGTAATCGAGTTTTTAGAGTTTTGGGCCAAGAGGGTGTATAGTGTTGGGCTTTAGTTTATGAGTATTAGTAATGATCAAGTGGATATGATAGTAGTGAGCTTGGATTGGATTGTATGGCTAGGATTGGTCCATGATAGTTAGTAAGGATGGATGGCCAAGATTGCTTTGCTTGGAATATATGAGATTATCACAAGACTTTTTGAATCACTATTCATTGCTTTTGGAGAAGAAGAAAACGTGAAAGAAGAGGAGAAGAGAAAGAGAAAAGCTAGGGCAAGTGAACAAGGAGAAAGCTTGAGTTGCTAGAGATTTTGAGAAGGTAAGAGAGTTAGTATTACTTGATTACAAGTGATTAAGAGAAGGGGAGAATGTCTATTTCTCCATCCCAAACTTCTCCTTCACTTTGTCCAGGTTTTGATAGAAGTTTTTATGGTTTAAAGATGTTAAAAGATCATGTTTTGCTTGCTTAATGCTAAGTGATGTTGCTGGTATGTTTATTTGATGTTGCTAGTGTTTTGAATGCAAAGGAAAAGTTATGGAAGATTAGTGTTTAAAACCCTAATTTCTTTGTTAGATGTAATCCTTGTTTGTGATGGGTTTTAAATGATGTTTTATGAAGGAAAATTGTTTTTAACATGTTCTGGAACTTTGGGTAATCTTGAATGGGCTAATATGGTGGAAAATCACATTTTTACATGACTGTGTACTGATATGGTCGCTGTAGCGACGGATGGTCGCTTGTAGCGACCAGACAGGATAATTCCCTGCCTATCCGCGCTTGTAGCGACCACACTGGCGCTTGTAGCGACCAGGCTCGCTTGTAGCGACCAAGGGCTCGCTTGTAGCGACCAGCCCTGTACATGCCAACTCCGTTGAGCTGCTTTGAGGGTCCTGGTACGCGCGGGGATGGATTTTTGCTACTGTATTCTCAAATTATGTTTTGGAAACCTTGCCCACCATTTTAACTTATTCTTAATGTTTTCTAAAGATTATTTGTTTTCAAGAAAAGCTTGAGTAAAACCCTAGTATGTGGGTGGGATTATCAAAGTGTGTGGGTCTTCCTTTGAAACCCTTATGTGTGAGATTTTGATATGATTTGATTGGTTTATTTGAGATTGTGAACATGGTTGAGTATATACATGTTTGTATTATGATTGGCCATGAGTGCCTTCTTGTTGAAGTTAGCATGAGTATTGGTAGTGTACACACATATTTGAGCATATGTAGGTGTAAATATCAATAATTGCTAAGTGAACATACATGTATTTCATGATGGTATGTATGCTCTTTATGAGTAAGATGAAATCCAATTATTATTGGTCATATGCACGACCGTCCTTTTATGGCGAATGAGAGGTGCAGTCGATGAAAGAATGAAATCCAATTATTATTGGTCATATGCACGACCGTCCTTTTATGGCGAATGAGAGGTGCAGTCGATGAAAGAAGGGATATAAGTTTATCCAACAGTCCGCCATGACTCTAAAGCTGAGCAAGAATTGGTACCACATGCATTAGAGTGCATTGTAAGAACATGCATCCTTTGTGACATTAGTGATCATTTGGAAACTATGTGTGCATAATGGTTGTTAAGTGATAATTGTTATTGATGAGTGTCGTGCTTTGTCGATTATGTGTATATGTTTTGATTATGTATAATTATGTGATATTTATACATGTTTATTGTTTGTGATACTAACATTCTCTGTTATGTGTTATTTGCTGGATCTTTGGGGATCCAGATCTTCAGGGTGACGAAGTTATCGTCGAGGAGTAGCGTTGCTGTTTAGAAGCTGCTTAGTGATGAGGGCATAGCTTAGCTATCCTTACATTTTTGGTACTAGGTGTTGTATCCTAGTTAGAGTCTAGGGCTCTGATATTTGTAACACCATTTTGGGTATCTGAACGTTATGTATAGATTTGGCAATGGTCTCTGTTGTAGAATTGCCTCTTTTGAAAATCTTATGTATATATTTGTATATTAAATGCATGCTTGGTTATAAGCTGTGTTTGTTATTTTTCCGCTGCTATTTGTGAATCAAATATGTTTTTTGATTTCCGTTGATGTTTATGAAAAAGAGACTTCATCATGTTGTAACTTCCTATGTCCTTAACGTTTTCTTTATTAAAGTTAATAATCGGCGGTTAAGGGTTAGGGTGTTACAATAGTTGGTATCAGAGCAGGTCGATCCATTGGATCAATTAAGTTTAGTATACCCTTTGTGTAACATGTGTTTTCTTAAACACTTTGTTCTCACTTGTGTTATGTGGTGTTTGGTAGTGTGTGGATATGACGCAACGAGCACTTGCGGATGCGATGGAGCGGATGGCGGATGCCATGGCTCAGGATGCTGCTAGTAGGACTGCGGATAGAGCCGCACAACAAGCTAGAGGAGGCGGAGAAGATGAGCTGAGACTCGAGAGGTTTATGAACAACAAACCGCCTATCTTCAAGGGAGGATACGATCCAGATGGAGCTCAGACTTGGTTGGAAGGAGTTGAGAGAATTTTTGGGGCTATGCGTTGTCTGGATGCGCATAAGGTATTGCTAGGAGCGTATGTTCTCCATGATGAGGCTGATCATTGGTGGGGAAATGCTAGTCAGAGGTTGGGAGCTGGTGGAGCTTTAGTTACTTGGGCTCGTTTCCGAAGAGAGTTTTTGACCAAGTATTTTCCGGCAGACGAGAGGAACCGTAAGGTGATTGAGTTCATGGAACTCAAGCAGGGGAGTTTATCTGTTTCTGAATATGCGGCCAAGTTTGAAGATTTGTGTCGTTTTGCTCCTCATTACAACACGGTGGAAGCTGAGGAAGACAAGTGTGTGAAGTTTGAAAATGGGTTGAGGCCAGACATCAAGCAGTTGATTGGGTTTAGTGAGATCCGGAATTTTCCGATGTTGGTGAATAAGAGCCGAATATGTGATAAGGATGGTAAAGCTAAAGCTAATTACTACAAAGCCGCGAATGAGAAGAGGGGAAAGGACATGGCTAGAGGTAAACCGTATGGCAGAGGTGGAAAGAAACCAGATGAAGGTGGGAGTAGTGGTGGCAAGTTTGGAGGTAATAGGAATTGTTTTAAGTGTGGACAACCGGGACATCGTTTCTTTGAATGCCCGAAGTATGATGGGAAATGTTTCAAGTGTGGTGATCCTAACCACAAAGCTGATCAGTGCAAGAAAGGTGTTGTGTGCTTCAACTGCAAAGAAGCGGGTCATAAGAGCAACGTGTGTAAGAAGCCTAGAGCGGCTGGAGGAAAAGTGTTTGCTTTAGATGGTGGTGATGCGAAGGCGGACAACTTGATCAGAGGTACATGCTTTATCAATAATACTCCTTTGTCTGCTATTATTGATACGGGTGCTACCCATTCGTTTATTTCTGTGGATTGTGTTGAGAGGTTGGGTCTTAAAGTAGAAAATATGATGGGACGCATGGTTATAGAAACGCCTGCAAGTGGTTCAGTATCGACTACTCTAGTATGTGTTGATTGTCCAGTCACTATGTATGGTCGACACTTTGGTATGGACTTAGTCTGCATTCCGTTGAGCGGAATAGACGTTATCTTTGGTATGAACTGGTTAGAATTTAATCGGGTTCATATCAACTGTGGTAAGAAGACGGTTAAGTTTCCAAGACCGGAGCCAGAGTTGTATTCAAAGCTCATGTGTTGTCGAGAAGTGGTAAGATCAGTGAAGGCTCAAGAGGACGTGTTTGCTATGTTTGCTTCGTTGAGAGTGGAAGAGAAGATTGAGATTGATGAGTTGCCGGTGGTGCGTGATTTCACAGATGTTTTTCCGGATGACATTTTGGATTTACCACCCGAGAGAGAGGTTGAATTCGCAATTGACATCGTACCTGGTACTAGTCCAATATCAATGGCACCGTATCGTATGTCAGCTGCTGAACTAGAAAAGTTGAAGGAACAATTGGAGGAATTGTTAGAGAAAAGGTTTGTAAGACCGAGTGTATCGCCGTGGGGTGCGCCGGTTTTGTTGGTAAAGAAGAAAGATGGTAGTATGCGTCTGTGCATCGATTATCGTCAGTTGAATAAAGCAACTATCAAGAACAAGTATCCACTTCCGAGGATAGATGATTTGATGGATCAGTTAGTGGGAGCCTGTGTGTTCAGCAAGATTGATTTGAGATCGGGATATCACCAGATAAGAGTTAAGGCGGAGGATATACCGAAGACTGCTTTCAGGACAAGGTATGGTCACTACGAGTACGCTGTTATGCCTTTTGGAGTTACTAATGCACCTGGAGTGTTTATGGAATATATGAATCGTATATTTCATTCCTTTTTGGATCGATTCGTGGTGGTCTTCATAGACGATATTTTGGTATACTCAAAGACGGAAGAGGAACATGCCGAGCATTTGAGGATTGTGTTGGAGGTGTTGCGCGAGAAGAAGCTTTATGCAAGATTTTCTAAGTGTGAATTTTGGTTGCATAAAGTTAGCTTTTTGGGTCACGTCATTTCAAGTGGTGGTATAGCAGTGGATCCTGCTAAGGTAGAAGCCGTGCAAGATTGGGGAACGCCGGAATCTGTTACTGAGATCCGAAGTTTTCTTGGTTTGGCCGGTTACTATCGGAGGTTCATCGAAGGATTTTCAAAGTTGGCGTTGCCGTTGACACAGTTGACTAGGAAGGGTCAAGCTTTCATTTGGGATGACAAGTGTGAGCAAAGTTTCCAAGAGCTGAAGAGGAGGTTGACATCTGCACCTGTGTTAATTCTGCCAAATCCGAAGGAACCGTTCGTGGTTTATTGTGATGCGTCGAAGATGGGTCTAGGTGGTGTGTTGATGCAGAGGGGACAAGTCGTTGCTTATGCATCAAGACAGCTGAAGATTCATGAAAGGAACTATCCTACGCATGATTTGGAGCTAGCTGCTGTTGTGTTTGTTCTCAAGATTTGGAGGCACTACTTGTATGGATCAAGGTTCGAGGTTTTCAGCGATCACAAGAGTCTGAAATACTTGTTTGATCAGAAGGAGCTCAATATGAGGCAAAGAAGATGGTTGGAGTTTCTTAAGGATTATGATTTTGAGTTGAGTTATCACCCGGGTAAGGCTAATGTGGTAGCCGATGCGTTGAGTAGGAAGTCACTGCATATGTCTTCTCTGATGGCGAAGGAACTGAGATTGATTGAAGAGTTTAGAGACCTCAGTTTGGTTTGTGAAAGAACAACCAGAAGCGTGAAGCTAGGGATGTTGAGATTGACGAATGATTTTCTTGAAGAGGTTGTGGAAAAGCAAAAGTCTGATGTGAAATTGATGAAGCTTAAGACGCTCATCGAGCAAGGGAAGAAGGTAAACGTTGAGATCGATGAGAAAGGCGTGATGAGGTGTCAAGGAAGGTTATGTGTACCAGATGTGCCCGAGTTGAAGCGGATGATTTTGGAGGAAGGTCACAGAAGCAATTTAAGTATTCATCCTGGTGTTACTAAAATGTATCAAGATCTGAGGAAAATGTTTTGGTGGCAAGGGATGAAGAAAGAGATCGCCGAGTTTGTTTTCGCGTGTTTGACTTGTCAGAAGTCCAAGGTGGAGCATCAGAAGCCGTCGGGGCTATTGCAACCTATGTTTATTCCAGAGTGGAAATGGGATAGTATTGCGATGGATTTTGTAAGCGGTTTGCCGAAGACGTCGAAAGGTAACAATATGATTTGGGTAGTTGTCGACAGGTTAACAAAGTCTGCTCATTTCATAGCTATCAAGACCGGTATGCTAGTACCAAAGTTGGCTGAGATTTATGTTGAGCAAATCGTGAGATTGCATGGGATTCCGTCGAGTATTGTATCAGATCGAGATCCCCGTTTTACTTCAAGGTTTTGGGAGAGTTTGCAAGAGGCGTTGGGGACTAAGTTGCGGATGAGTTCTGCTTATCACCCGCAGACGGATGGTCAGTCGGAGAGGACGATTCAATCATTGGAGGATTTATTGAGATCGTGCATTTTGGAACAAGGAGTGAGTTGGGAAGCTTGCTTACCATTGATTGAGTTTACGTATAACAACAGTTTTCATTCGAGCATTGGCATGGCACCTTTTGAAGCGTTGTATGGGAGAAGATGTAGAACACCTTTGTGTTGGTTTGAATCGGGGGAAAGTGTGGTGCTTGGACCTGAGATTGTGCAACAAACGACCGAGAAGATCAAGATGATCCAAGAGAAGATGAGGGCGTCGCAGAGTCGCCAGAAAAGCTATGCCGACAAGAGAAGAAAGGATATAGAATTTCAAGAAGGAGATCATGTGTTTCTAAGAGTTACATCGACTACGGGTATTGGACGGGCTTTGAAATCGAAGAAGTTAGTATCGAGGTTCATTGGTCCGTATCAGATTTTGAAGAGGATTGGGAAGGTGGCGTATAGGATTGCGTTACCGCCGTCGTTGTCGAATCTACATGATGTTTTTCACGTGTCTCAATTAAGGAAATACGTATCGGATCCGTCACATGTGATTGAGTCGGACGAGATACAAGTGAGAGAGAATTTAACGGTTACAACGGTACCCTTAAGGATTGAAGGACAAGAGATGAAGAGGCTCAGGAACAAAGAGATTTCATCGGTGAAAGTCGTTTGGGGAGGCCCAGCCGGTGAATATGCTACGTGGGAGCTCGAGAGCAAGATGCGGGACTCCTATCCAGAGTTGTTTTCAGGTATTTTCGAGGGCGAAAATTCTTTTTAGGGGGGTAGAGTTGTAACGACCCTATTTTCGTATATTATATTTTTATATATTTTATTTTATGGATTTGCATTTAAATATATTTTCTAGTAATCGAGGAATAATTATTTAGCGCGAAGATAAGTTCGTAATCGAGTTTTTAGAGTTTTGGGCCAAGAGGGTGTATAGTGTTGGGCTTTAGTTTATGAGTATTAGTAATGATCAAGTGGATATGATAGTAGTGAGCTTGGATTGGATTGTATGGCTAGGATTGGTCCATGATAGTTAGTAAGGATGGATGGCCAAGATTGCTTTGCTTGGAATATATGAGATTATCACAAGACTTTTTGCATCACTATTCATTGCTTTTGGAGAAGAAGAAAACGTGAAAGAAGAGGAGAAGAGAAAGAGAAAAGCTAGGGCAAGTGAACAAGGAGAAAGCTTGAGTTGCTAGAGATTTTGAGAAGGTAAGAGAGTTAGTATTACTTGATTACAAGTGATTAAGAGAAGGGGAGAATGTCTATTTCTCCATCCCAAACTTCTCCTTCACTTTGTCCAGGTTTTGATAGAAGTTTTTATGGTTTAAAGATGTTAAAAGATCATGTTTTGCTTGCTTAATGCTAAGTGATGTTGCTGGTATGTTTATTTGATGTTGCTAGTGTTTTGAATGCAAAGGAAAAGTTATGGAAGATTAGTGTTTAAAACCCTAATTTCTTTGTTAGATGTAATCCTTGTTTGTGATGGGTTTTAAATGATGTTTTATGAAGGAAAATTGTTTTTTAACATGTTCTGGAACTTTGGGTAATCTTGAATGGGCTAATATGGTGGAAAATCACATTTTTACATGACTGTGTACTGATATGGTCGCTGTAGCGACGGATGGTCGCTTGTAGCGACCAGACAGGATAATTCCCTGCCTATCCGCGCTTGTAGCGACCACACTGGCGCTTGTAGCGACCAGGCTCGCTTGTAGCGACCAAGGGCTCGCTTGTAGCGACCAGCCCTGTACATGCCAACTCCGTTGAGCTGCTTTGAGGGTCCTGGTACGCGCGGGGATGGCTTTTTGCTACTGTATTCTCAAATTATGTTTTGGAAACCTTGCCCACCATTTTAACTTATTCTTAATGTTTTCTAAAGATTATTTGTTTTCAAGAAAAGCTTGAGTAAAACCCTAGTATGTGGGTGGGATTATCAAAGTGTGTGGGTCTTCCTTTGAAACCCTTATGTGTGAGATTTTGATATGATTTGATTGGTTTATTTGAGATTGTGAACATGGTTGAGTATATACATGTTTGTATTATGATTGGCCATGAGTGCCTTCTTGTTGAAGTTAGCATGAGTATTGGTAGTGTACACACATATTTGAGCATATGTAGGTGTAAATATCAATAATTGCTAAGTGAACATACATGTATTTCATGATGGTATGTATGCTCTTTATGAGTAAGATGAAATCCAATTATTATTGGTCATATGCACGACCGTCCTTTTATGGCGAATGAGAGGTGCAGTCGATGAAAGAATGAAATCCAATTATTATTGGTCATATGCACGACCGTCCTTTTATGGCGAATGAGAGGTGCAGTCGATGAAAGAAGGGATATAAGTTTATCCAACAGTCCGCCATGACTCTAAAGCTGAGCAAGAATTGGTACCACATGCATTAGAGTGCATTGTAAGAACATGCATCCTTTGTGACATTAGTGATCATTTGGAAACTATGTGTGCATAATGGTTGTTAAGTGATAATTGTTATTGATGAGTGTCGTGCTTTGTCGATTATGTGTATATGTTTTGATTATGTATAATTATGTGATATTTATACATGTTTATTGTTTGTGATACTAACACTCTCTGTTATGTGTTATTTGCTGGATCTTTGGGGATCCAGATCTTCAGGGTGACGAAGTTATCGTCGAGGAGTAGCCTTGCTGTTTAGAAGCTGCTTAGTGATGAGGGCATAGCTTAGCTATCCTTACATTTTTGGTACTAGGTGTTGTATCCTAGTTAGAGTCTAGGGCTCTGATATTTGTAACACCATTTTGGGTATCTGAACGTTATGTATAGATTTGGCAATGGTCTCTGTTGTAGAATTGCCTCTTTTGAAAATCTTATGTATATATTTGTATATTAAATGCATGCTTGGTTATAAGTTGTGTTTGTTATTTTTCCGCTGCTATTTGTGAATCAAATATGTTTTTTGATTTCCGTTGATGTTTATGAAAAAGAGACTTCATCATGTTGTAACTTCCTATGTCCTTAACGTTTTCTTTATTAAAGTTAATAATCGGCGGTTAAGGGTTAGGGTGTTACATTTATATTGTCAATCTTGGAAGAAAGTAAGATAACCTCATCATTGAGATCTGAGTTTATTTTCAGAAGTTTGTCTTTCTCAGCTTGCAAGAGAGCAATGGTCCTCTTTTGTTTTTCTAAAGTTCTACAAACTTCCTCACTTTTGAGATATAGCTCCTTGTAGGAATCAGCCAATTCATCATATGTTACCTCTTCATCACTAGATTCATTGTCAGATGTGCACACTCCAGTCAAGGCATTCACATGTTTTGCAGTTTCAGGTTCTTCTTCTGATTCATCCTCATCAGTCCAAGACACAGTCATCACCTTCTTTTGTTTCTTCAGATAAGTTGCACACTCAGTTCTGATGTGACCAAAACCTTCGCATTCATGGCATTGCACCCCTTTGCTTTGATTGATTTTGTCATCAGTTCTAGGTTTCCTCTGATTGTTGACATTTTTATAGATGCTGCGACTGTTGTCCGGAGCATTTGTCCTAGGGCGTCTGTCCATCCTCTTCACAACTTTATTAAATTGTTTGCCCAACAACACAATATCTTCAGAGATGCTCTCATCAGTATCTAAATTACTCTCCACATCATCTTCATCAGTGTTGGAGATGAAAGCAATGTTCTTGTCTTTCTTTTCAGATCTTATTAACCTTTAATTCAAAAGTTTGAAGAGATCCAATCAACTCATCAACTTTCATATTTCCAATATCTTGGGCCTCCTCAATAGCACATACTTTCATATCAAATTTCTTAGGCAGGGACCTGAGAATTTTGCTTACCAGTTTTTCATCGGATATCTTTTCCCCCAAGGATTCAAATGTGTTAGCATATTCTAGCACATTCATGTGAAAGTCATGAACACTCTCTCCTTCCTTCATTCTCAAATTCTCAAACTGTGTTGTTAGCAGTTGTAGCCTTGACTTCTTGACCTTTTGAGTACCTTCATGAGCTGTTCTTAGGATATCCCAAGCTTCCTTAGCAATAGTACATTGTTTAATCAACCTGAACATGTTCTTGTCTACACCATTAAACAAAGCATTCAGGGCTTTAGAGTTTCCAATAGCTGCAGTGTCTTCTGCTGTAGACCACTCCTCTTCTGGTTTCAACTCATCAGTATCAACATTATTCGCATCTTTTATTTTAGGAGGGACCCATGCCTTGATCACAGCCTTCCAAGCTCTGCTGTCTAGAGATTTCAAGAATGTTGTCATGCGTGATTTCCAAATGTCATAGTTCGACCCATCCAACAAGGGTGGTCTGTTCACTAGTCCTCCTTCTTTATCCATTGAGCCAGAAACTTCTTTCCCTGGAGCTCACCCACACAGAACAGGGTGCCTGCTCTGATGCCAATTGAAATTCCTGGCAACCTGACTGACAGAGGCTGTGCTCAATGTTGGCACAACTGTCCGAGCACCTGTCTACTCAGAACTACAATTAAAATAACGCAGCGTAGCAAAGCACAAATTAAAAGGAACACAGCGGAAATAAAAAGTACACAGTGAGTTTGTTAACCCAGTTCGGAGCAACTCTCCTACTCTGGGGGATACCAATCCAGGAATGATTCCACTATTATAGTTCTAGTGAAAAGACCAACGCAGACACACTACTTGACTTTGCACCTAGACCCTACCAGTGGCAACTCTATCTAGGAACTCCTAGATATGAGACCCCGTCTCAATTCCTATCAACAACACAATCAAAATTGTAATCAACTACGCAAAACACACCAAGAGAGACACACTCTAATAACACATACTCACTCCGTACTTAAAAGCTTAGGAGCAGCTTACAATACAACTCAAACAAACTCAGTCCTTAGCTTGAATCAGGGTGATACAAGCAAGGCTCACAATTAACAAAAAAAAAACCTAAAAACCTTAAACACACGCTTTTCTAACACACACGGTTTTTAGTTGCCCTACTAGGGTTTGTCTTCACAAATATATAATACTGAGATAGCACGGGTTTGGGCTTCAAAATAGAGCATGGACCTTGTCCGGTCCAGCTGAAAAGATCTTCTAGAAATAATAAAAAGCTTCCAAATATAGAATGATATCTTGTGGAACAAATAGCAAGGCAAATAAAACTTCAAGCAGATCTTCAATCAGATACACGCGCCTTGATCAGCAAACTAGAGGAAAATAAACTTCAGGCAAATCTTTTGGAAGATTGCGTACACAAATATAAAGCGCTAGCTTGCGCGAAAACCACAAGTCACATAAAGCTGTTCCATATGCTACAGCATTTGTCCCAGCATCTGGCTAGTAGATGTTTTTGCAAAATGTAGCCAATCTACAAAAACCCAACATTATGAATGTGTGTGTAAAGAATAAAAGAGAAAGAAAAATGATTTAAAGACTAAAAATGAGTTTTTTATTAGTGTGCTTGACAAGAGTTTGATCTTGCTCCTACGTATCTCCCGGTGCGATGGAGAATTCAAAGCTACGTAGTTCTTTGTAGAAAATGTTTGTGTGTTGGTTGATTTTATTTATGAAAATGGTTTGGTCGCACTTGGGCGAAAAGGTTTGCTTAGAAAAAGACGGACTCGCACTTGGGCGATGGTATCCATTTGAAAACGCACATGGGCGTGAACGAAATAAAGTTTAGTGGGTTGAGATTGGTTTTAAGCGGAGGACGAATATCCGAAAAGCGAAGTGTTCACCTCGTTTCTGGATATTTGGGGAAGCGTCGGGTGTCTTCCCAAGTTTTCCTTTTTCACTCACATGAGAGTAAAGAAACAGAATGTTTAATTGTTTTTGTTTTATTAAAAGTTTAATCGAAAGACGAATACTTTGAACGTGACCGAGACGGGGATCTCGCGTTCCGCATTCGGGGAAGCGTCGGGTGTCTACCCAAGTTTTCCTTTTTTCGGTCGATTGAACCCTTAATGTTTATTTTCATTTATTTTTGGAATGGAAGAAAAAAAGTCATTGAGATTCTTTGTATTTTGAAAAGGGATTGAATTACAGCCCTTCAGACCCAAGGCCTCAAGATGCAAGAGCTGATGCATTCTGAAACTGAGTTCAGAAACTGCATCAAAAGTTGTTTCCCTGAGTTCGCAGAGCAAAGAGTACTTCGCTCTACGAAGTTCTTCAGACTCTGTGTTCGCGGAGCGAAGAAGACTTCGCTCTGCGAAGTTCAGAAGCTGAATCTCAGATTCTGAACTCCCAGGTTTGAACTTCAGGAAGTAAAACATTGCAAACAGTAAAAAGAAATGGTATTTTTGTATGCTATGCTCATGATTTTTTTAGGTTTTGAATGGTTTTCTTGTGTAAAAAATGGATTGAAAGGAATAGTAAAAAATGCATAAAAACAGAACACAACTTTTGTGGTTTTTTTTCTCAACTTCACAGTTGGATTACTCACTCAAAACTGAACCAAACACGAAAATGAAAATATCACTACGAAGCTTGCCATGAGGACTACATCTTAACAGTTCTAGACCTACCAAAAGCAAACCTAAAACTGATTATATGCTGGCCTTAAGACATGTTCATGAACCTTTGTAAAAAACTGTATGGTTTATGCAGAAATCTATAAACTCAAAACAGAATGCAAAAATGAAAACGAAAGAGGATTAGGATGCTTACAACACTCCAAACCAAGATGTGTATCCACGAAAATGAAGTGGCTTATGAGTGGTTGTGACTTTTTGGTGTCGGGATGGTTTATGTGTTTTGGTGGTTGTTTTTGTGTGAGATTTTCTTTGTGACTTTTGTGAGATTGTTTCTATGATCTTTGGGTGTGGTTTTCACTTCTGGTTTCAGGCACAAAAGCTCTTGCTCTTGCCTCTTTTCTGCAGTCCTTCTCCCTTTTTTCCTTTTTTTCCCCTCCCTTTTTCACTTCCCTTAGAGGGGGTATTTATAGAGGTGAATACTAGGGTTTTCTTGCTGGCTTTTGGACAAGAATGGCACAAGAAACATGAGGAATCAGGTCTGAAGCAATGCAGGTCTGAAGCAAACAGCCATTTGTCTCATTAGGCATGCATGGAGATAGAGAACTTGTATGGAAATGGCATGGAAATTCAAAAGAGGCAAAAGGGGTGAACCATGTAGCACACAAATTGGAATATGGCATCTTTGACTTGGCTTTTCCTTGGCATATATATTTTTTTTAAAAAAAACCATAAACAAACCCATTATCCTTAATAACCAAATAATAATAAAACTTCCCTTTTTTATTTAAGGAAAAAGGGAAAACGAAAATTGGAGATTAAAAACTCCTTTTTTATTTAAGGAAAAAATGAGAAAAATGAAGATTGAGGATTAATTACCACACATCATTATTTGTTTTCTTTTTAAAAGGTTTTAATTTGTTTGGACAAAATTAAGGGTACTACAAGCAACATCAACAATCATCACATATACATCTAAACAAACGAGCCTGGTTACATAACTCAACATACATATCACATTCATAGTCAATTATAATCTTAATCGCAATCTTCAATCATATATCAAACACTCAAGATTCATCAAGTATTATCAATTCAAAAAGCCTGGTTACTACTCTTACATAATTCATAGATATTAGCATACCCTCATCATTATATGATTATCAACTTAATTATACCACATTGTAATTAAATTGTAACTTCACGTCATAATTCATCATCATTAATTAAATCATATTCTCACATCATAATTCATCACAAAACGGTTAAATCATCATTTCAACTATAAATCACCAATTGCACAACTATGAATCATTCCATAATTTCCACACATCGACAATTAACATTTACCATATAAATGCACAAGTTCACGCCAAAACATTACCAAACATGACTCATGTGAATGTAATGTGCCTAATACGACTCTACATGCGTGTGGTACCATAGTGATCTCAAATCACCTAACTATCAATAGTGATCTCAAATCACCCAACTATCAAATAGTGATCTTAAATCACCCAACCATCAAATCTTAATCTTAAATCAAGAAACTATCGACCGACTATGTATGCATGGTTGTTCACGTATGGACTTGACAATGCACACAACTATAAATCATGATCTTAAATCATGCAACTTTCACAACTATCAATTGCATTATCAAATCAATACATCAACACAATTCATGTTATCATCACATCATCATTTCAATTCATCACATCATCGTTTAAATCACGACATCATCATTTAATCACAAGTATAAAGCATTAAGCCACATTCAGCATCATCTATCTCATATTAATGCATTTCACCAAGTTTAATCGTCGTCTAAACATAAACACTTCATCATCTTATTTTCATTCACCATAATTCACATAATCTATATTTCATCAATAAATTAAGTAAGGTTACTTCAACCTACTAATACACCACATAATATCCATGATTCTACTTCATTCATGAATAAAACCTAAAACGTATCCATTTCACTTCATTTGTAAAGATCGTTTCTAATAAATTAACCTATAACTCCCACTAAACTTATGTCCACATTAATCAATCATAAACATCTTCATTACACTCTTACTAATCAAGTTTTAAGGTTTGGGAACCGTTTAGGGTCATTGGATACCTCAAAAAGTCATAAAAATAGGGTTTCGAAACTCAGGAAGTTTGGCACGGTCGTGCCAAAAAGAGCACGGTCGTGCCCAACCTGGCAGCAAGATCACGCACGACTGTGCCATGTAGGCGCACGGTCGTGTGCCCTGTGCAGGTCAGGGACGACTGATTTTTCTCCGTTCCGTTTTTCACAAAAATACCGTTTTTCAATATCGTTTTCAATCCAATTCGCACCAAGTTCATCCCAACACCTTAAACAAGACACACCCTATTACCTACGACTTAACATGGCTTAAAACAACTTAATCTTAACCACTTAAACTTAACTTAATCGGATTAAATCAAAGTTTGTATCAAAAACCCGTTTTCTCCCAAAACAACTTAAAATCCCAAACAGAACTTTACAGCAACAATTCCAACTTTCTATTCATATCAACATGTTCATAATCACTTAATTAACAACATGAATCAACTTAAAACTAATTATATAAACAATTCACCCAAATTCACCAACTTAAGTAATTTTCACATAAACAACAACAACCACGATTCAAACTTAACCCAAACAACATAACTTCATGATTTCATAACCCAAACATATAATCATACTCATAATCAACTCAATTAAGCATAATCAACACCAATTATCATGTTTCTCATCAATTTTACCAAATTTCACAAAGTTCACAAACAACATAATCAACCATGAGTTTTGATGAAGTAAAAGCATGAAATCAACAACTTAACATATACTTAATGCAGTCATCAACAAAGAGCACGAAAATCAACACAATAAATCATAATTCATGAAATTAAGTTATAAGCTAAAAGCTCTCAAACACCCAATTGCTTCTTAAACCCATATGTTAAACATAATATCCCCTCTTACCTTAATTTCTTCACTTCTCTTGCTACTTCTAGTGCAATCCCCTCCTTCCACTTTGATTCTCTAGCTTTCCTCTTCACCAAGCCTCCTCTCTATATTCTCTCTCTTGCCACTCATAACTTTTGTGTTATAATGTTTAACTTAATTCACCACCACTCACTACTAGTGTATTTATAATATGGTTTTAGGGTTACTCCCACTAATGGGCTTAGTCACAATTGTCTCACAATTATTTTCTCTACACTTTTACTTCACTTAAACCCCCCATATTACTTATACATCACTATTCTCTAAAATTCAAATTTCTGGTTCTAACATATTTACAAACATGCAACTCTTCCATAAAATGACTAAAATACCCTCAATAACTTATATTTCCTCTAACCCACCCATCACACATAAATAATCAATTAACAAATATAATTAAATAAATAATACTAATTAATAATAACGGATAAATAATACTAATTAATAATAATGGATAAATCTAACGCTAAAATAGTAGATGAACTTGGGTTAAATTTCTTAGAACCAAGGATGAAGCATATGATGTGTTTAGTACTTTCTGCACACATGTACAATCTAAAAAGGAAATGAAAATTTTAAAGGTCAGAAGTGATCATGGTGGAGAATTTGAAAATGAGCCATTTGAAGCTTTTTGTGAAAAACATGGAATCATCCATGAGTTCTCTTCTCCTAGAACTCCACAGCATAATGAAATTGTAGAAAGAAAGAACAGATCTTTACAAGAAAAGGCCAAAACCATGATTCATGAGACTAAAATAGCTAAGTACTTTTGGGCAGAAGTTTTAAACACATCATGTTATGTTCAGAACATAATCTATATCAGAACAATTTTGAACAAAACAACATATGAACTTTTGAAAGGAAGAAAACCAAATATCTCTTACTTTCATCAGTTTGGATGTACATGTTACATCTTAAACAACAAAGTCTATCTAAAGAAATTTGATGCCAAGGCTCAAAAGGGAATCTTTTTAGGTTACTCTAAAAGATCTAAGGCATACAGAGTGTACAATTCTGAAACACAATGTGTTGAAGAATCTATGCACATCGAATTTGATGACAAAGACTTTATACCATATGTCAGACAGCTATCTGAGATTTTCCATCAAGGAAAATTGGTTCAGAAGCTGAAGCATGTTGGAGTAGGTTCTGATGAAAACCTAGGAACCTGCAAGGAAAAAATTATATTAGGACTGACTCTGGGAAACATGAAGATAATCCCCAAGGAAGAGGTGATCATTTCTAAGCATGATCTACAGTCTAGCATGAATCAGACTATGATTATGGATGATTTCCCTCATATCTCCAAGGAAGATCCTCTAGAAGTGCTTGCTCACTTTGTTTCTCAACACTTCAAGGAAACTGGAGTGGCAATTCAATGAGATATGATTCTAGATCACCCTGAGCAACCATGGAGAGCTCCAAAGAAGAGGAAAATCAACCCAGAAGCTGCTGAGTCAGAGCCTCAGAAGCCAGCTAAGAAGCAAAAGACGGTTGCTTCTAAGCATGCTGCTTCTGAAGTTCTATCAGAAGTAGTTGACCTAGATCCTACTGCAGTTCTCCCTACCAGGACCAGAAAGGGACCCTTTAAGAAAGGATCAGGAGCTGAACAGAGCAAGAAGCCTCAGAAAGAGAAAAAGAGGTCATACCAGAGAAAACTTGTTCTTTAAGAAGTTGAAGAAGAAGAAGAGGAAGAAGTTGAGCAACTTGTTCATCCTTAAAAGAGAAAGGCTATGGAGAAGGTGGTTCAACTAACTGAGAGTCTGAAGAACAAATCTGATATTGAAGCTCAGAAGGTCCTGGCTTCACATGTGAAAGTCAAACTGGAAGCAGGTGTTTCTGGAGCTGCAGTGTCTGAAGCTGAAGGATCTCAGATGACTCAAGGTAATCTTGCACACTCTTCACCTTCTAGACCTATTAACCTAGATTCACCAGACCACACATAATCACCTACAGAAGACCAACCCCTGAGCCACACTATCCTAGCCTCAATAAAAATAAAACACCTTCCCCTAAATCTCAAACTGTAACATCCCGCTTTTAAGTATCAGTTATCAGTATTATATGTGATTAAGAAGCATGGCCATTTGATAGAATGAAGTAATGGCACAATGGTAATTTTATAGCAAAAGGAAGATTAGTTTTAAATGGAACAAGATATTTCTCATAAATCATTTTTCTTCTTTCCATTCTCTCATTCCAAAACCAGCCCAATTCTTTCCCTTCTCCTCCAAACCACACGCCCCCATCTCATCCCCATCCCTCACTCAAACTTCAATTAAAACTCTAGTAAGAAACCTTGCAAGGCAAACTTGAGTAGAAAGCTAGAGCAAGGGAAAAGAAAAGAAGAACAAGGAAGAACAAGAGAAGAGTTAAGCTTGGAGTGATATAGAGTTGTTGGATTCAAGTTTAATCTGCACCAAACTGAAGCTTAAGGTGAGCTCCACAGGGTTTTAGAACCCGTTTTGTGTAAGCTAGCAGAATTTTACAAGTTGTGATAGATTTTAGGATTTGTGCCCTTAAATCTAATTGTTTACTAATTCCATGTTAAACTATGTTATTGCCTATCAATATGTCTTAAGAACTTATGCCATAAGCTGTTTGTATGTTTGGAATGGTTTTGTTTGGCCTAGGAAGCAAGAAATTGAATCCTGCAAATGTCAAAATCGGCCACCGATTTGGAGGGTTCGGCCACCGATTTCAAGACTCATTTTCTAAGGAACTCACGGCAAAAATCGGGCCCCGATTTATGCCAACCGGCCGCCGATTTTGCCCTCCACCCAAACTCTTTTTCTTGCATGTTAGGTAGGGTTTTAAGGTAGGATAGGTAAAGGGTACTATAATGGAAGATGATTACCAACTTCTAAGTTATATTAGAGAAGTATATGAGCTAGTTTTGGGGTTTAACCCTTATGAAACAATGATAGGAACTTGATTCAGTTTATACAACAATAAGAATGATATAAAGAGTAAGCTTAGAACCTTTATAGGTTGAGCATTAAGAATGAATGTTCAAAGATGCATTAGATATGCATAAGTCAAGTTATACATTATATGTATATGTATGTTTAAAGAATAAGAACAATTATTAAGATGACTTGATGTGTCTCTCGTATGCTCGCTAGTTAGTATACGAGGGGTTCCTGTGAAGTTACCGCCTTTAATGGCAGCCGGAACGGTGAAGTTACCGCTCGTGAGGGCAGCTACACATCCAAGTCTTAAAAGTTAATGTGTCTCCTGTCTGCTCGTCAGTTAGTATACAGGGGGTCCCCGTGAAGTTACCGCCTTAAATGGCAGCTGGGACGGTGAAGTTACCGCTCGCGAGAGCAGCCACACAAAGATAAGAGGAGTCCGGTGTTGGCCTGATATGATAGGAATTTTCACCGGTTAGAAGGGAGATGTACTTCGGGGTTACTCCACCCGGATGCACTCCATAAAATGAACCAAGATAATGTAATGTTTGTTCAACCCTAACTTCTAACTTAAAGATGCAAAGATGAACATGTATATCATATGTAATACGAGAAATGATGATTAGTTATAAGTGAACGAGACGTGATCATAGGATGTCCCCAAGATCACTCCGTATAAGTTTAAGATTAAGAAAGGAATATGAAATGTATAAGTTAAGACTTGGCGATCATAGGTATCCCCAAGATCGCCGAGGTAGGCACGGCAACCCTAGGTTCCCTGAGGTTGCCAAACAGTAGGTAGGGTAGGAGCTCACTGAGACGTTATGTCTCATCCCTTTCCTTCTGGTGCAGGTTCTTCGCTGGTAGCACGACGCAAAGGTAAAGAGAAGGCTGTGGACTGAATGTGCTGCTTATGCTTTGTTATTATGGATAATTGTATAAGGATGTTGTATTATGATGTATATTATAGAAATGTTTGTATCGGATGACAAGATGTATGACAAACTTATGTTTTGTATAAATATTACCAATCTTTCTGTATTGTATTTAATGTATCCGGTACGAAATTTTAATACTCGTAAGAGATCCTAGGCAATCTCTATATGGGTGTTACAATTTGGTATCAGAGCAGGTCGATTCAGACCGTGCCTTGGGTCATTAAAGTACAATCCAAGTTTGTGGACCTCTTGGATCCAGGACATTATTCTAGATGTTATGTTCAGTTAAAACTGATCACTTTGACTTGTATATGACAGCTAGGATAAGATGTCTGGGAGAAGAAGAGGTAGGCCTCATACTAATCAAGCCAGTGACGAGAGTGGAGGACCCAGTCAGAATTCATGGGAACAGATGATGCAGCAACAGCAGGCCTGGCAGCAACAGTATCAAGAGCAACAAGCTCAGAATGCATTACAGTATCAGCAAATGATGCTGATGATGCAACAACAATCTCAGCAACAGGCCCAAGCTCAACAACAATGGATGGAAATGATGCAACAAGGACAAGGTTTCCATCCACAACCACCACCTCCTCCAGTAATTGGTAACCCCGTGTTCCGGGAGTATAACAGACATCACCCTCCGGAGTTTAACGGAGAAGGTGAACCACAAGAAGCTAGGAAGTGGATTAAACAAATGGAGAAGATTTTTAGAATGGCTGATTGTTCAGAAGAAGATAAAGTGGTCTATGCCACGAACCAACTCAGAGGCGCAGCAGAAGACTGGTGGGAATCTGCTCAGCGCAGGATGGAAGCCAATGGTGTAGAAGTGAATTGGGAGAACTTTAAAGGAGTGATGCTGGAAAAGTATTTACCTTTGTCTTACAAGGTAAAGAAGGAGCAAGAGTTCTTAGAATTGAAGCAAGGTAGTATGTCGGTTGCTGAATTCACAAAGAAGTTTGAAGAGTTATCCTATTATTCCACACACAACGAGTATGCTGAGAATGAAGTGTGGAAAATGAATCAGTATAAACGAGGTTTAAGAGGTGAGATTGATACTGCAGTGAGTCTCCAAAGAACTGCGAGTTACGATGAATTGGTACATGATAGCTTAGTGGTCGAAGCAGGACTTGCAAAGACTTCAAAGGAAAGATCAGTTGCTTTTGAAAGAAGAAAGAGCAGGATGCAGGATAAGTATCATGACAAGTTGAAGCCAAAGGGGTCACCGCAAAGAGGAAAGCAATCTAGTCCGACCTCAGTATATTCTGCTTGCAGGAAGTGTGGGAAGTCCCACAAAGGTGAATGTATGATGGGTATGGGTGTCTGCTACGGGTGTAAGCAACCTGGGCACTTCATACATGAATGTCCGAATAGACGTGGTAAAGGACCAGCTGAAGGAACGACTACTAGTAAGGGCAGGGTGTACTCCCTTGATGGTGCAAAGGCTCTAGCCAATGAAGATTTGATTGCCGGTATGTGTTATCTTGGCTCATACCCAGTAAAAGTTCTTTTTGATTGTGGCGCTTCATGCTCTTTTATTTCATATAAATGTGTGGAGACGCTTCAATTACCTTTGTCTCCGTTGAATCCTCCCATGTTAGTATCCACCGCTACTGAAGGCGGAATTGAGGCAAGTTATGTTTGTGAAAACTGTCCTATCACTGTATCCCGTAAGACTTACTATGTTGATCTAGTATGTCTCCCGATGGAGCAACTTGACGTGATTTTAGGCATGGATTGGCTCTCCGCTAACCATGTGTATATTGGATGTTCAGAGAAAAGTATTTATATGCCGACCAGTGATACGGCAGAAGGTGTGGCTTTATCTGAATTGATTAACCGCACCCATCAGTTAATCCAATTCATTTGTGCTCAAGATAAGGGATTTTATGTAATGCTCACTGTGGCTTCAGAGTCAGAGTTAAGTCCCAGTGATATTCCTGTTGTGAATGAGTACCTAGATGTTTTTCCTTCAGAAGTAACTAGTTTACCTCCAGAGCGAGAGGTGGAATTTTCAATTGATTTGATTCCAGGAGCGGAGCCAGTGTCTGTGGCACCGTACAGAATGTCACCAACAGAGTTGAAAGAGTTGAAATCTCAACTCGAGGAGTTGATTCAGAAGCATTTTATTAGACCCAGTGTATCACCTTGGGGTGCTCCGGTCTTGTTAGTTAAGAAGAAAGATGGAAGCATGAGGCTGTGTATAGACTACCGCCAACTTAATAAAGTGACTATCAAGAACAAGTATCCTCTTCCAAGGATTGATGATCTCTTAGATCAGCTCAAGGGAGCAACTGTGTTTTCCAAAATTGATCTTCGGTCAGGCTACCATCAAATCCGTATTAAGTCTTCAGATGTGTCTAAGACGGCGTTTCGCACGCGTTACGGGCACTATGAATTTCTGGTTATGCCTTTCGGTGTAACTAATGCTCCAGCAGTCTTTATGGATTACATGAACAGAATATTTCAGCCTTACCTTGATCAATTTGTGGTAATTTTTATAGATGACATCTTGATTTACTCTAAGGATCCTCAGGAGCATGCTCAGCACCTGAGAATTGTTTTGGATGTCCTCAGAGATAAGCAGTTATATGCTAAATTTAGCAAGTGTGAGTTTTGGTTATCCGAGATTAAATTTTTGGGTCACGTTATTTCTCAAGGAGGAGTAGCCGTCGATCCATCCAAAGTTGAAGCTGTACTAAGTTGGGAAAGACCCAAGAATGTAGCAGAGGTCAGGAGCTTTCTCGGCTTGGCAGGTTATTATCGGAGGTTTATCATGAAATTTTCTCAGATTGCCTTACCTTTGTCACGACTTACCAGAAAGGATGTACCATTTGTCTGGGACGAAGAATGTGAGGAAAGTTTCAGAGTTCTGAAAAGAAAATTGACTAAAGCGCCAGTGTTGGCAATACCAGATCCTGAAAGGAGATACACCGTTTTCTGCGATGCATCTTCCAAGGGACTGGGAAGTGTTCTCATGCAAGGAGAAAATGTAATAGCTTATGCATCTAGACAGCTCAAGACTCATGAGGAGAATTACCCCACCCATGATCTTGAGCTAGCAGCAATAGTTTTTGCATTGAAGATATGGAGGCATCATTTGTATGGTGCACAATTTGATTTGTTCAGCGATCATAAGAGTTTGAAATACTTGTTTGATCAGCGAGACCTCAATATGAGACAAAGACGGTGGATGGAATACTTGAAGGACTTTGATTTTGACCTGAAATATCATCCGGGAAAAGCAAATGTAGTAGCTGATGCCTTGAGTCGTAAAGCTTTAGTTAGAGCTGAAGTAATGATGCATACATGTGGGTTATATGAGAAATTCAGAGACCTTAATCTGCATGTTACAGAGTTAGAAGGTGGCATCTTGCTGAACAAGTTAGATATTTCGTGCGACCTACGGTCTAGGATTGCACAAGCTCAATCTGTGGATATGGACCTTCAGAGGAAAGTTGGCCAAGCAGGGTTTTCATGGGCACCAGATGGCATTGTATTGTTTGAAGGAAGGGTTTATGTTCCGAATGATATGGAATTGAAAAGGTTAATTTTAGAGGAAGCGCACAAAAGCAGTTTTAGTATTCATCCTGGTACCACCAAGATGTATCAAGATTTAAAAAGAGATTATTGGTGGCCTAGTATGAAAAGAGATGTGGCGGAATTTGTGTCGCGGTGCATTGTATGCCAGCAGGTGAAGATTGAACATCAAAGGCCTGCGGGAATGTTAGTACCTTTGGAGATTCCATTATGGAAATGGGAAGATATAACCATGGATTTTGTGAGTGGATTACCTCGAACACAGCGAGGACATGACTCCATATGGGTAATAGTGGACCGGTTAACTAAGTCAGCTCATTTCTTACCGGTTAAGACTACTTACCGAGCTTCTCAGTATGCCGAGTTGTTTATTTCGGAGATTGTGAAACTCCATGGTGTGCCAGCTAGTATTGTGTCTGATAGAGATCCCATTTTCACATCCCACTTTTGGAAAGCTTTTCAGAAAGCTTTGGGGACAAGATTAAAGATGAGCACGTCCCATCATCCTCAGACAGACGGACAATCCGAAAGAACTATTCAGACGTTAGAGGACATGTTACGGGCATGTATCCTAGAAGATGGAGGAAGTTGGAACGACCACCTACCACTGATTGAATTTTCTTACAATAACAGTTACCATTCTAGCATTGGAATGGCACCATATGAAGCCTTATATGGTAGGAAATGTAGAACCCCACTTTGCTGGGCTGAGGTTGGAGACAAAAGTATATTGGGACCTGAGATAATACAGGAGACGACCTTAAAGATTAAATCCATTCAGGATAAAATGAGAATAGCCCAAAGTCGTCAGAAAAGTTATGCTGATAAGCGACGAAGACCCTTAGAGTTTGAAGAAGGAGACCATGTATTCCTTAAAGTTACACCCAAGTTGGGGTTAAGAGGAGCATTTAGGACTAAGAAGCTTTGCCCAAGGTATGTTGGACCGTTTCAGATACTTCGACGTGTCGGACCAGCAGCTTATCAGTTAGCGCTGCCACCGGCTATGTCAGGTTTACACGATGTATTTCATGTCTCACAACTGAGGAAGTTCATTCCCGACCCTTTCCAACCAGTGGAACTGGACAGTATAGACTTGAGATCAGACTTGACTTTTCAACCTGAACCAGATCAAATAATTGATCGTGACGTTAGGACCTTGCGGAACAAAGAAATCCCTATTGTTAAAGTTGTTTGGAAGGGTTCTCCCGACGGTGAGGCGACGTGGGAATTAGAGGCAGAAATGCAAGAGCACTATCCTCATCTATTTTCAGGTAAATTCTGAATTTCGAGGACGAAATTTCTTTAAGGGGGGTAGATTGTAACATCCCGCTTTTAAGTATCAGTTATCAGTATTATATGTGATTAAGAAGCATGGCCATTTGATAGAATGAAGTAATGGCACAATGGTAATTTTATAGCAAAAGGAAGATTAGTTTTAAATGGAACAAGATATTTCTCATAAATCATTTTTCTTCTTTCCATTCTCTCATTCCAAAACCAGCCCAATTCTTTCCCTTCTCCTCCAAACCACACGCCCCCATCTCATCCCCATCCCTCACTCAAACTTCAATTAAAACTCTAGTAAGAAACCTTGCAAGGCAAACTTGAGTAGAAAGCTAGAGCAAGGGAAAAGAAAAGAAGAACAAGGAAGAACAAGAGAAGAGTTAAGCTTGGAGTGATATAGAGTTGTTGGATTCAAGTTTAATCTGCACCAAACTGAAGCTTAAGGTGAGCTCCACAGGGTTTTAGAACCCGTTTTGTGTAAGCTAGCAGAATTTTACAAGTTGTGATAGATTTTAGGATTTGTGCCCTTAAATCTAATTGTTTACTAATTCCATGTTAAACTATGTTATTGCCTATCAATATGTCTTAAGAACTTATGCCATAAGCTGTTTGTATGTTTGGAATGGTTTTGTTTGGCCTAGGAAGCAAGAAATTGAATCCTGCAAATGTCAAAATCGGCCACCGATTTGGAGGGTTCGGCCACCGATTTCAAGACTCATTTTCTAAGGAACTCACGGCAAAAATCGGGCCCCGATTTATGCCAACCGGCCGCCGATTTTGCCCTCCACCCAAACTCTTTTTCTTGCATGTTAGGTAGGGTTTTAAGGTAGGATAGGTAAAGGGTACTATAATGGAAGATGATTACCAACTTTTAAGTTATATTAGAGAAGTATATGAGCTAGTTTTGGGGTTTAACCCTTATGAAACAATGATAGGAACTTGATTCAGTTTATACAACAATAAGAATGATATAAAGAGTAAGCTTAGAACCTTTATAGGTTGAGCATTAAGAATGAATGTTCAAAGATGCATTAGATATGCATAAGTCAAGTTATACATTATATGTATATGTATGTTTAAAGAATAAGAACAATTATTAAGATGACTTGATGTGTCTCTCGTATGCTCGCTAGTTAGTATACGAGGGGTTCCTGTGAAGTTACCGCCTTTAATGGCAGCCGGAACGGTGAAGTTACCGCTCGTGAGGGCAGCTACACATCCAAGTCTTAAAAGTTAATGTGTCTCCTGTCTGCTCGTCAGTTAGTATACAGGGGGTCCCCGTGAAGTTACCGCCTTAAATGGCAGCTGGGACGGTGAAGTTACCGCTCGCGAGAGCAGCCACACAAAGATAAGAGGAGTCCGGTGTTAGCCTGATATGATAGGAATTTTCACCGGTTAGAAGGGAGATGTACTTCGGGGTTACTCCACCCGGATGCACTCCATAAAATGAACCAAGATAATGTAATGTTTGTTCAACCCTAACTTCTAACTTAAAGATGCAAAAGATGAATATGTATATTATATGTAATACGAGAAATGATGATTAGTTCTCAGTGAACGAGACGTGATCATAGGATGTCCCCAAGATCACTCTGTATAAGTTTAAGATTAAGAATGGAATATGAAATGTATAAGTTAAGACTTGGCGATCATAGGTATCCCCAAGATCGCCGAGGTAGGCACGGCAACCCTAGGTTCCCTGAGGTTGCCAAACAGTAGGTAGGGTAGGAGCTCACTGAGACGTTATGTCTCATCCCTTTCCTTCTGGTGCAGGTTCTTCGCAGGTAGCACGACGCAAAGGTAAAGAGAAGGCTGTGGACTGAATGTGCTGCTTATGCTTTGTTATTATGGATAATTGTATAAGGATGTTGTATTATGATGTATATTATAGAAATGTTTGTATCGGATAACAAGATGTATGACAAACTTATGTTTTGTATAAATATTACCAATCTTTCTGTATTGTATTTAATGTATCCGGTACGAAATTTTAATACTCGTAAGAGATCCTAGGCAATCTCTATATGGGTGTTACAATTTGGTATCAGAGCAGGTCGATTCAGACCGTGCCTTGGGTCATTAAAGTACAATCCAAGTTTGTGGACCTCTTGGATCCAGGACATTATTCTAGATGTTATGTTCAGTTAAAACTGATCACTTTGACTTGTATATGACAGCTAGGATAAGATGTCTGGGAGAAGAAGAGGTAGACCTCGTACTAATCAAGCCAGTGACGAGAGTGGAGGACCCAGTCAGAATTCATGGGAACAGATGATGCAGCAACAGCAGGCCTGGCAGCAACAGTATCAAGAGCAACAAGCTCAGAATGCATTACAGTATCAGCAAATGATGCTGATGATGCAACAACAATCTCAGCAACAGGCCCAAGCTCAACAACAATGGATGGAAATGATGCAACAAGGACAAGGTTTCCATCCACAACCACCACCTCCTCCTAGTAATTGGTAACCCCGTGTTCCGGGAGTATAACAGACATCACCCTCCGGAGTTTAACGGAGAAGGTGAACCACAAGAAGCCTAGGAAGTGGATTAAACAAATGGAGAAGATTTTTAGAATGGCTGATTGTTCAGAAGAAGATAAAGTGGTCTATGCCACGAACCAACTCAGAGGCGCAGCAGAAGACTGGTGGGAATCTGCTCAGCGCAGGATGGAAGCCAATGGTGTAGAAGTGAATTGGGAGAACTTTAAAGGAGTGATGCTGGAAAAGTATTTACCTTTGTCTTACAAGGTAAAGAAGGAGCAAGAGTTCTTAGAATTGAAGCAAGGTAGTATGTCGGTTGCTGAATTCACAAAGAAGTTTGAAGAGTTATCCTATTATTCCACACACAACGAGTATGCTGAGAATGAAGTGTGGAAAATGAATCAGTATAAACGAGGCTTAAGAGGTGAGATCGATACTGCAGTGAGTCTCCAAAGAACTGCGAGTTACGATGAATTGGTACATGATAGCTTAGTGGTCGAAGCAGGACTTGCAAAGACTTCAAAGGAAAGATCAGTTGCTTTTGAAAGAAGAAAGAGCAGGATGCAGGATAAGTATCATGACAAGTTGAAGCCAAAGGGGTCACCGCAAAGAGGAAAGCAATCTAGTCCGACCTCAGTATATTCTGCTTGCAGGAAGTGTGGGAAGTCCCACAAAGGTGAATGTATGATGGGTATGGGTGTCTGCTACGGGTGTAAGCAACCTGGGCACTTCATACATGAATGTCCGAATAGACGTGGTAAAGGACCAGCTGAAGGAACGACTACTAGTAAGGGCAGGGTGTACTCCCTTGATGGTGCAAAGGCTCTAGCCAATGAAGATTTGATTGCCGGTATGTGTTATCTTGGCTCATACCCAGTAAAAGTTCTTTTTGATTGTGGCGCTTCATGCTCTTTTATTTCATATAAATGTGTGGAGACGCTTCAATTACCTTTGTCTCCGTTGAATCCTCCCATGTTAGTATCCACCGCTACTGAAGGCGGAATTGAGGCAAGTTATGTTTGTGAAAACTGTCCTATCACTGTATCCAGTAAGACTTACTATGTTGATCTAGTATGTCTCCCGATGGAGCAACTTGACGTGATTTTAGGCATGGATTGGCTCTCTGCTAACCATGTGTATATTGGATGTTCAGAGAAAAGTATTTATATGCCGACCAGTGATACGGCAGAAGGTGTGGCTTTATCTGAATTGATTAACCGCACCCATCAGTTAATCCAATTCATTTGTGCTCAAGATAAGGGATTTTATGTAATGCTCACTGTGGCTTCAGAGTCAGAGTTAAGTCCCAGTGATATTCCTGTTGTGAATGAGTACCTAGATGTTTTTCCTTCAGAAGTAACTAGTTTACCTCCAGAGCGAGAGGTGGAATTTTCAATTGATTTGATTCCAGGAGCGGAGCCAGTGTCTGTGGCACCGTACAGAATGTCACCAACAGAGTTGAAAGAGTTGAAATCTCAACTCGAGGAGTTGATTCAGAAGCATTTTATTAGACCCAGTGTATCACCTTGGGGTGCTCCGGTCTTGTTAGTTAAGAAGAAAGATGGAAGCATGAGGCTGTGTATAGACTACCGCCAACTTAATAAAGTGACTATCAAGAACAAGTATCCTCTTCCAAGGATTGATGATCTCTTAGATCAGCTCAAGGGAGCAACTGTGTTTTCCAAAATTGATCTTCGGTCAGGCTACCATCAAATCCGTATTAAGTCTTCAGATGTGTCTAAGACGGCGTTTCGAACGCGTTACGGGCACTATGAATTTCTGGTTATGCCTTTCGGTGTAACTAATGCTCCAGCAGTCTTTATGGATTACATGAACAGAATATTTCAGCCTTACCTTGATCAATTTGTGGTAATTTTTATAGATGACATCTTGATTTACTCTAAGGATCCTCAGGAGCATGCTCAGCACCTGAGAATTGTTTTGGATGTCCTCAGAGATAAGCAGTTATATGCTAAATTTAGCAAGTGTGAGTTTTGGTTATCCGAGATTAAATTTTTGGGTCACGTTATTTCTCAAGGAGGAGTAGCCGTCGATCCATCCAAAGTTGAAGCTGTACTAAGTTGGGAAAGACCCAAGAATGTAGCAGAGGTCAGGAGCTTTCTCGGCTTGGCAGGTTATTATCGGAGGTTTATCATGAAATTTTCTCAGATTGCCTTACCTTTGTCACGACTTACCAGAAAGGATGTACCATTTGTCTGGGACGAAGAATGTGAGGAAAGTTTCAGAGTTCTGAAAAGAAAATTGACTAAAGCGCCAGTGTTGGCAATACCAGATCCTGAAAGGAGATACACCGTTTTCTGCGATGCATCTTCCAAGGGACTGGGAAGTGTTCTCATGCAAGGAGAAAATGTAATAGCTTATGCATCTAGACAGCTCAAGACTCATGAGGAGAATTACCCCACCCATGATCTTGAGCTAGCAGCAATAGTTTTTGCATTGAAGATATGGAGGCATCATTTGTATGGTGCACAATTTGATTTGTTCAGCGATCATAAGAGTTTGAAATACTTGTTTGATCAGCGAGACCTCAATATGAGACAAAGACGGTGGATGGAATACTTGAAGGACTTTGATTTTGACCTGAAATATCATCCGGGAAAAGCAAATGTAGTAGCTGATGCCTTGAGTCGTAAAGCTTTAGTTAGAGCTGAAGTAATGATGCATACATGTGGGTTATATGAGAAATTCAGAGACCTTAATCTGCATGTTACAGAGTTAGAAGGTGGCATCTTGCTGAACAAGTTAGATATTTCGTGCGACCTACGGTCTAGGATTGCACAAGCTCAATCTGTGGATATGGACCTTCAGAGGAAAGTTGGCCAAGCAGGGTTTTCATGGGCACCAGATGGCATTGTATTGTTTGAAGGAAGGGTTTATGTTCCGAATGATATGGAATTGAAAAGGTTAATTTTAGAGGAAGCGCACAAAAGCAGTTTTAGTATTCATCCTGGTACCACCAAGATGTATCAAGATTTAAAAAGAGATTATTGGTGGCCTAGTATGAAAAGAGATGTGGCGGAATTTGTGTCGCGGTGCATTGTATGCCAGCAGGTGAAGATTGAACATCAAAGGCCTGCGGGAATGTTAGTACCTTTGGAGATTCCATTATGGAAATGGGAAGATATAACCATGGATTTTGTGAGTGGATTACCTCGAACACAGCGAGGACATGACTCCATATGGGTAATAGTGGACCGGTTAACTAAGTCAGCTCATTTCTTACCGGTTAAGACTACTTACCGAGCTTCTCAGTATGCCGAGTTGTTTATTTCGGAGATTGTGAAACTCCATGGTGTGCCAGCTAGTATTGTGTCTGATAGAGATCCCATTTTCACATCCCACTTTTGGAAAGCTTTTCAGAAAGCTTTGGGGACAAGATTAAAGATGAGCACGTCCCATCATCCTCAGACAGACGGACAATCCGAAAGAACTATTCAGACGTTAGAGGACATGTTACGGGCATGTATCCTAGAAGATGGAGGAAGTTGGAACGACCACCTACCACTGATTGAATTTTCTTACAATAACAGTTACCATTCTAGCATTGGAATGGCACCATATGAAGCCTTATATGGTAGGAAATGTAGAACCCCACTTTGCTGGGCTGAGGTTGGAGACAAAAGTATATTGGGACCTGAGATAATACAGGAGACGACCTTAAAGATTAAATCCATTCAGGATAAAATGAGAATAGCCCAAAGTCGTCAGAAAAGTTATGCTGATAAGCGACGAAGACCCTTAGAGTTTGAAGAAGGAGACCATGTATTCCTTAAAGTTACACCCAAGTTGGGGTTAAGAGGAGCATTTAGGACTAAGAAGCTTTGCCCAAGGTATGTTGGACCGTTTCAGATACTTCGACGTGTCGGACCAGCAGCTTATCAGTTAGCGCTGCCACCGGCTATGTCAGGTTTACACGATGTATTTCATGTCTCACAACTGAGGAAGTTCATTCTCGATCCCTTTCCAACCAGTGGAACTGGACAGTATAGACTTGAGATCAGACTTGACTTTTCAACCTGAACCAGATCAAATAATTGATCGTGATGTTAGGACCTTGCGGAACAAAGAAATCCCTATTGTTAAAGTTGTTTGGAAGGGTTCTCCCGACGGCGAGGCGACGTGGGAATTAGAGGCAGAAATGCAAGAGCACTATCCTCATCTATTTTCAGGTAAATTCTAAATTTCGAGGACGAAATTTCTTTAAGGGGGGTAGATTGTAACATCCCGCTTTTAAGTATCAGTTATCAGTATTATATGTGATTAAGAAGCATGGCCATTTGATAGAATGAAGTAATGGCACAATGGTAATTTTATAGCAAAAGGAAGATTAGTTTTAAATGGAACAAGATATTTCTCATAAATCATTTTTCTTCTTTCCATTCTCTCATTCCAAAACCAGCACAATTCTTTCCCTTCTCCTCCAAACCACACGCCCCCATCTCATCCCCCATCCCTCACTCAAACTTCAATTAAAACTCTAGTAAGAAACCTTGCAAGGCAAACTTGAGTAGAAAGCTAGAGCAAGGGAAAAGAAAAGAAGAACAAGGAAGAACAAGAGAAGAGTTAAGCTTGGAGTGATATAGAGTTGTTGGATTCAAGTTTAATCTGCACCAAACTGAAGCTTAAGGTGAGCTCCACAGGGTTTTAGAACCCGTTTTGTGTAAGCTAGCAGAATTTTACAAGTTGTGATAGATTTTAGGATTTGTGCCCTTAAATCTAATTGTTTACTAATTCCATGTTAAACTATGTTATTGCCTATCAATAGGTCTTAAGAACTTATGCCATAAGCTGTTTGTATGTTTGGAATGGATTGATTTGGCCTAGGAAGCAGAAATTGAATCCTGCAAATGTCAAAATCGGCCACCGATTTGGAGGGTTCGGCCACCGATTTCAAGACTCATTTTCTAAGGAACTCACGGCAAAAATCGGGCCCCGATTTATGCCAACCGGCCGCCGATTTTGCCCTCCACCCAAACTCTTTTTCTTGCATGTTAGGTAGGGTTTTAAGGTAGGATAGGTAAAGGGTACTATAATGGAAGATGATTACCAACTTTTAAGTTATATTAGAGAAGTATATGAGCTAGTTTTGGGGTTTAACCCTTATGAAACAATGATAGGAACTTGATTCAGTTTATACAACAATAAGAATGATATAAAGAGTAAGCTTAGAACCTTTATAGGTTGAGCATTAAGAATGAATGTTCAAAGATGCATTAGATATGCATAAGTCAAGTTATACATTATATGTATATGTATGTTTAAAGAATAAGAACAATTATTAAGATGACTTGATGTGTCTCTCGTATGCTCGCTAGTTAGTATACGAGGGGTTCCTGTGAAGTTACCGCCTTTAATGGCAGCCGGAACGGTGAAGTTACCGCTCGTGAGGGCAGCTACACATCCAAGTCTTAAAAGTTAATGTGTCTCCTGTCTGCTCGTCAGTTAGTATACAGGGGGTCCCCGTGAAGTTACCGCCTTAAATGGCAGCTGGGACGGTGAAGTTACCGCTCGCGAGAGCAGCCACACAAAGATAAGAGGAGTCCGGTGTTGGCCTGATATGATAGGAATTTTCACCGGTTAGAAGGGAGATGTACTTCGGGGTTACTCCACCCGGATGCACTCCATAAAATGAACCAAGATAATGTAATGTTTGTTCAACCCTAACTTCTAACTTAAAGATGCAAAGATGAACATGTATATCATATGTAATACGAGAAATGATGATTAGTTATAAGTGAACGAGACGTGATCATAGGATGTCCCCAAGATCACTCCGTATAAGTTTAAGATTAAGAAGGAATATGAAATGTATAAGTTAAGACTTGGCGATCATAGGTATCCCCAAGATCGCCGAGGTAGGCACGGCAACCCTAGGTTCCCTGAGGTTGCCAAACAGTAGGTAGGGTAGGAGCTCACTGAGACGTTATGTCTCATCCCTTTCCTTCTGGTGCAGGTTCTTCGCTGGTAGCACGACGCAAAGGTAAAGAGAAGGCTGTGGACTGAATGTGCTGCTTATGCTTTGTTATTATGGATAATTGTATAAGGATGTTGTATTATGATGTATATTATAGAAATGTTTGTATCGGATGACAAGATGTATGACAAACTTATGTTTTGTATAAATATTACCAATCTTTCTGTATTGTATTTAATGTATCCGGTACGAAATTTTAATACTCGTAAGAGATCCTAGGCAATCTCTATATGGGTGTTACACAAACCATACCAGATTCTGTGAAAATACTAGACGCACAACCTATAAAAACTTGCCTACCTGGTGAAGAACCCTTGATAATTTCCAGAATCACAAGCCTAACTCCAGAAGAGCAAGCTGAACTAGACAGAACTCATGTTGGTTTAGCCCAAGTTAAATTTAATAGAAAAGTAATCTCAGAAACTGGGAAACCTCCCCTCTTCTCTGATACATTTGTACCTAACAAACCAAGACCTTCCCAAAGTTCTTCATCTACCATTGATGTGCTATCATAGCATCTAGGTGGAGAACTACCCAAACAACAACAACAACTATCAACCATAACCACTCAAAAAGCCTCTGAAACAATATCAGAGTATATTATTTCAGATATCCACCAAATCAATACCTCAGAAGAACCTATCCCAAACACTACAGCCTCTGATACATCATAAGTATCAGAAGACAAACCCATAATAGCCATCCCTCTATACTTTGCCAAAACTAAATCTCAACTATCTACCTCTGATGTTGTCATCACGGAAACATCAGAAGGAGCAACCCAACAAGAAATCACCTCACCTTTACCTCTCCCAACCTTTGATGATAACATTACTGCAATTGTCGTATCCGAACCACCTTCTGATACAACAGTGCAAGTTATCACATAAATCCCATCTTCCTCCATCCAATCTGTAACCCTCAACCCTCCTCCCACCTTAACATCTAACCTTGTCCTACATGGAGTGTGCAAGATCTTCTTTGATAGCTTAGAAGAACTTGTGCAATCAAGACACAATGCCATCCAGTTGGTAAACTATGCTGATAAGTGGGAAAATCTGAGGCAATTGGTCAACAGAACTTTAGATGATCTTCAAGAGATATTAGTAGCTTCTCAGCAAGAAGTGTAACACTCTAATTCCCAACGTCGATTTAATAAATAATGCAAATAAATTTTAAACAAATAAGATGTTACACATACTCATCAATCATTCATTCAAATAATAAAATAGTACGTCACATTTCTTAGTGCGGAAAATACTTCAGAAAGATTTCATAATGATAAACAAGTCTGATTCTCAACCTTCATTGGAGAAAATATCATAAAGATTTCAAATGCTTAAACTTCATAAAAATTAAACATTCAACGCTTGACCCCAACCCTAGTGTTACAGATCAGAGCACGTGATTATTCGGCTACGTAAATAATTAGATAAAAGCTACGGCAGTCTATCTCCGTCGCCACCTTCTAAGGGTCCCGCAAACTAGAGCTCTTCATCCTGAGTGTCTGTACCCCACGAGTACAGACACCATAAATACAACAACAAGCAAAGGGGTGAGAAATCCAGCCATAACATATTATTAGGAAAAATCACGCACAATATTAAATAATGACAATAATATTCCGTCTTCGTAAAAACATCAACAAATAATTTCTTCTCAACAGATCCTACATACCATCGTCTCACCCCATATCACAAATAAACACCAAGTACGAAACGTCATCGTTTATATGCATATGGACTCCATCCTATGATCTATATGAATGTGGTACCACACCTATCGTCGCCACAATTTACCACAGTTATGTTACTGGACTTTCATCACCACAATTTGACAGAGATATGTTACTGGACTTTCATCGTCATTTCATCTTTATAAACCCTAGACACGACTCTATATGCATGCATGGTGACAGACTCATCAGGCATTGCACATCATCACATTATCAGGAATTCACAATCATAAATGCAAGACTCTCCCTAATATGCACCACATCAATGCAAAACACATCGTCATCATTCTCATCGTGTTCATAAATAAACATCATCATAATAATATAGACATCGTCATTCTCATCATCATTATAATATAAACATCATCATTTCTCATCGTATTTATTTATATACTTGGATGTAATATCAATCGTCATCACTTTTTGTCACAGTCATATGATTCCTCATCATTACTCTTTATCACCGTCTATATCACCACATTATCTCCCCATTAATCCCACCCTTAAGCACAACTCGTTTCTACGTCAACATCCCTCTATTTTATTTTATTATTCATCTTACGAACATGCTCTATTCCCTCGTCTATTCTAGGCTTTCCAGATATTTTATCCTAATAGCACACCCTATTCCTCCTTATTAGTTTTAAGATGTTTACTTCTCCATTAACATACACAAACATCTCACCTCTATACAACTAAGTTTCACCTCATCATTGTCAATAACTCTTTCCTACTTGTTCTTCTCATTAAAACGACTTTATATCTTATTAATTAATCTCACACTAACTGTCATATATAACCTCGACCATCCCCCTAATCTTAACTCCATTCTAATTTAAAGTTATTATCTCACCTTATCGTTACTTTCGACATCAACAACTTTCTTCACTAAAACTTCATTACAATTTAAGGTTTTATTCTCTCGGTGCCGGTTGTTATTATTATCGTTAAACATTATAACTATTACCTCCTATCTTCTTTACTATTCATCTTGCTCTATTCTACTCCATTCCCGTCTTATTCACCGCTATCATCATTCCTATTATCTTTCATTACTCAATACACAACCCCCTACCTTCCTTTACATTTCGTCTTAACGACCCTCTCATCGTCTACGATCATCTAAATTCGACTTCTCTAATTTTTATTCATTTTTACACCTTATACGTTCCTATCTAACATTCATTTTAAGTTCTTTAATTACCTTGATTCGTTTAATCTTCAACTTAACACTATTCCTAAGCTCATCATTGGTTTAAGAAGATTATGTTTAACTTCATCAGTTAATCGAAAAGCACCTACTTCATATCCCCTCTTATCATTGTCTCTTTTCACTTGTTTATCTCTTTCATATTTTATACCCTCTTAATCAGCTTACCATATTAGACCTTTTAAACACCCCAATGGATTATTCTCATCGTTATCACTCTGCCGTGAACTACTTATCTACATCCCTCACACTTCTCCTTCTACTGCTTAACTACTTCACCTTTTTAGGCTCAAGACTCATCAAGTATGAAATGTCAACACAACAACAACAACTTACAGTCATAGATGCAAACTCTTCCTATTATGCACAACATCAGGACAAAACATATCGTCGTCATTCACATCATCATCATAAGAAAACATTGTCATCATTAATATACATCGTCACTCACATCATTATTATAAATCAACATCAATGTATATATAGACATCATCATTTGCATCATCATTACGAGTATACTTCACCAACTTCATCATATTTATATATACAGTAGCCAACGTCATTAGCAACTTCATTATCTAATCGCTTTCATTCTCACCATTCACTACCTTACTCCTCTCCTCTCATTTATCCTTAGATTCGTCTCTAGCACTCTAAAGTTCTTCCATACATTAATTTCCTTAAGGGGTTGAGGAACTACTCTTAAGACACCTAACTAGACTTCCTTCCTTCATGTTTATAGGTTTGGGACCTTAGTATACAATTAATTTTCTCACTAACAAATTTCTCAAACTTATTATTGTTTCCAAAGATGTTTTAGAGTTCTCTGAAAGGATTGTGCTGATATTTCATGAAGAACGCAGCAAGACCTAGATACAATATTTTCATCATAACTCAAGTTGTATATGTCTAAATGGAGTCAACCCAAAGGCAAATGAAGACTGTCATCTCTATCTACAACTTCCATGAAGACCCCTAAACCCATTTCGGAACATAAAGGGGTGGAAAAGTTGGTTTGCCTAAGCCTAGAAAGAGTGCACAACCATTTTGAACCATGTGTAGTAATTTGCTCATATCTCAAGTTGTGGATGTCTAAATTGGGTCACTGTAAAGCCAAATGAAATTTAACAGCCATATCTACAACATTCATGTTTACACTGAAACTCAGTTCATAACGGAAAATGGTGAAAAAAGTCGATTTTCCAAGTTGGTCTGACAAAAATCGTGGCCTGATTTCCTAAAATCGTGGCCCGATTTTTGTCGAGCCAAAACCTCCTTTTCTGGGCCAAAATTGTGGCCCGATTTTGACTGACAGACAACCAACAAAATCAGTTTCAAAAATGCGCTTTCACCAAATAATCACTTAAGAGGCATTGTTTTGTTGGAACAAAATGTGTATGAACAACTCTCTTTTGGGTTTTGATGATAACAAAGTGTTAAAAAGAAAATTGGTATTGCTAATGCTTTGTTCTAAGTGTGCAGAACCATGTTCTTAATGATTAGTAATATTGGTTTTGGAAGAACAAGCTAAGAGCAAGAAGGAAAGCATAGAAGCCTTTGTTGCAAGTCTGAAGCAAAACTGGGTCTGAAGCAGCTTCTGAAGACTGCGACTGAAGGGTGCTTCTGAAGGCAGAGTCTAAAGGGTGCTTCTGAAGGCTGAGTCTGAAGGTCAACGTCTGAAGGCTGAGTCTGAAGGTCAACAGAAGTCAATGTTTGAAGGCTGAGTCTGAAGGTTAACAAAAGTCAACGTCTGAAGAAGTGCGTCTAATGAACAGTGCTTCTGAAGGGTGAGTCTGAGACCTGAGTCTGAAGACCTGCTTCTGATGAACATTGTCTGAAGAAGCTTCTAAGGGAAAAAGCAACCATCACAGTTAGCATTAAATGCCTGCAGTGTCAGAACAACTTCAATGGAACAGTTGCCTCCCTTGCAGAAACATTCTCCAGCTTTTAAGGAAAGCAAATTCAAAAAATGTGTGCTCTGTTTTCTGCTCAGTTTTAGCTCACATTTTCAGCTGACCTAGCTTCCAATTTGCAACGGCTCTTTGCTTAATTTCTGGCAATTCTCAACAGCTATCTTTTCCTCTATAAAAGGGTGAAGATTTGAAGAAGAAAATTGCTAAGACTCTTGAAACTAAAGAACTGAAACTGTGCTCTGTTTTGCTGTAAAAATACGAGTGTCACCAAAACTCTTAGAAATTCTTACAAAGTTTTCATCTTAGAATTTCTTAAGTTTAGAGTCTTATACTTGAGTTGTATTAAGTGAACACCTCTGATATTTGATCAAGTGTTCAACTCAAACTTCTTTCTTTGTAAATCAGTTTGAACCAAAGTCTCAGTCTGCGTGCTGAGCATCCTGAAGTCTCATTACTTTGTGTTCTGAGCAATTAGAAGTCTCTTAGCTTTGTGCTTTGAGTAGTGAAGTCTCTTTACTTTGTGTATTGAGCATTGGAAGTCTCTTGACTTAGTGTCTTGAGCATTAGAAGTCTCTTACTAGGTGTTTGAGCATTGAAGTCTCTTAACTTTGTGTTTTGAGCAATTGTAATCAGTTTGATTATAGTTAAATCTCATGTAAGTGACAGGGGGACTAGACTACTTCCAACTTGTGGAAGGAACTAGTATAAAAACATTGTGTGTGTCTCTTTCCCTTTCTCTTCTCTATTTAATCCGTTGCATAAACACACTGATAAAGGTTCAGAATCAACTTCTGAACTTAACCAAAGTTTTGAGAAAGAAAAAGAATTTTAAAACAGCCCACACACATTTCAACAACCCCCCCCCCCCCCCCCCCCCCCCCCCTTCTTGTGTGTTTTTCTCACCATCATGTTTAAACTTATTTTGTTCCAACACACTCTTCATGGGAGTAAGTTGGTTAGGTAAAGTGTTTTTTCTAGAAAGTCAAACATGTTTGACTTTCCTTTGAAAACTATCTCTCTTGTCTTTATATTTGTATAATGTTTGTTATTACTATGACACTATTGAGTTGTTCTTCATATGTGTGCATTACTATTTGTTCCTATTTGTGCATCCCTTTTTGCATGCTATATTTTCTTGTGCTTGCCTTGCATGCTTGCTTGTGTTTCAATTGCGATTGTTTACAAGAATGTTAGGGTGGTATCCTTTAGGACCTTATATGTTTTTTTTACATACCATATCAAATGCATTTGTCAACAAATATGTGCATGATCATTTGATTACAATTCACAAACTTTTCCTTTTGAAAAATTAAAAAGTTTTAAAAAAATTAGCCTTTTGATTCGATTCAAACTGCTTCAGTATAACTATTGATTCGAATCAGCTTGAATCAAATCACTAAGATGTGAATTGTATCAAATTCGTAAAAATCATATTTTCACTCTGCATCCTGGCCATTCATTCAAAAACCCAACCTTCCCTCTTACCTCCTCAAAAGTTACGAACCCAAACCCCTCTTAACCTCCATTAACCTCTTCTAACCCTCTTTCTTGACAATTTAAACCAAAACCTCTTAACTATATTCATTCCTACATAAAATTCATCATCCCAACCATCCTTTTTTTTCAAATGGGTCCAAAATTGAACACTCGAGGCAGTAGGAGGAAAGGCACCAACAAACAAAGGGGACAAACCTTGCAACCTCAAGTTGATGATGAAGAATGGGTTTTGGTCCAAGACATGCTATCGACAGCGGATTATGACAGGTATCTCAAAAAAATTCAATCTAGAAAGGTAGCCTCTCAATTTTTCTGTGAACCGTATGACGTAGAGGTAATGGGTTTTGGATTTGGTGAATTGCTTAAATTTCAAAAGTTGGAACGGTTTGTTAGCTTTAGGTGTGATTACGATGAATCCCAAATTAAAGCCTTCTACTGTTGTGCACATAGATTAGAAGATGGTGTGAGTTTTGAATGTTCCTTTGGTAATAAAGTTGTTTCACTTAAACCGGAAAAATGGATGTATGTAGCTGGCTTTGATTGTGAAGGACTGGATTTTGAAGGAAATACGACATTTGCTAACTATAACAAGATTGAATTTGTGAAAAAGTGTATCAAAAATTGGTTTTGAACTCATGGAGTACTCTAATTTTAGTCCTCTTCAACTAAAATGTGCTGATAGAATGCTGCATTGGGTGGTGGTGAAAATACTTATGTGTAAGCAGTCAAATTATGGTAGGATCGATGATCTTGATCAAAGCATTACGTGGATATTGAAAAATAGGATTAAGATAAATTGGCCTTTGTTCTTTTGCAACCGTATGATGGCTTACAAGAATGATGGTAACAAGAAACTTCTTTATCCATCCTTTTTGTCTAGCTTACTTATAGACCACGATGTGTTGAGTGTTGATAGTATGTGTACCACAACAAACGTTGCTAGTGGTTTTGACAAGAAGGATGTTGGAAGAATGCATTACTATCAAGATAGGAACAAAAACTGGTACTATGATTGAAATTTCGGGTAGGACAGATGCTGATTCGCAAAACAGAGTGCAACCAGATTCTGGTGCAGTAAACAGAGTATGCAAAAACGTAGCAGTTCAGAAGCAGAATAAACAGACAGAAATAAATGACTGAAAGTAAAGATGCACAGGTGATTTGGTAACCCAGTTCGGTGACAAACACACCTACGTCTGGAGGCTCCAAGCCAGGAAGAAAATCCACTAAAATAGTATCAATTTGAAGTCCTATGACAACAGCCCCTGTTTCACAGCCCCTTATCACTTAATCACTACCCGTGGTATTTCTACCTAGGAACTCCTAGATATAAGACCCCTCTTACTTCCCTCATTCAATCACTGCCCCAGTGATTATCAGACTTTAAACAATCAAAGTTGAAGACACTCTTCAAAACATAAACATCACTTTTGCTTAAAAGCTTTAAGTGATTATAACTCAATAAACTAAACCAACTCTAAACACTTGAGTGGTGTACAGAAAAAACAGAGCAATAAGCTTACAGACTCAAAACACTAAGTATGACTCTATCTTCTGTTTTGAATAAAAATCTTCAATAGCAGCGTCCTCTATTTATAGCTTCAGCAGCAACATAATTCTTGAATCAAATCTTCTTCAAAGATATATTCGCAGAATTCTTTAGAAGCAAATATAAGCACTTATTATTTCAGAAATATATTTTCCAAAGATTTCTTTGAAAATATATTCACAAATAATTGAATCCAATCTTCAGAAAATATCTTGCGAAATTAATCTTTCTTCTAGAAACATCAGCTTGGAGAATTCCTCAATTAAATCTTCAAAAGATAATGTGAGAAAATAACACAGCTCCAAGACACAAGAAAGAACGCAGAAAATCAGCTTCTGAACGAGCTTATGAAGAATTACTTCTGAAGGTCAGCTTCTGAACAATCAGCTTCTGATGAACAGTTCAGCTTCTGATAACCAGTTCAGCTTCTGATGAACAGTTCAGCTTCTGTTGACCAGTTCAGCTTCTGATGAACTGTGCCAGCTTCTGAAGTTCTGCTTCCAGCTTCTGAAGACCCATTTCAGCTTCTGAAGACACACAGCTTGAGATTTCAGCTTCTGAAGCACATAATGCTTGTATATTTGATTTTAGCAAACATGAAGCCAACAACCGAATATCCAACAATCTCCCCCTTTGGCAAATTTTTGGCTAAATTCAATTTGAGCATAGAGAGATACAACAAGAAAATTCTTCACAAAAACATAACACAAATGTAGCAACAACAGAGTCAGCAGCGGATGATTCACTACATTTCACACATACAGCAGCAACTTCTGAGGACACACACTGCCCCTGAAACACACAGCTACTGAAACAGATCATCTTCCAATTCTGAACTTAATCAGAAAACACTTCCAGATCAGGAACCACATATTCTCCCCCTGAAATAGATCATTCAGGACCAAACAGAAACTCCCTCTGAACTGTTGCACTACTTCTTACACAGACACACAAGAACAACACTCTGAAACTCTGAAACAGATACAAAGGAGCTCCCCCTGAACAACTGAACACTTCAGTTTCTGAACAACACTTATACTTTTCTCCCCCTTTTTAGCCTCTTTGCGACACTTTGTTCAAGCCTATTTCCAATGGATTCATCATCAGACTCCACATCAGAACCACCATCAGACTTGGATGGTGTAGATTCAGGGTTATTAACAACAACCTTAGAGGGGGACAGAGTTGCATCATCTTTGATTATCTTCACATGTGTTACATCAGATGTTCTCTTGTGTCTTGCATTCATAAGAGCAAAATTCTTCATTCTACTCTTGTCAACACTTTCACCTTTGTTGTTCCCATGAGATACTAAGAGGACTTTGTTCCTAGTTACATTACTACCTTCAACAGACTTACTCTTATGGATCCTTTTAGTACCAATGGCATTCACCCCTTTAGGTCTCCATTCTTTCTTGACATTGCTTTTGTTCACAACTGGTTCCACTTTTCTAACTTGAACAAAAGTATGGCTGACCTTTGATTGAACATGAGGTTTTCTTTGTTGAAAGTGCTTGGGGTATCCATGCAGCTTGTAACAGAAAGGCTTTATGTGCCCCTTTTTACCACAGTGATGACATACCCAAGGCTGAGATGCCCTCTTGCTCTTAGATCCCTGAGGTTAGTTCTGGTGTTCCAACTTAGTTTTGCTCATCGTTGGATCACATGTTTTAACAGCTGCAATGAACCTTTTAGCTGGATTTTGTTCTTTGTTGTTCAAGGTCCTATCATCAAATCCTATTCCTTTTGGTTTCCCTTGATTCTGACTCTCCAAAATTTCTTCCAGCACATCAGTACCAGTGTTCAACATTCTGACTTGTTTCTTCACATGTTCCAGTTGAGAGTTCAGTTGGGTTACCTCATCTTTGAGATCAGAAATCTGAGCTAAATGGTCACTTCTTTCAGCATGCAGTTGACTGCTAGTCTTCTTCTGTTCTTCCAGCTGCTTGCACACTTCTTCACTTATGATGAATAGTTCTTCATAAGAGGCAGCTCGTTCTACAAAAATTACATCTCCTTCTGAGTCCATTATGCCAGAAAATAACTTCCCTGGAGCTCACCCTAAAACAGGCAGGGTGCCTGCTCTGATGCCAATTGAAATTCCTAGCAGGACAGATGTTGATTCGCAAAACAGAGTGCAACCAGATTCTGGTGCAGTAAACAGAGTACGCAAAACAGCAGCAGTTCAGAAGCAGAATAAACAGACAAAAATAAATGACTGAAAGTAAAGATGCACAGGTGATTTTTGTAACCTAGTTCGGTGACAAACACACCTACGTCTGGAGGCTCCAAGCCAGGAAGGAAATCTACTAAAATAGTATCAATTTGAAGTCCTATGACAACAGCCCCTATGACAACAGCCCCTGTTTCACAGCCCCTTCTCACTTAATCACTACCCGTGGTATTTCTACCTAGGAACACCTAGATATAAGACCCCTCTTACTTCCCTCAGTCAATCACTGCCCCAGTGATTATCAGACTTTAAACAATCAAAGTTGAAGACACTCTTCAAAACATAAACGTCACTTTTGCTTAAAAGCTTTAAGTGATTACAACTCAATAAACTAAACCAACTCTAAACACTTGAGTGGTGTATAGAAAAACAGAGCACTAAGCTTACAGACTCAAAACACTAAGTATGACTCTCTCTTCTGTTTTGAATAAAAATCTTCAATAGCAGCGTCCTCTATTTATAGCTTCAGCAGCAACATAATTCTTGAATCAAATCTTCTTCAAAGATATATTCCCAGAATTCTTTAGAAGCAAATAGAAGCACTTATTATTTCAGAAATATATTTTTCAAAGATTTCTTTGAAAATATATTCACAAATAATTGAATTCAATCTTCATAAAATATCTTGCGAAATTAATCTTTCTTCTAGAAACATCAGCTTGGAGAATTCCTCAATTAAATCTGCAAAAGATAATGTGAGAAAATAACACAGCTCGAAGACACAAGAAAGAACGCAGAAAATCAGCTTCTGAACTAGCTTCTGAAGAACTACTTCTGAAGGTCAACTTCTGAACAGACAACTTCTGATGAACAGTTGAGCTTCTGATGACCAGTTCAGCTTCTGATGAACAGTTCAGCTTCTGATGACCAGTTCAGCTTCTGATGAACTGTGTCAGCTTCTGAAGTTCTGCTTCCAGCTTCTGAAGACACATTTCAGCTTCTGAAGACGCACAGCTTGAGATTTTAGCTTCTGAAGCACATAATGCTTGTATATTTGATTTTAGCAAACATGAAGCCAACAACCAAATATCCAACAATGATGACAGAGCTGAACCGGCTAGCACGTGGTACTATGACAATGTCATTGTACCCGGAGGGACTGATCCTGATTTAGTTGAGCAGATTCGCCTGAATATGGAAAATGAGAATGTGGATATTGAGAGCGATGCAAAAATGGAAGACATTGAAGATGAAGATGAAGAAAGTGATTCTGACTATGAACCTAGTCAGAATCACCAGTCTGTTGATGTTAGTGCTATCATGAATGGTATGAGGGACTTAAAGATGTTCATGACTCGAAAGTTCGATGCTCAGGACCTATAGTTTCAGGAGCTTAACCGTCGACTTGACAATCAAGAAAACCAGTTTCAGGATATGTGAACATCGTTTCAAAGGTGGGAAAATTTAGAAGCCTCACCTAGTGCCTTCTTCCAAGATGATGAACCCTCTAACCCGGATGGCCCTAATGCTTAGTGAATCTTTTTCTTCATGCATTTTTATTGTCTTTTGACTTTTTAGCTTTTGATTTGTAATAACTCATTTACATTTACGCACTCGACTATAGATCTTACCATTTAGGCCTTGGGGCCCTAAAGACAAGGGTTTGAACCCTTGGAGTAAGGCTGGGCGCCCTCCAGGAGGGCGCAAGGCCCACTTGATAGTCATAAATAACCTTAGGTGACCTTCCTAAAGGATATCCTCTGGGGGCGCCCTCAGCAGCTTACGAGGGCGCCCTAGTCATGGTTTTGGCCCTTTACGATTTGGGTCCAAAACCATGACCAGATAGGCCCAAGTCGAGGCTACAAATAGTAACCTTGGGATCATTCCCAAGGCATGACCTAAACAGACTCTGAAAACCCTAGTTTTCCTACATTGTACTCACAGCCTGTACAGTTGGCGCCCACCGTGGGGCTACGGTAAAACTGACCTAGCCACCATCCCTGAAAGAAAAACAGTCGATCCACGGCCTCTGAACATCGCCAGAACATCGTGAATCCACCGTGTCTCTCAGGAGCAACCCTGAAACCTCTGAATCTGCCGCAATTCAACCCTAAATCCATCCTTTTCCTGGTAAACCCTGACTTTAATCGAGCGTTCAACCCTTTCTTTGTTTGAAAAACCGATCTGAACCCTGAGATTCGCAAGCCCTATCGCTAATCTCCAACCACCAATCTCAGTCCTCACATACCAACCCAAACAACCGTCGTCGCCACCGTTGATGGTGAAACTAGCGGACGTAGAAGCCCTACAATAGCAGATCCAGCAGCTTCGTGACCACAACGAAGCCTTGCAAGCGACAATGGAGAGAAAGGGAGCCAGCGGCACTAAGGCTCACCAAGTAAACACAATCGACATAGATCCGAGAGAGGAATTCCAGAATGAACGCCTTGAACCTACGGATGACCTAAAGGAAGTCATAGTAGGCCCAGAACCTCATAAAACAACCAAGGTGGGAACTTCCCTAAACCCTGCAGAGGAAGAAAGTCTGGTAGACCTTCCGAGGAAAAACTTAGACTTGTTTGCTTGGCAACCATCGGATATGCCAGGCATAGACCCCACCATCGTATGCCACCACCTCGCCCTGAACCCAGGGGTGAAACTGATTGCCCAGCGCAAAAGAAAGTTAGGTGAGGAAAGAAGGAAAGCAGTAGATGAAGAAGTCGCCAAACTGGGAGACGCCCGTTTCATTAGTGAAATCAAATATCCTACGTGGCTCGCCAACGTCGTCCTCGTAAAAAAAAATCTAACTGAAAATGGCGCATGTGCGTCGATTACACTGATTTAAACACCGCCTGCCCAAATGACCCATATCCCCTCCCAAATATCGACCACCTGATTGACAACGCCTCAGGATATCAGACCCTGAGTTTCATGGATGCGTACTCCGGTTACAACCAAATAAAGATGGATCCCCTTGACGCCCCAAAGACCGCTTTCATGACCAACCACCAAAACTATCACTACAAAGTCATGCCTTTCGGTTTAAAGAATGTCGGCGTTACTTTTCAAAGGTTGATGGACACCGCCTTCGCAGAGCAAATCGGAAAAAACCTGGAAGTCTATATTGACGACTTGGTGGTAAAGACAAAGCAGGATAAAATCCATTCAAAGGACCTGGAGGAGATCTTCGATCAAGTCCGAGCGTACAACATGCGCCTCAACGCAGCCAAATGCTCCTTCGGGGTTCACGCCGGAAAGTTCTTGGGTTTTATGTTGACCAGGCGCGGTATCGAAGTAAACCCTGACAAGTGTCAGGCGATAATCAACATGAGAAGCCCCTCTAATATCAAAGAAGTGCAGCAGTTGACAGGAAGGCTCGCGGCGCTTTCCAGATTTTTATCTTGTGTCGGTGACAAAGCTTTTTTATTCTTCGCCTCAATCAAGAAGAAGGAGCTCTTTCAATGGACCGAAGAATGCGAAGAGGCTTTCGCAAAGATTAAAACATTTCTCTCCAGCCCGCCTGTTTTACATCGTTCGGATACAGGCGCCATTCTTTTCCTATACCTGTCCATATCAGAGAACGCCATGAGTTATGTCCTCGTGCAAGATTCTGACGAAGGCGAAAAGCCAGTTTATTTTGTGAGCAAAGTGTTCAAGGGAGTAGAACTAAGATACCAGAAAATAGAGCGCCTCGCGCTGGCAGTAGTGGCAACGGCGAGGAAATTGCGCCCATACTTCCAAGGACACAGAGTTGTTGTCAAGTCTAATTACCTCATTAAGCAGGTGCTTGGGAAGCCAGACCTCGCCGGAAGGATGGTGTCCTGGGCGGTAGAATTATCTGAATACGACATCCAGTATCTTCCCAAAGGTAGCATAAAGTCGCAGGTTCTGGCCGATTTCCTGGTAAAGTTTTCATCCCCGGTGGAAGAAGTCGCCCCCTTCGTATGGCTATTATCAGTTGATGGATCCTCAAACCTCGAAGGCAGTGGAGCCGACATAGTGCTGCAAGGACCAGGGGGTCGATTCTTGTGATTCGATCCTTTGAATCTCAATTTCACTCTCACGCGACGGATTGGAGAAAATTCGTCCAATTCAACAATTTTCAACAGATTCAGCAAAGAATCCACAGCACTTCATGAAGATCTTTGGTCCATATCTTGAATCTTTGTTGAGATTTGTCAATGGCGGAAACGGTTTTCGGAAACAAGGCGGTTACAATTCCATAAGGGACCATATCTTGGAGGTTGAGGAACGCTGCTTCATGAAGAAGTATTCTGAATCCACGTCTATCCTCATCATCTATGGCGGTTACGAGGGTCAATCAAAGGTTTGAAAATCCAATCCTGATGAAGATTCACGGACAACACTAAATCCCAATCATTCAACAGACGCAAATCGGAGGCAGGAGAATCGCGAAGTGATAACAAACAGATTCTGGATTTTCTTCGTCGCAGGATGCAAAGTTCTGAAACGGTTCGAACTGGAAATCAGTTGAAGCCCCTTCATTTCGATCCGAAAAAGGAGACGAGATCGCGACCGATACACAACCACGTAGAATTTGTTGCTGCCCCAGGAGCAACCGTCGAGAACTTTCAGTCCAGATGAATGACTCTGAAGGCGTGCACGAAGCCGAAGATGAGTCCGGCAGCAAAGGAGTCGCCAAGAACAGTTGGAGTCCACATATAACAGATTGGAGTCCGCTCGGAGCAGTTGGAGTCCGCCCAGAACATATCGGAGTCCGCCAAGGAAATTAATCCAGTGACGTGTTCGTGCCGGACAGAAATCAAAACCAGCAAGGACACACACCAGCTCCGCAACAAAGAACAAGTGATATCCTTCTTTAACATTGCCTTCACTACATCTTCATTCAACTGTAGCATAATAAAAGTGGAATGAGAATACAATCTTATAATTGCTGCAACTGACATACAAAGTCTAAACTGCTTTTATTACTTTATTTTCAATTATTTCGAACCATTTGGTGGTAAAAATGAGTTGGTGAAACTCAACATAACAAGCACATTTAAGTTTTAGCTCACATTTCATTGTGGAAAGTCAAAATAGCATTTTGGATAATCTGTAAGCACCCACGCTGCACATGATACCACGCGTGCTAACACCAAAATCCGTAAAAATTGTTATTTGTCAACATGGCGTAAGTACTTGTTAATTGTTATTACACTCACATGCTCAATTAATAGCACTATTATTCTCTACATGCTTTTACTGGGCTAGTTTGAATTCTTACATAGGTATGATACGAAGCGTCGCACTTTAAAAATTTGAAGTAAAAAATAGCGACACGATCCGGCAACATCCGGAGACAAAATGAAGCTTGTACTCGCCAAACCCCAGCGAGGGTTGCCACCTAATTCCTTAACCCTAAAAAGGGCTCTAAGACGTCGTGTGCTAAAAAGAGATCGCCAAACCCCAGCGAGGGTTGCCACCTAATTCCTTAACCCTAGAAAGGGCTCTAAGACGTCGTGTGCTAAAAGGAGATCGCCAAACCCCAGCGAGGGTTGCCACCTAATTCCTTAACCCTAAAAAGGGCTATAAGATGTCGTGTGCTAAAAAGAGATCGCCAAACCCCAGCGAGGGTTGCCACCTAATTCCTTAACCCTAAAAAGGACTCTAAGACGTCGTGTGCTAAAAAGAGATCACCAAACCCCAGTGAGGGTTGCCACCTAATTCCTTAACCCCAATGAAGGCTCTAAGACGTCGTGAGCTGAAACGAAATCGCCACTTAAATCCTTACCCCCAAAGGGAACTCTAAGACGTCGCGAAAATAGAAGGGTTCACGTAAAAAGGTGCCCCAACAAAACAATAACGATGTGAATAAAACGGTTTGACAATTTTTAACAAGTCGCGAAATAAGCACAAGTAATAGTCATCGCCCAGGAGACATTTTTAGCATCGCCATTAAAAAGAAGAAATTCAAAGCTAAATAATAGAAGAACGGCTAAACAACATAAAGCAAATAATGCATCACTACGAATTCAAAGAGTTCACTAAGTTCAAAGCAAAATTAAAAATTACAACAGAAAGATTATGGTTCGTCCACCAGGGCGCCATCTAGAACAACCGTAAAAGAATCTAGAGAGGAGAGATCGATGCCGGGATGTAGAAAGGCGACCTGTTCTTTGGCACGGTCAAACCCATTCTCAAAAGACATGACCAGCACACCCCTGGCTTCTGAGATTTCAACCTTCAGCGCCATCTCCCTCTCAACGACAGAGGCAACCTCGTCGTTCAGCCGCGTAAGCACGGTGTCCTTCCCAGCCAAATCAGCGTCATGTTCCATCTTCAGATCATTAATCCGCTCATCACATTCAAGCTTCATCGCCTCTTTGGTTTCCTTAATCTCTTTCTCACTAGGGCACGCCTTAAATCTAGATCCCAAAGATGATCACGCCCAATGTTGGGCTAGTTCTGGATTGGCGATCTAAGCCACTCAATAAGGTCACTTTGTTACACAGTTTAAATCACTTCGTCTTGTTCCAAAGCTCATGCTTGTTGGGCTAATATGGATACTCTCGTTGGGCTAGCACCCACCAAGGCCCCAAAACAAAAGCATGAAGCTAATACCCATGTTGGGGCTAGCACCCATGTTGGGCTAATACCCATGTTGGGGCTAGCACCCATGTTGGGCTATTACTCATGAAATTTTTTCACATAGCTTCATGATTAGTAAATCTCACTTACTGGGCAATAAGTCATAGACAAATCCCCCGTTAACAGTTTAATCACTTTGCCTTATCCCAAGACTCGTGCTTGTTGGGCTGTGGACTGTAGATCTTACCATTTAGGCCTTGGGGCCCTAAAGACAAGGGTTTGAACCCTTGAAGTAAGGTTGGGCGCCCTCCAGGAGGGCGCAAGGCCCACTTGACAATCATAAATAACCTTAGGTGACCTTTCTAAAGGATATCCTCTGGGGGCGCTCTCAGCAGCTTACGAGGGCGCCCTAGTCATGGTTTTGGCCCTTTACGATTTGGGCCCAAAACCATGACCAGATAGGCCCAAGTCGAGGCTACAAATAGTAACCTTGGGATCATTCCCAAGGCATGACCTAAACAGACTCTGAAAACCCTAGTTTTCCTACATTTCACTCACAGCTAGTACATGCACACTCCCTTTTTGACGTTGTTAAAGGGGGAGAAAAACTCGCTGATGTTGGTTATGTTAAAAACACTTTTTGATGTTGTTTATGATGTGATGCATGTTGTTGCTATGATTGTTTATGTTGTGATTACTATAATGTTGCCTTTCCTTCGCCTGTGTGTTTATGTCTATCTTGCTTTTGGGTGAAATATGTGTGATTGTTAGTTTGGTGTATGTGCCCTTCGTTGTTTTCTTCTTGTATGACAAGTTTTAGGGGGAGCCGAGCAAGTAACATCACCAACATACGATGTTTGACATCATCAAAAAGGGGGAGAATGAAGATTGCTAGTTATAGGCGTGTAGGTTGTTTTGATGATGTCTATGTTATATCGAAATGTTGTTTTATCATTTGTAGTTAGCAATTTGTTAAAGCACCTAGCTGAAGGTGAGAAAAACACACACACAAGAAGGGGGGTTGAATTGTGTGACTTAAAAACTTGTTCTTTATTTTTCTAAAACTTAACACAAGTTCAGAACCAGGTTCTGAACTGTGATCAGAAGTATATGCAGCGGATAACAAGTTAAAAGGATAATGAAAGAGAGAGAGACACACAAGATTTATACTGGTTCCTTCTCAATGTGAGAAGTAGTCCAGTCCCCTTGTTTTTCAACAAGAGAGTTTCACTATAATCAGTTTTGATTACAATTGCTCAATCACTAACAAAGAGACTTCCAGTTGCTCAATCACAAAGAAAGAGGCTTCTATGCTCAACCACCAAGGAAGAGGCTTCCAATGCTCAAGTCACTAAGACAAGAGACTTCCCAATGCTTAAGACACTAAGTCAAGAGGCTTCTGACTCAGACCACAAAGGAATGAGGTTACAAATGCTCAGTATACAGACTGAGACTTTAGGGACCAAACTGGTTTACAAGTAAAGGAGTTTGGGATGAACACTTGATAAAATATCAGAGGTGTTCTCTTAATACAACACATGTTAAGACTCTTAACCTTAAGAAATTCTAAGTTACAAGACTGAAGAATTTCTAAGAGTTTTTGAACTTGACAGCAAAACAGAGCAAGGTTTCAGCAATTTGATTCAAGAATCTTAGTCTTTATCTTCTTCAAATCTTCTTCCTTTTATAGATGAAATATAGCTGTTGAAGATTTGCTTGATTTGAGGAAAGAGTCATTGCAAGCTGAGCTAGGATTTCTGCAAATGTGTGCTGCACTTTTTCAAACAAAACAGAGTAGCAGCCATAATTTGAAATGGCCTACCTTAAAAGCTGGAGAATGTTTGGGTCAGGGAGACAACTGTTCCATTGAGTTGTTCTGACACATCCAGGCATTACATGCGCACAGTACTGGTCACTTTCCATGCCACATCAGCTTCAGAAGCTTCTGTGTGAACAGTGCATCAGAAGCTGCTGCATCAAAAGCTGCCTTGTACGGATCAGAAGCTGGCTTCAGACGTTGACTATGCGTTGACTTCTTCAGAAGCACCCAGACTTCAGAAGCTGCCTTCAGACTCAAAAGCTGCACTTCAGGACCACTTCAGAAGCTTCTCAGTTCAGTACGACTACTTCAGGAGCATTTCTTCAGGAGCACTTCTTCAGACCCAGTTTCCTTCTAGCTTTGCAACATTGCTTTCCTTCCTTGCTCTTAGCTTGTTCGTTCATAACCATTATTAGTTTCTAATCATAAAGCACATGGTTCTGAAAACACTTGAACAAAGCATTAGCAAATAACCAATTTTCTCTTTAACACTTTGTTATCATCAAAACCATAAAGAGAGATATGTTTACACAAAAATGTTTCAACAATCTCCCCTTAATTCATAAGAGACTTGTTAAACACATTTTGTTCCAACAATCTCCCCCTTTTTGATGATGACAAACATAAGTATTAAAACAGAAAATTGTTGTTAACTTAATTAACAAGTAAACTACAGGGTGTGAGGTTTGTAAGCTCCCCCTGAGTTTGATCCAAGTTAATTAGGTTCAGTTTAAAACACAAATGTGAAGATTTCAGAATTGTTGTTAAGTTTAATTAACAATCTGACTTCAGGAGAGGTTTGTAAGCTCCCCCTAGGTCTGACAATCCTCAAGGTTAGGTTTGTAACCTCCCCCTGATTCTTATCCATGTTAATTAAGCTTAACTTAAAACAATATAGTGAAATTAACACTCAGAATTCAAAATGACTTGTTGACTTCAGGTTCTGAGATTAGTAAACTCTCCCCCTAAGTTTGATAATCCACAGGATGAGTTTTGTAAGCTCCCTGAGTCTTATCCAAGTTATTTTCAATTCATTATAACTCACTAAGAGTTATATATCTCACAGAATGGTATCAGAGCCAGACTTTCAATTCAGAGGCTAAGAGTTAAAAACAGTTCTCATAAGTTAGATTCAATCAGTATCAGAGCTTTAACTAATCAGTATTAGATCTTAACTGATCAGTATCAGAGCTTTTAACTGTTTTAACTTATGTTCAGAGCCTCAGGCTTTAATACATTTTATTCCCTTTTCATAAGTTGATATACTGACAGGATTTTAACTTATATTTGAGCTCAGGTGTTTTAGTACTTGTTTTACTTTCTCCCCCTTTTGTCATCAACAAAAAAGTTTTACTAACTCCCCTAACACAGAAAATTTCTCCCCCTTTTGTCAAAAGAGTTTGAAACCATCTGTATCAGAGCAGAAAAGAGTTTTAAAAGAGATTGAAAACATGTATCAGAGCAGTTCAAACCCCCCCTTTTTTAAAAGAGTTTGAGAAAAAAAAACATTTCAAAGGAAAAGGTTCAGAGCATATAGGAGGGGGTTGAACAAAAGTTTGTGAGATATTTTTGCAATCACATGGATAGTCAAACAGCAAGGATGAGTATCAGAGCATACTTGACTTACAATGAGTATATGACTTGCATTAAAAATAGAATGTTGTTCAGAAGCAGAGAAAAAAAAGGTTTAGAGCTTCTGATCAGATCATTCTTTGTTCAGACATGACTTGTTCAGTACAAATGGTTCAGTATCAGAACAAAACAACCAAATAGTGTTCAGTATCAGAGCAAAATATGCAAGAAGGTATCAGAGCAAATCTTGCAGGAGGGTATCAGAGCAAAACTGAGCTGGTTTAAAGAAAATAGTTCAGATCAGAGCAGGTCTAACTCATTTTTAAAGAAAATTTTTTCAGATTATAGACCAATTGATAGGTTATATCAGAGCTTGATACCAATTGAGGATTTTATCTCAGAGTCTGATACCAACATACAGTTGTTAAGACTGCTGAACTTGTATCAGAGCCTAATTTCAAAACATGAAGGTTTACCTCAGAGTCTGATACCAAATTGACATTTCAGTGCTGATACCAAGATAAAATAAGTTCTTAAGACTGAACATGTCTGAACCACTTTAAGCATTTGAAAAAATGTTTCTGTGCTAAACAGTTTGAAAACAGACTGATACTAACTGAAAATTGTTTGTCAAGCAATTTTAGCATTTAATATCAGAGCAGAAGATCATAATTTTTAAGATGATGACTTTGGGAGGATTAGAGTATAACTTTCAACGCTTTAATCATCATTGCCCATAGCCATACTTATCAGATTCTGACCAACATTAGATTTTTATTAGATTCAGAAGTCAGAAAATCCAGGTTCTGATCCTTCAAACTCTAGAGTTTTTCAGGCTTAACTTTATTCAGACTCTCAGAAGGTGAGTGTCTGATAAGTCTTAGCTTATGATAAACTTAGAATCAAGGATTTCATTCAGATTCAAGCACATTTTCAAGAGATAAAATGCATGTTCAGATTCTTTTTAATAAAATTGAATCTTTCTTCTGTTAGGGGTTTTGTGAATATGTCAGCCCATTGATGATCAGTATCAATGAACTGAATATCTAAAACACCCTTCTGAACATAATCTCTTATAAAATGATGTTTTATTTCTATGTGCTTGGCTCTAGAATGCAGAATTGGATTTTTAGACAGACAAATAGCAGCAGTATTATCACAATAAATAGGAATATTATCTGCATGAATCTGATAATCCTCTAATTGATGTTTCATCCAGAGTAGTTTTGTGCTACAACTTGCAGCTGAGATGTATTCTGCTTCTGCTGTTGACAAAGCAATGGTTGCTTGTCTCTTGCTGGCCCAGGATATCAGATTCTCACCAAGAAACTGACAGTTTCCACTGGTGGATTTTCTTTCAATCCTGTCCCCAGCATAGTCAGCATCACAGAATCCAACTAGCTTGTAATTTAGAGATTTCTTATACAGAAGTCCCAAATTAGTTGTTCCTTTCAGATACCTGAAGATTCTCTTGACAGCAGTCATATGAGATTCTCTAGGATCTGATTGGAATCTGGCACACAGACATACACTAAATAAAATATCTGCCCTAGAAGCAGTTAAGTATAGGAGAGAACCTATCATACCTCTGTACAGCTTCTGATCTACTTTAGAACCATTGTCCTCTTTGCTTAAGGTGCAGGTGGGATGCATAGGTGTTGTCATCAGCTTGCAATCATCCAGCTGGAACTTCTTTAGAAGCTCCTTGGTGTATTTGGACTGATGAACATAGACACCATCTTTGCATTGGTTGATTTGAATTCCCAAGAAGAATTTCAGTTCACCCATCATGCTCATTTCAAATTCATCCTGCATAAGCTTTGAAAATTCCTTGCAAAGGGAGGCATTAGTAGAACCAAATATGATATCATCCACATATATTTGTACAATTAAGATTTCTTTCTTAACAATTTTCCTGAAAAGTGTATTATCAACTTGACCTCTTACAAAATTATTTTTAATTAAGAAGTTACTTAGCCTTTCATACCAAGCTCTGGGAGCTTGTTTCAGACCATACAGAGACTTCTTAAGTTTAAAAACATGATTTGGATATTTAACATCTTCAAAGCCAGAAGATTGTTTGACATACACTTCTTCAGAAATTACACCATTTAAGAAGGCACTCTTAACATCCATTTGATATAAGATGATATCATGATTAATAGCATAAGAAAGAAGTAACCTGATTGCTTCTAGTCTTGCAACTGGAGCAAATGTCTCAGTGTAGTCAATTCCTTCTTGTTGGCTGTACCCTTGAGCTACTAATCTAGCCTTGTTTCTGATCACTTCTCCTTGTTCATTGAGCTTGTTCCTGAACACCCATTTTGTTCCAATGATGTTCTTCTGATCAGGTTTTGCAACAAGATCCCATACATCATTCCTTTGAAATTGGTTCAGCTCTTCTTGCATTGCTACAATCCAACCATCATCAGCAAGTGCTTCATCAGCAGTTGTAGGCTCAATCATGGATAGCAGGCCAAGCATAAACTCATTCTGAGTGAATGCTGATCTTGTCTTCCTTGGACTGTTCTTGTTTCCAATGATCAACTCCTCAGGATGTGAAGACTTGTACTTGAATGAGGTTCTGGGTGGATTAGCTTCAAAAGGGGCCATCAGGGATTTGTTCAGAACCATGCTGGTCTTGATTAGCATCAGGAGTAGTGTCATTGCTGGGGAGTTTCTCAGATTCTTCATTGTTTTCAGCTTCTGAACCTTCATCACAACCTGAACTGGGTTCAGCTTCTGAAGGCTCTTCTGAGATTCTGACATCTGCAAAACTCTCAACCAGCTCTGGTATTTCACTACCATGCTTCTTATCATCAAACCTAATGTGTATAGCTTCTTCAACAACATGTTTTCAGAATTATACACTCTGTATGCCTTAGATCTCTCTGAGTATCCTAAGAAGGTACCCTTTTGAGCCTTGGCATCAAATTTCTTTAGGTAGACTTTATTGTTTAGTATGTAACATGTACAACCAAACTGATGAAAATAAGAAATACTTGGTTTTCTTCCTTTAAACAGTTCATATGCTGTTTTATTCAGAATGGGTCTGATATAGATCCTGTTCTGAATATAACATGTTGTGTTTACAGCTTCTGCCCAAAAGTACTTAGCAATTTTAGATTCATGGATCATGGTTCTTGCCATTTCTTGTAAAGACCTGTTCTTTCTCTCTACAACTCCATTTTGTTGTGGAGTTCTAGGAGATGAGAACTCATGGAGAATTCCATGGTCTTCACAAAAGTTTTCAAAAGGTTCATTTTCAAATTCCCCACCATGATCACTTCTGATTTTCAAAATTTTCAAATCAGTTTCAGTTTGTACTTGTTTGCAGAATTTGAAAAACACATCATATGTTTCATTTTTGGTTCTGAGGAATTTAACCCAAGTCCACCTACTATAATCATCAACAATTACAAGTCCATACTTCTTCCCATTGATTGAAGCTGTTCCAACAGGACCAAACAAATCAATGTGAAGGAGTTCTAGAGGTTTAGAGGTGGAAACAATGTTCTTTGATTTAAAAGAAGTTTTAGAAAATTTTCCTATTTGGCATGCTGAGCACAAAGCATCTGAGTGATAATCAATACTGGGTAAGCCTCTGACCAGCTGTAACTTGCTAAGCTTGGAGATGAGTCTCCAGTTAGCATGTCCCAGCCTTTTGTGCCAGACCCACTTCTCATCACTCACAGATAGAAGGCAAACTACCTTCTGCTGAACCAATTCAGAAAAATTTATTTTGTAAACATTGTTTTTCCTACAGCCTCTGAACACTACAGACTTATCTTTGTTACTGATTACAGTACATGTGTTCTTATTGAACATGACTTCATAATTACTATCACATAATTGACTTATGCTAAGTAAATTATGTCTGAGTCCATCTACCAGCCAAACATTATCAATGTACAGAGAAGAATTACCTATCTTACCAGTACCAATGATCTTTCCTTTCTGACTTCCTCCAAACCCCACAGTTCCTCCCTCTTTCAGAGTCAGGGTTTGGAACATAGACTTGTCCCCTGTCATATGATGCGAGCATCCACTGTCCAGGTACCAGGACCTTTCCTTTTCTTTGGATGTTAAGCATATCTGCAATTGAAATTATCTCAGACTTAAGTACCCAGATTTTCATGGGTCCTTTGGGGTTAGTCCTGAAAGGTTTTGGCTTCTTGTGTCTGAAGTTATGATATTCAGACTTGTTCTGATACTTAGGATATGGATCCTTATATCTTGAATCAGTCTGAGTTTCAGAACCTGAATACTTCAGAACCTGAGTTCTTAAAGGTTTGGACTTAGACTTCTTCAGAACCTGAGACTTGGAGGTCTTTGGTTCTGTTTTGTTCAGAGTCTGAAACATTGAGTTCTTTGGTTCTGATCTCTTCAGAATTCTAACTTTGTTTACTTCAGGCACAAGGCAAGCTTCAGTTTTGCCTTTCTTAAAGCAGTTAGAAGCAGAAAACTGATTGGTTTGCTTTGGCTTGCTTTGCTTAACATTCTGAGATTGAAAATGATTTGTATTGACTGGTTTAATAGATTTTGAAGCTTTAATAAACCCAGTCTTAGAAGATTTTGAATCAGATTTATTCTGATTCTGAGACTTACTAGTTTCAGGTTCTGAACACTTCAGATTCTGAACATTATCAAGTTCAGAGTCTGATTTCCTCTTACTCTTAGGCTTGGGACCTTTTGGCTTAGATTTAGGCAGGGTTTTAACATCTGCCTTCATCTTACCCTTAGGTTCAGAAGCTTCAGAGTCTGAGTTGTTCAGAACTTCAGACTTAGTCTCAGATTCTGACACTTTCAACTTCTCAGAATTATCAGAAGCAGGCACAAAGCATATACCATTGCCTTTTAAAATATCTTAAGAACATGAAGGTGAGTTTAATTCATTTCAATGTTTAAATGAATCATAGCCAATGCCTTCACCTTTGTTTCTAATCATATTATACATCATAGAGGCAATTTTAGTTCTATTGAATCCAGTTAACATGAAATCTTGAAGAGCTATTTCCTGTTCATTAGGAACCTCTTCAGATTTCTTATGAGCCTCTTTTCTGAGTTCTTCAACTTGTTCATCATATTCAAAGATTTGATTCTGAAGTTTAAGAATTTCTTCAGACAACAAGTTATTTTGATTTTTCAAAGATTTAATTTCTTTTAACTTGCTTTTAAGATGACTCATAAGATCATTAACTGTTTCAATCAATTCAGATCTAGAGAGTTCAGAGTATACCTCATCTTCTTCATCAGAATCTGAGCATGATTCAGCATCAGAAGATGCAGTTGCCATCAGGGCCAGGTTTGCTTCTTCCTCATCAGATTCTGACTCATTATCCAGATCATCCCATGTAGCCATGAGACTTTTCTTAAGCTTGTTTCTGAAACTGCTGGATTTTGAGCTGGACTTCTTTGCTTTTTCTTTTGATTTTTCCTTCTGAAGATCAGGACAGTCAGCAATGAAGTGGCCAGGCTTTTTGCAGTTGTAGCAGCTTTCCTTTTGAATATCCCTCTTTGAACCAGAACCAGATCCTCTAAAGTTACTGCTTCTGTTAGAGAATTTTTTCTTTCTATTCATCAAATACTAAAGCCTTTTAGAAATCATTGCAAGCTCATCAGCATCTGAATCTTCATCAGAATTTCCCTCAGGAAATTCTTCTTCAGATTCAATAGCTTTCAAAGCTTTAGTAGGTTTTCTTTTAGATTCAATAGCTCTAACAGACTCATCCTCATTGAGTCCCAGTTCATGCACCTTGAGGGAGCTTATCAGATCCTCAATACTTAAAGTATTCAGATCCTTAGCTTCCTCAATGGCAGTCACTTTTGGTCTCCATTTGGATGGCAGACTTCTTAAGAGTTTATTCACATGATCAGCTGTGGTATAACTCTTCTTCAGAATCTGAAGTCCAGAAACCAGAGTCTGAAATCTTGAGAACATAGTCTCAATATTTTCATCCTCTTTCATTCCGAACAGTTCATATTGCTGAACAAGAATATTTGCCTTAGCTTCTTTAACTTTCTTATTACCTTCATAGTTAGAGCAGAGGGATGTGAATATGGCTTTGGCAGTTGACTTGTCACTTAGCTTCTGATACTCTGAGTGAGGAAGTGAATCCACTATAATGCCTCTGACATTATGGTGCTTTCTATATATTTTTCTCTCAGCATCACTCAGAGCTCTTCTGTTGACAGCAACACCTTCTTCATCCACTGGTATTGAGATTCCATCTTCAATAATATCCTATAGAGTATCATCTATACCAATGATATGGTTGTACATCTTACTCTTCCACCAAGAGAATTTTTCTGGGTCACCAGTAAACATAGGAGGTTTATTGTGTGACCTGGACTTCTTTTCTTCAGTACCATAGTCATATTGTACATTTCTTTGATTTCTGGGAGAGGGTGGATTTCTGGGAGAGGTTGGAGGTGAACCACTAGTTGAGGTCATGTTTTTCTCAGGATCAAGACTGACACACTGTTAAGTGTTAATATCAGAACCAGAGCTCTGATACCAACTGAAGGTGAGAAAAACACACACACAAGAAGGGGGGGTTGAATTGTGTGACTTAAAAACTTGTTCTTTATTTTTCTAAAACTTAACACAAGTTCAGAACCAGGTTCTGAACTGTGATCAGAAGTATATGCAGCGGATAACAAGTTAAAAGGATAATGAAAGAGAGAGAGACACACAAGATTTATACTGGTTCCTTCTCAATGTGAGAAGTAGTCCAGTCCCCTTGTTTTTCAACAAGAGAGTTTCACTAAAATCAGTTTTGATTACAATTGCTCAATCACTAAGAAAGAGACTTCCAGTTGCTCAATCACAAAGAAAGAGGCTTCTATGCTCAACCACCAAGGAAGAGGCTTCCAATGCTCAAGTCACTAAGACAAGAGACTTCCCAATGCTCAAGACACTAAGTCAAGAGGCTTCTGACTCAGACCACAAAGGAATGAGGTTACAAATGCTCAGTATACAGACTGAGACTTTAGGGACCAAACTGGTTTACAAGTAAAGGAGTTTGGGATGAACACTTGATAAAATATCAGAGGTGTTCTCTTAATACAACACATGTTAAGACTCTTAACCTTAAGAAATTCTAAGTTACAAGACTGAAGAATTTCTAAGAGTTTTTGAACTTGACAGCAAAACAGAGCAAGGTTTCAGCAATTTGATTCAAGAGTCTTAGTCTTTATCTTCTTCAAATCTTCTTCCTTTTATAGATGAAATATAGCTGTTGAAGATTTGCTTGATTTGAGGAAAGAGCTGTTGCAAGCTGAGCTAGGATTTCTGCAAATGTGTGCTGCACTTTTTCAAACAAAACAGAGCAGCAGCCATAATTTGAAATGGCCTACCTTAAAAGCTGGAGAATGTTTGGGTCAGGGAGACAACTGTTCCATTGAGTTGTTCTGACACATCCAGGCATTAAATGCGCACAGTACTGGTTACTTTCCATGCCACATCAGCTTCAGAAGCTTCTGTGTGAACAGTGCATCAGAAGCTGCTGCATCAGAAGCTGCCTTGTACGGATCAGAAGCTGGCTTCAAACGTTGACTCTGTGTTGACTTCTTCAGAAGCACCCAGACTTCAGAAGCTGCCTTCAGACTCAGAAGCTGCACTTCAGGAGCACTACTTCAGGACCACTTCAGAAGCTTCTCAGTTCAGTACCACTACTTCAGGAGCACTTCTTCAGGAGCACTTCTTCAGACCCAGTTTCCTTCTAGCTTTGCAACATTGCTTTCCTTCCTTGCTCTTAGCTTGTTCTTTCATAACCATTATTAGTTTCTAATCATAAAGCACATGGTTCTGAAAACACTTGAACAAAGCATTAGCAAATAACCAATTTTCTCTTTAACACTTTGTTATCATCAAAACCATAAAGAGAGATATGTTTACACAAAAATGTTTCAACAATCTCCCCTTAATTCATAAGAGACTTGTTAAACACATTTTGTTCCAACACTAGCATCTATGTCCTTCTTGTTTCCTTTGATTCCTATGAGCATAGCTTGCCTTGCGTTTGAAGTTTCCTACTTTAGTTTTGCCCAAATTTTATTTCAAGCCTTTTTTATTTGAATCACTGTGTTTTGAATCGTATCATGCTTATTCTGAATCGTATCATGAAAAGGTTCTGGTCATGGTTCGATTCATGATTCCTTGAATCGTATCAATTTGATTCAAATCATAGTTTTGTTGAATCGTATCATTGTATCTTTATGTGTTGTGCTTCAGGCTTAGTGATATGAATCACTTGATGTGTGAATCGTATCAACCTTCTTTCTGGGTAACTTGATTCGATTCAAACCTTGTATGAATCGTATCAATCTTCATAGTTTTCTTCCTTGTCTTTTAGTTGTCTGATTCGAATCACTCATTTAGTGAATCGAATCAGAATGTTGTTTTTGGCCAAAATATTGCACTTTCCACCCTCTTCTATATATACTCATACCATCCAAAGCCCCAACTCACTAATTCAATTACATATATTCTCTCTAGGGTCCTCATAACTCATTGTTCATCTTGTTCTTCAGATTAAACACTTTTCTAAGAATCATTGTGTTTCATTGAGTCATAGATTGCTAGAGTGCTATACGTATTGTAAGTTGATTACTTTCAAGGATATTGGTTGGGAATCAAGGATCTGAAGTGAATTGATTGATTTCATTCCACCTCCAAGGCTTAGGGGTTCTTTCTAATTGTTCCTGTGTTCAAGGGGATCCACTCACCGGACGGAGCATCGAAGAGTTCGAGTGAAGAGCTTGAAGGGTTGCACGGGTGTTTGAGGATTCGAAGATACAAGAAGCACAAATTTCAAGGGTTACTTGAAGATTGGGGTTGAGATTACATAAGGGTTGAAAAACTATGATAGTTTGAAGGAACTCTTGTAATCTTTTGTAATTCAACATTCAAATCATAGTGGAGGTCCTTGGTGGAGACGTTTTCCACCAAGAAAAGTATACGTACCCCGAAGCGAGGACGAAAGGGGAAACTACTATAATAATCCGGTGTTATCTCTTTTTCCCTTACTCTTTTAATATCGTTTAATTCATATATAAATTGAGTTAGTTGAATATTGATTGAATTCAATGTGATCAAGTTTTTATCTTAAGCTTTGGTTTGATTCCTTGAATCAAGCTTATTCAAAACATATTTGATCACATTGTTATTCAATTAAGTTTCAATTAACTAGTTTATATCTTTGTATTTTCATTCGTATAGTGTGCTTTATTGTGATTAGGTTTGGTTTGATTTGTCTAGTTTTGCAACTTGTAATTTGTATCGATATTAGATTGTATCGTGATTTACCTTAATGGAATCTCTCAATTCAATTTGTAAATCCTTTTGTGTAGTCTTTATATTCTTTGTCGTTATCTTACGCTTCAAGTTATTTCGAATAGTCATTTATTTTAAATCGTATTCGCTACGTTTTTCGTCGATTTTAAAAGAATTTTAAAACGCGCTATTCACCCCCCCCCCCCCCCTCTAGCGAATTCCTTGTTGCCATATAGGCCAACACATATAACCTTATTTTGATCAACATGTGCAACTTGACAGTTGGAGGGATGTAACAAACCCACGAACTCATCACTTGAATAGAACCCCTATCTCATAACTGATAAATACTTGTCTTCAATCCAACAAGGAAATAGAGGGAATTCAAGGAATCATAACCATCGCTAAATTCTACAATCAAAATTATTTACTTTTCTGCAATCAAATTCAACTGTTTTGCGGAATCAAATCAAACTTGCAACTCTCCCCATTTAAGACATTAGGGAGTAGTAACTGTTGAGAAGATTTAGTGATCAAGACATTGGTTTAACTATTGTGCTCAAATATCTTAAATCAAATAATCAGTTCAAATTGTATTCATCATTTGTAGCTACCAAAATTTGTAGTTAATTAACAAATTAGAAAAGGAAATCAAATTGACCTAATCATTCTCCTCAACTTAATCTTATCTCTTTTATTTATTTTATGCAAACCAAACTCATTGCCTAGTGCAAACCCCCCACAAAAAAAAAATTAAAATTCACACATTCCTACTTGACGATGATATAATATAGTTGCTATTTTATTCATTAGTAACCTTACAATATACTTCCTCCGTCCCAAAGTATAAGCAAAAATTGGTCAACAAAAGTTAATGTATTTGGTTCAAAATTTGTACCAAATACATCAACTTATGTTGACTCATTTTTGCTTATATTTTGGGACGGAGTAGTATGACAAAAGAGAAGAGATTAAATGTTTGAGATGATTCCTCAAGCTTCTCCAACCTTGCTCTTCCTATCTTTTTTCCATCTCTATCTTCTCTTTAGTTCTAAGACTATAACATGTGAATTGATCCCAAAAAAAAAAAAAATGATAGCGACTGACCTTTTATAGTAGTTGCGGAAGTGAAAATTTTCTTGGCGAATCAAATTTCTTCATCCTTAAGCAAGTTAGTTTATTTAGGTACCGTTTGGTCCGGTTTTTTTTTCTATTTCTCTACAATTTTAAGGAGAAGGTAGGTCAAACACAATATCTATTAAGTACTTACTAAAAAAATATTTTAAACATTTTTTCTCTTCAAAAAATATTTTAACATTTATTTATTTAATATTTATTTGTACAATATTTTGCCAAACAACTTTTAACTTAAAAATAGCTTTAAAACTAAAAAAATAATAAAGTAACATTTAACTTCTTTCTTAAAGCCCTTAATTTTCACTTTGTTTTAAAATAACTTTTTGACTGTAAAAAAGGCAGGTCAAACGATGTCTTAGTCTGTGCTAATTATCATGCGAACTTGCCCATTTTATCCTACAATTTCTCTTACTTGATTCGCTAAGCCATTTGTTGGTTTTCTTATTGAATGCATGGATATCGCTAGTGCTATCTAGATACCTCTTAGTGGTTTTGCTCTCTGTTATTCCATCCTAAATGCTGCTCCCATGGCTAGCTCTTAGCTTATATGATCTTTGTTGCTTTCTGCTTCATTTACCTACAAAAGAAAGAAAAAAATGTAAAAATCACCTTTCTCCTATATTAAACCCTAATTACTAAATATATACAATAAAGTGAGGAAAATCAAATGTTTTCAATCAATTATGGTTATTAAGTGTCATGAAGTATATATTGAAAACTATGTCAATTTAGTACTTAGCATATTCCGAGTAACTGAATCAATCAGGAAGAAGGAATGATCCCATCAGGACTCATCGTTAGAAGAATGGAATAACCATAATTAAAATTTCTCTATTCTGATGAATTTTACCATAAGAGAAAATTGCATTGTTAGCAAACGAGTTATGAAAATATTAAGTTGATGTTTGATTTCTTGTGTTGAGAAATTATGTATAATTGTTGTTTGAATGTATTTTTCGTGTTTCGGGACTTGTGTGCGTGAAACCTTGACCACGAGGGAACATGGCTCATAGGCACTTGAACTCTTGCCTTTTACGCTTATGTGTGATGAATTGCATGTTTGATCTCATTGATTTATAAATTCTGAATTCTTTAAACCGTTCCATCATCCTTTGGAGGATACTCGCATATATGCACCCACAAAGTATAATTTTTTTAAAATTATTTTTTTATTAAATACTTATAGATACTTCACAGATACACGGCGATATTTTTAACATATTCCCTCCGGTCTCATATATAAGAAAAAATTCTTTCTTTAGGTTCATTGAATAATTAATTATCTGTTTTACAATGTAGACCATATACATTAATTATTCAATGAACCTAAAGAAGGAATATTTTCTTATATATGACACCGGAGGGAGTACTTCGTTGATACATATCCTATACAATATGAAGGGTAAAAAAAAACATGAGACAATGTTGTGGAAATTGAACGGAAATGTATGTTATTCATGTTAAGATTTAATCAATTGAATTGTTTTCAATGAATCATACATAAACATTATGATTTTTGTGATTGAATGTAATGAGAGATGAGACTCAATCCGTCAATATTAGGCCAAACTTGTTTTAAGTTTTTTCAGTGATATAATTTTGTTAATATATTAGCATAGTAAGGAAATCAGATTATGATTTATATCAAAATGTACACTTTATATCTTTTTTATCATAAGTACTATATTTTGTATATAGTGATCAGCTTTATAATCATATATTAATAAAGAACAATCAATGCATATTTCTTAGATGCATATAAGTTTTTATTATAATTGTAAAGAAAAAGTTTATCATATTTTTTTTTAACAAAATTATTATAAATTTAAAAAGTTTTGCATATACACGTATTTATATCATATGATACCTGTATCCATACTACATATTTAGGCTTCATAGTGGTCCTGCCGATGAGGACCGTTGCGACACCATCTTTGCACGTCAGATTATTCAAGAGAGAGCTTTTGACCTCGAGGTGGACTGGCACCCCAAGATTCATCATGACGAGGTCAGGAGAAACAGAATTGTTAACTTTAAATAATTATTCTATTTTGTTAAAATTTATAATATATTTACTATAAATTTCTTTATTTCTAAAGTGTAAACACGTGGTTGATGTAAATTTTTATTGCAACTATATATTTAAGATTTTGCAATAAACTGTCTTAATGTAACTCCTCCATCTTTGTTTCAAAACTCTGAATCATCACTCTAAGTAATATGCCACCGACATTTTCATATGGTCATGTGTAACTTGTCTTAAATGGGTTCTCTTTTTGGAGTAAAAAAAATATTGAGTTCTCTGTTTTGAGTAAAAAAAATAATTGATCAGTTGTATGTCTAATTTTGTTTTTATAGATCTTTTATCCGTTCTTATTACTCTTAAAACCTTAATTTTGTTTAAATTTTCAAAATATTTTCTTAGTGATATGTGGTCCAATTTTAATTGCTTCTCCCAAGATTCAACCAACCACGAGGAAATCCCACATATAACATTCAGAAACCTTAGGCATCAGCATTTATAATCCAACATATTAAAAAGGCAACTAGAATCAAAGGATGGATACAACACGTGCGTATATAAAAACTAAAACAAATATGTAAACTTAGACACATGTTAATGATTCTATAGATAATCTTTCAAAAAATTGTTTTTCTACAAACAGAAATATTTATTGAGAAGTAATTATCAAAGTTTTTGAGAAATAAATCAGGATAATTTCTAATACATCATTTTTATCTTTAGTATACTAACATGTGCCTAGCATTTCTCTATTTTAAAAACATGCAAAACATGTTGTTAATCAAAATATTCATTATAATTGTTAGGCAAGTAATCTAAAAAGAAAACTAATATTCAAATAAAAATAGAAGGAGTAATTGTATAAGTTTGAACATATAACAACTTTGCAACTCTTAGGCTTTGTTTGGGAGTTTGGAGAGTAGGGGAAGGAAAGACTTTGAGGGGTGTAAAATATGAGGGAAAATTGAGAGTTCTTTCAAATTTTTTAAAAGAGTAGTTTTATAGAGAATGATAAATTAATGCATATGATTACTATATTTTTAATTTTAAAAATATTATAACAATATAGATTAAATTTGAAGAATTCATACAAACCCCCAAAACCATCATTTAATACAATTTTTGAGTTCTTCAAATGATGAAAGTTTTGTACTACGAAGAAAAGTTAACCCCAAGAGCCCTCTTCTTCCCTTTTTCTCTATTTCTTTCACGTGTTCATTCTTTTTTTCTCAAGGCTTACCTTTCATTCCTTTCCAAACTCGCAAACAAAGTCTTTAGAAAAAATTTGTCGCTTTTGACATATTTTTACATTCATAGGTGTGCCCTATGGAACGATGGTCACATAAAATTCTAAGTTTTACTACATTGCAATTAAAGATTCACTGACGTAGAGTTCAAGTTGGCAACTGAACTGCGCCTAGTCACAAGTCACAGCTTTCCAAGTCAATAAGAGCAATTATTTGCTCACGAAATAAAAAGCACGTGGTATGAAATTGATGTTCACTACCAGCAACCACAACACTTTGTATGTATTCTTAAAAAGAAAAAAAACACTTTGTATTAAAACTCTTTTTATAGTAAGAAAATATATAACATACATTCTCCGTCCAAAATATAAACTCTTTTTTAAGTTTATTATCAATCTTTAGATTATTTTAAAATAAATTTATCAAATTTTGTGATCAATCTTTCCTTATATTTGAAATTAGAGGTGTGTTCAAACTACTAAATAGACCTTCTAAAGTGGATCAGCTTGAACATTTACTTCCAAGAGGTGATAGTTCAAATTTATGAAAGCTCATGTTGAAAAAAATAGGGTTAAATATGTTTTTGATCCATATAAATATACCAATTTTTTATTTTAATCCCTCTAAACATTTTATTCGATTTTTAGTCCTCAAAAGTTTTCCTTCTTAACTTTTGGTCCCTTCTTTTAAGTAAACTCATATGCAGAATTCATATTTTTGAATAAAATTTTGCATAAAAGTTTATAATATTACAAGAATCTCTCTTAAAAAAATTAGAATTGTTTAACAAAACACGAATTAAATATAAATTTTTATATTTTTTGTGGTTAAAATTTATATTTAATTCATGTTTGTTCAAAAAAATAATTTTTTTGGGAAAGATTTTTTACAATATTCTACACATTTTCATTAAAAAATAGAAATGCTACACCTGAATTGACTTAAAAATAGGGAGCAAAAGTAATGTTTAAAATTTTTTAGGGACTAAAAGTCGAAAAAAAAATTTAGAAAGACTAAAATGAAAAGTTGATATATTTATAGGAATCAAAAACATATTTAATAGATAAAATAATGCTCACAAAAAAAGATAGTTACTGTACTCCGGTCCAAAATTTCATATAGATGCATTTTTAAAAAATAAAACACAATTAATTTATTTTATTCATAACTGTAGTTATAATACAACATGATATGCTCATGAAATTTGGGAACAAACCCACGACAATGTTGCTTAAGCTAACAAATGATCAATATTATTTACTTGTCTCTAAATAAAACTTATCTTAAAGTTTTGTGTAGAACAAAGCATAGTTTTACAAACCAATTGATTTTCTCATTTAAGCATCATGCCTCTGTTTTTCTAGATTGTGGTAACCCTGTATACCAATAAGTTTTATATAAATACATAACTAAATCTTATATAGATACATAACCTCTAAGAATGCTCATAAAAAAGATAGTTACAATAGTCTCACGTGAATTTGATATTGATGCTTTTCCAATTTTAGAGTATTTAGATGTCATAAGTTGAATCAAATCAATGAAATCTCTCTTAGCAGAAGTTTTCCTATGCTCATTTTGGATTTGGTCCCGTTCATAGTCTAAACGTCTTATAGGGAGAGTAAAAAACCATTTTAGTAGTAATTAGAGTGCTATGAGTCCAAATTACATACATACGAGAGATAGAGAAAGTATTGTTACTCATGATGCTCCCCTTCTTCAATTTTGCTAAAAAAAAAAACAAACTAACTACTTACTAACAATCACTGAATAACAATTATTAATTTTGAGAAAAAAAAATTCATTAACCAAAAGTAACACCCAAATCGAAAAGAATTTTATTTAGAAAAAACCATCAATTTAGTCTCTAAATTATTACTCTCTTCAATTTAATCTTTAAACTATGTAAATCAATTAAGTAATCCTTGAAGAATACAAAACTCGTCAGTTTAGACATTGATGGTAAGATGTTGTGGACTAAATTGATGAACTTTTATACACTTTAAGAGTTAAATTGTCGGATTTCATTCAATTTAAAGACAATTTGTTATAATTTTATGCTTTATAGACTAAATTGGCAGAAAAGTGATATATTTATTGAGTTGTGTTGTTTGAACAACCATTTCAATGACAACTTATGAAACAACCATAGTTTACAAAGAAAATGAGGTATTGAAACAAAAATCAAAACAATAGAGAGAAAAAGTAAAAAAAAAAAAAATAAGAGAGAAATTTGTCACAAAAGTTGTCAAAAAATGGTTGTAAAAATATCATTTCTCATATTTATTAGTCCAATTTGTCAAATAATTGGCCACCGAATTACCTTCCCTAGCGATGCTTTCCCAATAACGACGAGAAAAACTTGTAATAGAGATAGCCAAAACCGAATTCTAAACGAAGTGTTATGAAGATTTTGATCTTATGTGAACTCTATAATTTCCCAAAATCCCATGGCTTCAGCTGAAGTCGCATCAACTTTGATGCCTTTGCGATGAAGTTTCCCAAGTCATCTCTGATAATGATACCAATCCGATCCCTCATTTTCCATCTTTAACTTTTTATATTTCTATTGCATCCATCACTTTCTGTTTATAACAAATCACTGTTCTTTAAAAGAAACAGAGAACTTTTTGTTCCATATCGTTTTTTTTTTGTATGATAATATTTGATGTAACTTTATGTTCCTAAGTAAAACAATTCATTACATAACATTAGTTTGCTCTGGTGTGTTACTGTATGTTTTTTTTAAGTAATGGTTAGATCTCACACAATTTAAATGTAAAGAAGTTGGGTGTCTAGAGTTTGAACCTCAACCCCTGCATATATTATGCATTGTTCCTATCAATTGAGTTAAGCTCACGGGGACGGTGCATTATTGCATGTTAATTGTCCGACCGACTTCATTTTGATACTTCAATGAAATCACACAAGTCTTTATTGATAATCCCTGATCAATTTCCTTTTTTAAGTACCTACCCCCAAGGGAAGTCGAATCCTCGTTGCCTCCTTGAAAGAGAGATGTCCTAAACCACTAGACGATGAGGGCATACTTTCCCGACTTCCATTCTACTATGTTCATACATAGTATGAAACAGTTTTTTTAAATTGTCAATATAATGAAATGATATGATTCGATCAGAAGGATCTTTCAATCTTTCAGAATTCCTTAAAATATCATTTAGATTTCGAAATTGTTCATTCTAATCACTAGTCTATAAAAAAATAATGCAAAAGAAAACAAAAGAAAGAGAGAATCCTTTCAGGGAATGATTGATTTTCTGGAACAGGCGTGACATTAACACCTCATTTACGGTGAAAAAAAATTGATTTTAAATGTAAAATTTATTATGATTAAAATGAGTTGAATGTATAACGATTTATATTTGAATACATTCATGTACAAGTAAGTTGTACAATAAACTCAAGTTTAAAATAAATTTTAGAACGAAAATCTTCAAATTCTCAATATCAAAATAAACAAAAGATTCAAACTCTAACTTCAAATTGGACTCAATTTTAAACAAAAAAAAAATCAATTTTACTCGAAAACAGTCAAACATAAAAAAATAGCGGTTAATTAATAAGCTAACTTATAGTGAATGAACTTATATATAGCTAATAACAGATAAGCTAACTGATTGAATTTGTAGTGTTTGATAAAATTAACGGTTGAAGTAGCTTAAAAATATGAAATGATATGTGCATTTAATTAATATTTATTTTTTCAATTAAGACTGTAGAGGTAAAATTGAGATAAAAAATGATAAGTTATAAGTTATTTGAATTAGCTTATCACAAACCATTATAAACTCGTAATAATAAGCTTGTGAGAAAATGTTCGTGAATGTATTTCTTTAATATAATGAGCTTATAAGACATGATATAAGCTATAAACTCAAAAACAAGTTTTACCAAAGAGACCCATTGTCTTTCAAAACATATTATATTAATATAGAAAATTACCCTTGAGTGGAAGACAAACGAGCAACAAGTTGGGCCGCTAAGTCTTTTTAGATGGCAAAATCAATCCTCATAAACACAACATTCACGGACATAAGAGACGTAATATTGCTATGTATAACCCTTTGAACTCTATGCAGAATGTCAATAACATCTGATGCTAGGAAGTCAGTGTCAAACGCAAATGGTATAAAAGCATGTTGATTTTCAAACGCACTTTCTCATGTTGGCCACTTTGTTTGAAAACGTAAATGGTATAAAAACATGTTGATTGTCAAACACATTTTCTCATGTTTGACAACTTTGCTTGACGTAACTTTGAGGGTTGTTTGTCCCACCATAAAACCACATGTACTTAATCACACAAGTGGTGAAACCCCAATTAAATCCAAACATGCATGTTTTCCTCCTACCCATACGTATACCATAACATTTGCTAGTCTAAGTGTCGATCTTCCATCAAATGAGTCATACAAAAAGTTCACAGGTGTCTCCTTCTTCACGGACACTCCTGTCTGCCACTCCCTAACAAAGTCATGCATGTATTTGAAGGTAAAAAATTCCTTACAATGAATTGTATGTTCTTCAAATGTATTGTGTATTTGAAGTCGAAAAACTCCTTACAATAAATTGCATGTTCTTCAAAGGTATTCAGACAAATAGGGCACATCTTATCAATAATGAAATAATGGAATCATGCATTTTACTTTGCATGCCACATAGTTAAAACTCAAAAGTTTATCAACATAGTTGAAAAACAATGTAAAAACTATAAAAGCTATCGTGTTAATCCACTATTACAACAACCTTTTCTAGAAATAGTAACCACAAGGGTCATAAATATTTCCATGGAGTTTGGGAATCACTTCAATCCTGTTTCACTTCGAGTTCCATCACCTTCAACCCCATTCCCACTACTTCTTCCAAGTACACACTGTTTCTCTTTCTCTTTAATTATTTAGGAAACTTTATACTTTTCTTTTTCCAAAATAGCTTTCACATTCATTAACTTCATTGTGTTTTTGCCTCCATTCAGTTCTCTGCTTCAGCTGACACACTCTTCCCTTTGAGAACATATCACAAAACTTTTGTTGATTCACGTGGGCTTCTGACATTTTTGTATTTTCAACTTCTCTCTCTCTCTCTCTCTCTCTCTCTCTCTCTCTCTCTCTCTCTCTCTCTCTCTCTCAATCATCAATCTTTTTTGATTCAAGTTTGTTGCTTTATCTAAGGAAAAGTTTAATTTCTTATCTTTTCTTTTTGTTGTGTGACACTTGTGTACTTTGTACACTGTATGTATAGTTCTTTTTTTGAAATTTTTTTTTTCTCTTACGAGGTTTATGCAAATTTGAGATTTTGTTACTGTTTTTGAGGCACTATTCTTGCAACAATTGAAGTGGGGTCTTTGATCTTGTGATGGAGTCTTGGAGTTTTGATCCTCAAGATAAAGGGTATGTTTCAAATGACACACTTGGTAGAACCAAAGGTTCAATCTTGGGTTGGGATTTGAAAACCCCATCTAGTTTTTTAGCTCAACAAAACATAGAAAATGGCAACAATAATCATGGTTTTGAGGAATTGGGTTTTCATGGTATGTTGGGAAAACAATTGTCTAATGTTGTTGTTGATGATGATGTTGTTGGTAGTAAAATTGTCACTAGTAGTTCTTTTGTTATGGCTGCACCAAATGCATTTTCAGAAAGAGAACAACAACACTTCAATTCCAAGCATTCAAACTCAATAGGTGACACTAATGGTTCTAATTCACTCATTGATTTGAAGCTCGGTAGATTTGGTGATCATAGAGATGGAATTGGTACACCATTTTCGAAGGGGACCACGATTTTGTCGTCATCTGGGTCGTCGACACCATCGAAGAGGGTGAGGTGTTCGGCAGTCCATTCTCAGATTGCTTACTGCCAAGTATATGGATGTAATAAGGATTTGAGTGGTTCTAAAGATTATCACAAGAGGCATAAAGTTTGTGAAGTTCATTCAAAGACTTCTAAAGTAATAGTGAATGGAATTGAACAAAGGTTTTGTCAACAATGTAGTAGGTTGGTCAATTTTTACAGGCTAATGTTTTGTTTCACATCTTTTGGTTTTTGCAAGTTGATGTTATGCTCTAAATATAGATAGAAAACACAAAAATTAGTTATGAAAATTGCACAATATTTTTACTTTGTTACCTTCTCAACATTTTTTTCACTTAGAATTTTTTATAATATGTTTCAAAAATTTGAAGTTGCTTGTGAATTCTAGAAATGAAATAGAAAACTTTCTAAAATCAAACAATCCTAAATCTTGACATTTAACCTCCTCAATTGCTTGTCATGTAGATTCTATTCTTACTTCAAATCTGCAATATTTGGGGGGAAATGGTTGGTTTACTAACTGTTTAATAGTCCAAATTAATCAATATATGCTCTTGGATAAGCTTCTTGAACTAAATAGATTCAGTCGTTTTTGGGTGCTACTTCCTTTTCTAAAATGGAAAAAACAACCATTTT